>JALMLS010000210.1:0-170447 GCA_038496445.1 Trichosphaerium sp. ATCC 40318 | reverse complement strand
CTGAAAATAAGATTCCTTTCTTGCAACACTCTGCTTCAGTCAATGGCTTTGGTCCGTACCCTGACAGTTAATACTTAATCAACTTTGAAAGATATACCAGTTGTCACTGACCAGTGCTCAGTCATAACACTAGACTCATAGTAATTGATTAAGAAGCTACTTTATCAATAACCCATGCTCAAGGATAGTACGTCTTGTGTTACGTATGATAAAGTTAATTTGAGCTCACATCTTATTTCAATGATGTCCGTACTTGGAATTGATACAAATAGCTTTCGCGGTCTTTTTCAGGAACGACTCAGTCCAGTCTTTGTTTGTCGACACAACTTTAAGACCGAGTGATTAATAGCACTAGAAATAAGTGATTGTTTCTTTGCCATGTGGTGCTTAAATGTTGTTTTACTGCCAACCTATTGCCAACTAGGAAAGGTGTAGAAATAGCAAGAAAATAAAGGATGCATTTGAAACTATGCTTAATTGAAAGACATGAGATTCTTTACGTTGTTATTTTCCTCATTTCACACAATAACTCTGCTTTTGTCCTGCGTAGCAATGACTATTGAAGTTATTGTTACAAGCGACTTACAATACGAAATTTTATTTCTCTTTTTATTCTTATATTGCATCATCTCTTCGGATCTCTTCGGATTATCACCATCCATATACAATAACAGAAAAAACAAATAAACAACTTAAAATCAAACGGGATTGCAAGTCACGTGCCAAGATGTCTGTACATCTCGAATTACTCTAAATGCTTTATTGTTTGTAAGTGGTTAAGACTGGTAGAATAAATAAGGCCGGCCAATTATATCCTACAATAATTGAAAGTGTAGAAAGTGCAAAGTTGCCTTGAATTTTACAAAACTTGCACAAACATTACTTATTGATTGGCACCAAGTTTCTGTACGCTAAATGTTCTTTGTCTATCCTCTTGCTTACATGTATCTGTTCAGAGCGTTTCTTAGTATTTAGCGTGAATTTGGAGACTGAGAATTGTGCTATTTCTAACCAGAAAATTTGGTTGCACATGCTGAGTCAACGTCTGGAAAACTTGGTGAGATTACTGGTGATACTCATGGCGTTGCAAATCTTGTTGAAGGAAATATTATAAACAAGGTAAAGGACAATTTGGTGGAAAACTTAACAAGTCTTACTAATATCTTTCCAACAGGGTGCCTTTTAGCTTTTGGGACTGCCCTTAACTAAATTAGAGGTACTACTGTTGCAAATTGAGACTATGTTTATTGAAAAACAATGTTTTGGCATTTAAAGAATGCAATCTGGTGCTACAATTCCATTGTACACATGGCCAGAGCAATAGCCTTGTGCAACACAGGTATTTCTTCTTTGGTTAACAACAGATGGTTCAAATACCACATGAGCAGCATCAAAGCACTCCTTGTTATGACATAAATGGCTTCCATCTATTTTACAACGGTTGTAGCCTGTCCAAACTACATATTTATCATCTCCATCAACACCAGGTACTTCAGTATAAATGGTAATACCTGAATGACAATATCTAGCCAAGTGGTGGAGTTTAAAGTACACACCTCCAATACAAGCTCTGGGATATCCTTTCTTATCTAGTTTGGCATTGGCAGTGAGCACCAAGCATCCATTGTCTATTAATAAAGTCAACACAAGTAAAAAAATAGAGGGCCTATTCTGAAAAAAAACCACATGATCAAAAGAAAAAAGGTACCTGTTCTTTTGGAGTTTTTCATCAATAACCCCAACTTCAACTTGGCAATGTCCAAAGGCACAATGCGCAAATCATTGGCTAAAACACGGTGGTACTCTGCTTCTGGGTAGTTCGGTCTCTTGAACACAAGTTTTCTTTCCTTCATGACTTTTCTGAGCGTTGTGCGTGTACCATCATAGTAATAAATGTTAGGCATTCGCTTAATGTTCGGAAAGAGTGTGTAAAAATACTCTTTGGCTCTTCCAGTTCTTTGGGTTCCATAGGTTCCATAGTAAGCGTTGTTGTTAGTTCTGTAGTTGTTGTTGATTATGAACAGTTGAGTGCGCTTAACATAAATTAGAGGGCCTACTGTTGAGACATTATCGTAACAGTAATTAGGCCAACTAGTGTTCACTGATTAGGATCTATGGCTGTTTACGTTTAAATTACTGTTAACAGAATGGTAATTTTCTAAAACACGTGACTGTGAAAAGTACGCTGTATACAATCAGAAAATAAAATTAGAGGTACTGCATGACCTAACTAATAAAATTAGAGGACCTGCCCCCGTAAAACTCAAACCATGTTTGTATTTTTTTGCTTGATATTATTTGGACCTATGCATCGAACAAAACGAATTTCAAAGCCATTAGGAGCATGCAGGACTTAAAAAATTTGTAACACCAACAAAATCTCACATTTTTAAATGGTTTAGCCGATTACAGATTTTGTGAAGAGTTTCTTAGCCGTTGGCTTTGCCGGGACTGGACCACGAACACCTCTAATTCAATACAATTGAACACTTTTTTACTTCACGGTCGCATAGCATGTGCAACCAAGTAATTTTTCTTTCTGGTTAGAAATGATACCAGTTATCTATTTAACTTATATTAATATTGTAGGTGACAGTAGTGGTGCTTTGGCAGTATGATGGGGAAAAGAATAAACCACAACGGAGCTGCACGAGGTAACAGTAAACCCTTATCACCTACGAATGGGATACCTCTACAATAAAGGCTAAACAGAGTTCAGCCAATACTCCATGTTGTTGCAGCGTAGTTCTTTCCTCCACAAGAAGCAAAGTCATGCTTTTTCTTTAACGGTAGTTTTTTGAATTCTTTCTCAATAAAAATTAGTTGCTTTTCATGTTACTAGTACTAGGTCTTTGCTCAGTAAATTCATCTTTCTACGCCGTGTGAAATATCGTAGTAGCTATCAGCCAAAGCGTAACTCGCCACGCCAAGACGATAAGGGTTGCTAAGCACAAGTACTCTAGCTGAGAATACACACATTCCGTGCGTGTACAAGTAAATTAACTTTGGTCGCTCCTGCATTGCACTATACTGGTTATGTACATATTGCGTTAGTTGCATCGTCCCATACTTTGGATGTTATAGCTTTTAAAAAGTTCGCTGTTAGTACACAACGACTAGCTAGACTTCTTGTGCCCAGCGATCAACAGTTTTTGTGTGCGTCTGTTCTTGTCCTAGGCTATTTGTTTTTAGAAAGTCTGTGGACTTTTAACACTACGTTTATTCCTCTGAATTGTAGTCGATTGCGCGCTAACTTGGTTACATGGTTAGAAAAGTAACAAGAGAAATCAAATCTAACATTTGTCACATTCGCTCAGTGTTCTTTGAAATCAGACTTTAGTCGTAGTTTTATTCCTAATTAGTGCTATCGGTACTGCAGCTCTCCAATTGGATTGAAAAAAACCGCCTAGCACACTAGGTATTCACATCCTAATGTACATACCCGCAAAAAGGCATCGACTAAAATGTAGACATTTTGACATGTGTCAAATTTTACGCAATTTTGGCTTAACATAACATCAAGTGTAACGTGACGCCTAAAAATACACATCATTGAAAGGAATAGGTTTGGTTTATACATGAGAAAAAATGACTTTGTACATCAACAAATACAGACCTTTCGCTACCTCAGGTGTTAGCAGTGCTGTAACTCACAAACGAAACACAGAAAAAGGGAGCCAAAAGTGAAGTCTTGCAATGTAAGCGAAATCGCAGTTTTTTATTAAAGATTTTGAAGCGTCTTTGTGAAGTCACCACACTTACTCCGCATTTTAGGACAAAAGATGGTTCTTCCCTATTTCCATCATAGATCATGCGAGTGGAAGAATATTATTGCTAGAGAATTTATTACATACAAGCGAGATATATAATAAATCTCGATCAAAAAGTAAGTTGCAGGTGAAATAATTTAATGTTCTGAGACTACTCATTTTGGTCTCTAAAATGAGAACAAGAAATAGCACTAGTTCTTTTAACAGCACGCATAGATAAGCTATTCTGTTTATAACTAAGGAACATAGAGTAACATCTACCACTGACACCAAACTATTACTTTTGGAGAAACTTTTGCAATCTTTTTTGCCATTTATTCCTTGTAGAAACAAGGGAGAATACAACTCCCTGAATAGCGTCTGGTATAGTTCCAGTTATAATATGTACCTAATTTGTTCATTCTATACATAAAGAATAGTATAGTATAGGAGGTGAAGGATACCTTTATTGACACAAAGACAGAAACAAGGTAGCCAATAAAAATTGCATCCATTAATTGTTGACTTTTTCAAATATTTTTCTGTATAGAAATACAAGTGAAGCTACCAACGCATAGAGCTCTATACTTTGAAATCCCAAACAGAAATATCATAAATTGGTTTTTGACATCGCTTACCAACCATATGTCTTCAAGAGGTCTTTCCCTAGCTATCAATTTGTAATGAACTTGGTAGTAGGCTGGTTTTATTGGCTGTCCTCTTAACTTGTCGGTGCTTGTGCCTTTCATAATTAGTAGCTAGTTCAAAGTAAAGACTTGTTTGTGTACTTACAGGATATACATCCAGTACTGCATATTTTTTATACTATTGTAAACTCCTGCTAAATGTCTATACTTGAGTTGTTGGGACCACTTACATTAACCAAACCTGTGGTATTGCCAGGAGTGACAAGACTCAAGATGAGTGTTTTTTCATTCTTTCCTAAATATCATATGAACAATCATGGTTTATACTTCTCTAAGTGTAAGAAGTAGGTATGAGAGCACACTGTGTATTTTGTAGTGTACTGCACAGTATATCCCTGGCCAAAAGGTAACCAGCATCCAACAAACTGACAATTAAAAAAAACCAACCTCACATTACTGTAAGGATTTCATGGACAATAAATATCCCTGGTGACTAGACAAGAGTGTTAGTGTAACATGGAATTGAACTAGAGTTACAAGAAGCAAATAATAAGGTTGATAAAACTAGAGAAGAGCTATGCAAACATGAACAAAGTTCAAAGGAACATATTGTAACTGCATAAATTACTGCAGCGATGGACCTGCAACGGTCACCATAACGACTAAAAGGTTGAGACATCAGCATGTAAATACTATTATTACCGTCGGTATCTTTGAATGGTCAGTGTGCTCAAATAAATCCATAACATCCTGCCAGTGACACAACAATTTTCACAGTGAAAATACAGAAAAAAATAAGAAAGGTACCATTTATGGCAAACACATTCAAGTTCAGTTCTGATTTTTTTCACAACAGATCTACATGTCAATACACACGTTTTGTATTTTCAACGAGAAAAAGATTTGTAAACATTCCTCGTTTTTGGCTCAAAAAAACCAGAAAGAAGTCATAATATCTGGCTTGAAAAATCGATTTTTGACCTGATTCTTTGCACACTAATGCGACATGTATATGTGCGTATAAAACTGCAATAAAAATATTTTCGCCGCTTGGTTTTCATTGAACAAGAAAACGTTTTTATTCCTGAAAAAAAAAAAAAAAAATAGAAGATGAACAAATTTTTGACTTCTAAAGGAGCCTCATATTGAATGAAACAAGCAACCAAAGTAAAGCTGTACACGGAGGAGAGCATATAAACTAGATCACAACTATTCAAACCTGAATGACACGGATTGCTATGAACATGTCATCGCCAACCAGCGGATACTACATCATTAAGGTTTAGACAACAAATGGGTGGAAGCGTTCATGGTTGCTACAAAGATCATAGGCGCACGTCATGTCAAAAAAAAAGTTGTTGCAAAATACTGATGGTTGTTAGTGCTCAATACTAGTAACACAATATATCGGGTATCCGCCGTGGTAGGGCAATGTACAGACTGCATGTTGTCGTAGATAGACAAAATAGCAGAAAAAACTGTTGTAGTACATGTTCTTTGGAGAGTAGAGTAGCGCATTGTGGTGCGTAAAGAGTTCTTTGGTGCCGTTTTCATGCCCCGCAGTGTTGTTGGTTCTGTTTAGCGCAAAAACAGTGTAATTTAAATAGCCTACCAATCTAAAGTGTTACAAACGAAACCAGTGGGATAGAAAATAACAACAGACGCAAGAGAAAAAAATCTATCTCAACATCACACAAAAAAACCCCAAGTGACTACAGCGTCTGCCTGGCGCAAAAACTGGTCGACGAATTCGTTACCAGTTCTCGTTATGATAATACTTTGTGTTCCCTATCGGGTTAAAAAATAGTCCGCGAAAACACGTTCTACATTACTGCAAACTGCAAAGAAAATAGGTTTTACCATAAGGGTTTTTCTACAACTTTATTTTGAAAAACCGTTTCGTACTTGTTTCGCTCTATCACTGTACGCTTTTCTGATGATTTCTGAGCGACATCTCGCCAAATCACTTGCTTCTCAACTACACTGCAGTACTGACATTTGCTGCCAAGCACAGCGGTTCGAAAAGAAAAAAATTAGGCGCAGCGACAGCAAGCCTTTACGACGCTAACAAACCTCAAGCCTTTTCACTGTGATTATCTTTTATTTAAAACTTTGTAAGAAACGCATTGTTACATAACGGTAAAGTACCCATCAGTGACATCTAAACTTTTTGAACCGTCTGCAATGGCTAAACATTCACGTTCTGTGACAGAGTAATTCTTTTCTGCTGGTTGGAATACTCCACTGCGGTACACAATTACCTTTTCATCACCATCTATTGATCTGTGTGAGTACACCAATGCCAACGTCTGATGTATCTGTGAAAAGAGTAAATCTGTGCAGGTGCAAGTATTGGGAAACCAATGCTGTTGTAAGTGAGTCGAATGCACCATCATCATGAGGGTTGGACCAGTTCAATTACTTGTCTTTCTTAAGCATACTGGTGAGAGGTGCTGCCATAGTATCTTAGCGTGCCCTTTATAAATCGTCTGTAGTAACCAGTTTTTCATAGGCATGCACATGAGTCTGAAAAGTATTTGGTAGTCGAGATGTTAGAAATAGCACTGATCTTTGCTAGATCAGGCGCTATGTGCCCTGTCGATTCTACATGGCCAAGATGGTGTAGCGTATTGCTACCGAACTTGTAGCGGGAGCGCTAGTGCGGCCAAACGGCATCCTTCGTATTGGTTCTACAAGATTTTGAGTAGATTTTCGTCACGAAACTTAACGGCATTGATATTGAACTACTAATTCTGAGTGGTTTGGTACTGAAATCAGATTTTTCAATTTACCGCCTTTGGAGGTGTAGATAGCATTATTTGTACGATTTGATCGGTTGAAGCCTCACCGTAAGATAGAGAGAAACAGTAAAAATCAGTTGTTCAAAGTGTCATTCTCGTTGTCATAGTGACGTCTAAATTCAACAACTCTCAGAATATGGTACACGTGACAGGACCATGAAAATGAATATTGTTTAACAGGAGAAATTGTTGGTGGTGTTCTATTCCTTGCTGCCGGTCGTGAGACAGATGTTATACCTGACTTTTTATCTGGGTCATGTGCAACGGTAGCTGACACGATTGATACAGGTTGTAGAGTCGCGTAAAATCTCCTGTTTTTTTTACTGTGTACAGCTCATTGTTGTTTTCTTGTTTAGGTTTAACATCATTTTCAGAAACTATTTTATATATAACGTAACAGACTAACAGTGAATTATGGAAACAAACTACTTACGTTGATGGCGAATGGGAAGGGGACTACAAGCTGTGGTACTCTATTTTTAAACCAAGTCCTCTCCTTCCTTTTGCCATTGATGTAGTTAGATCGAATCATCACTTACCATTTTCATGCCAAAACGCTCTGTAATTATGATTGAAAACAAGTTACTTGGTCAATTACAGAGTCCAAGATGTGGTATGAAATGGCATATTGGCTATACAATGTACTTATGCTAGTGGTACCCTAAAAGGAAAATACATGGAATGAAGAGAAATTCTACGATAGCCACATTCCTGTGCGAGAAAGACTGAGCCACTTACATAGTACCAAGCGCCCACAGTTAGTATGCACGACTATAAAGTCTTATATATTTGTCAGTAAAGGTTACCTTCTAGTTTTGTTTGCTGAGTTACTCACAAACAACTCAGTTGTTTGGGATGGAGATTTTGTATTTTTTTCATTGGATACAAGCAATAGATCAAACAGTAGATCTTAACTGCTTCGAGACTGCCAATATAACTTGTATGATACTTGTATTCTGGGTAGATTTGTACAGGAAACTTGCTCTGCTTTCGGCCTTTGCCGCAAACCAGAAGCATTTAAGTGGAAGTCGACATACTGCAAATACCTGTTTTCGAGTATTGAGATGTTTGAAAAAAAAAAAGTAAACAAGTATTCTATCTCATCGAGTACATACGCGTTGTCTAATAGCGCTACCACAGCGCAACGTTTTGTCAAAAAACAGCGACAATTTATATGACAACCCAACAAGTAGATAGATTATCTCTACGCGTACACTACCGGCAAACCAGAAAAGACGACGTTGTATTATTCATTTTAGGCTTCTAGCGCCCACGCTGCGTAACCTCGGTATAATAAGCTTGACTTCTCAGTCCCAAGTTAATTTTGTTTCAGCAAATGATGCCAAGATGGCCGCATCGAATTCTAGCGTGTTGAACACTACCTACGTGTGCGCACCAAACGGTATAACACTATCAGATGGTTCTTGCTATTGTAATATGCTATACTACGGTAATTGATAAAATTTACCACGTGCTACGTTAAAAACATCACGTGATAAAGAAAAAAGCAGTTCAGAACGCTAAATTTGTTAATTAGGATCTTTTTGCGACAAAAACGTTAATACGGCGCACCCTTTGACATGGCTTGCGTTTAGGATACTTGGGAGCGTATCTTATATCTTGTTAATATTTTGTAAGTACACCGTGCGAAGAATTACTTGTTGCTGTGAAGTGACAGTAGTTTTTTGGGAAGGCCTTGTTTGAGTTCCGTATAACTTTTGTAGTGACGTTGGCTGTATTGTTGTTCAAGAAGAGATTTAAAGTATTTATAATATTGAAGGGTATTCTTAAAGCATTGATGGCATGTGAATTTACAATGATATTCGTTTGTTGTATCTGTACGTGTTTTTTTTTTCAGCGCAGTGTTCTTTTTTTGGTGTTCTGATTGCTTTGGTTATTTAGTTAATGTCTTGTGGTTTTCAGTGGATCCTTTGAGTCAATTAGGTAGGTTCGATTTCATTACAGATTCTATACTTTCTGCTATGGCAATGGCTTCATTGTACGGTAACTTATAAGAAAATTATTCTCATGTTTTTTTTTTGTTGATAGGTATTCTGTGTGGATTTTGACTCTTGGTCGCTATGCCTTGATAGTCGGAAAGCTTACCTTTCGCAAAGCGTATTTTAAAGTTATTGCTTATGGCTGTATATTATCTATACCCGCAATCTTCACAGTCATCATAGGCTTTAGAGTTGGGATAATAATGACAAAAAGTGATAGACTTATTCTTTTACAACGGGCATTCTATATTACAGGTACCTGCTATGTAGCATCAATCCACACCGCAAATAAATTCTCCTTAGACATTGCTCAGTTGCATTGATATGCTTCCGCATTGCAGGACTTTTCTTTTTTCATTCTTTTTTAGCTTTTTTTCTGACAAGTTTTAGGCGTTTTACTACTTGTATTTTGTATCGTAGCAACGTTGGTAGTATCAATAACTATTCTTCGATACTCGAGACGAAACTTTGTTTCAAAAAGAAAGCTACGTGGCGTGGTAGTAAAGGTACAACAGTTTTTTAGTGAAATCGAAAGTTTTAATACCTTACCTTGGATTTGTAAAAGGTTTGGGTGTTCATGCTGTCTGCCACTATTATTTTCTCTATCATGGCTTGTCTATACTTTGTGTGGTTATTCCATCCTGAATCTATGGATCAGAGTCTAAAATATGAGAGAATTCGACTAGCTACAATATACGCACGTGTTTAATTAATATAATTATGCTTCTTATTTTTTTCTTTCGAGCCTTTCTAATATTCTCAAAGGCTATTAAGATAATGGAGTGGATTCTAGTAGCTATAATAATATTACTACATGTCAAAGTGAGGTACGCAGCAATAATTTATTAAAGCAGGAGCGAGATAATGACTTGTTTTTGGTAAAGACTGAATTATACAAATGGAACAGACTATTCAGATTACAGCCATTTACAAGCTTGGTATGGCAACACAGGAGATGATTCAGATAGAGATATTGTTTATAATCTATGGGATAATAGTGAAGAAGAGCAGAGCAAGACTAATCCGTCAAAAGCTAGACACCTACCTATTCAACGAAGCAGTTTAATGTAAAAACCTATAAAACGTAAACAGAAACCAAAACAATCATTTGCCAGCTTTACCTTTCGATCCAACTTCGCATGTCATTTGACTTTCACTAGCTCAAATACCTTGACAGCGTGGTCTTGCGAGTTCTTGAAGAAATCCAAAAGTGGACAAATTATACTCAAACAGCGTTAATACAATGGTAACGACTCGTAGTATTAGTGTTGGACTTCTGTTCGTTTGCGCCGTGTGTGCAAGCATTAGTTTGGTTCATAGTACTCAACCAAACCTTAAAACAGGTATTCTGTACTACACACGCGGTACCTTCAACACTGCTCCTATTTACAGACGCTATGTGTCTGATGAAAACTCTGAGGAAATCGTTGTAGACGCAAACGGTTTCGGAGATAAAGTACAACACCTCCATTATGACAGCGATTGGAACGCAATTGTTTACGCCAATGGCAGCACAATACAATACGTAAGTAGCGGTAAGAAAGCGGATACAACGTTTAACAGCGTATTAGGTCGCATTCAACAGTTGTTCCGTTTATTGTACACCAAAAACGCTTGCTACGCTGCCATATGAACCAGATGCTCTTACAACCTATGTACAGCTGAGTGGTACGCTTTCTGCGTTGAAGTCAAAGTATTGATTTTACCATAGGAGAGAAAGCCTTGGCGCTTGTTGTAGGAAAAACCTTGTACAGTTGTACTGTAGACAACGGTTGTCCTAGTTTCTTGAAAATTCCAATACCAGCGGGCATAGTACTGTCTATGACATCTGTTAACGGTGGTATTGCCAAATTGTTCTTGGGTTACGAACACGGATTGATTCTATCAATCAACTACAATACTGGAGCTCAAGAAAAGCTTGCAATGATGCAGTATCCGCCAACATCAATGTCAGCCAAATCCAACATGCTGTACGTCTGTTTATTCTTCATAATCGCAAGAATGCAACAAAAATCCCCAAACTTTATTTTTGTTTTTTTTCTCGGTTTGTGGCCAAACAATGTACGAACTATGGCCACTGCGGGCGATAGACTAATTGTAAATCACCATAAGTATTGTCAGATTCCCTCTAATCGTACTTTTTAGGGCTATTACTAATCGTGAAACACTTGAGTTGATTAACATTGAGACAAATACAAGAAAATCACTTGTAACTGTATCAAGTGGTTACATTGTACATGTTGTTTTTGCAAAAAACACGTTTAATGGATATTCTCAACTAGTAATTTCAAGCGTTGATGGAGATACATGGAATGTTTTCTTTAACAAAGAGAATTGCACAAAACTTAAAGTGCTAAATCTTAAGACGTCAAATCTTGCTTTACAACAGTCAGGTCCTACAATTGCTGTTTACATGAGTCTCAGTCGTGTCACGATCATACAATCTATTGGACGACAGGTTGAATATACACTTCCAATAGAAGATAAATATGTAGAAGCTGATATTGTTGCACAAGCTATTGTATTTAAAGGAACACAGGTATGATTTTTTCTAAAACGTTTTCATCATATTTATTCAATATTCCACAGCTTTGGAATGTACAACAACGCAGGATTTTCTCTAGAAGTACACTGAGAAGAGCAATAGTACAAGCACCGGAAATGAGTGTACAAGATAATTACTATACTCTTGGTACACTGTTTATTTTGCGCTTGCTATTTTTGGAAAAAAACGAGAATTTTGTAATGTCATTCGCTGTTTGACATGTGATTAATTATGGAGTTAGGTATTATCCAAGCACAAGAAAATTTTGGCATGACTTACGATTATTTTATGGCTAGCTTTGAAAGACCTTCAGAGTCATTAGAGAGTTATCAAATTGCAAAACAAGAAAGGTAATAAATTTGTTCAAAAACAAGCATGAAAAATATTTATTTACGTGTAACTTTCACGTACTGATTGTTTTTTTGTTTAGCCCCGAAAAATATTCTCTGGTAGGTGATGCTTTTACATCGAGAGACCCTCCCCACCTTGCTGCATCAGATGGATGTGCGTATAAATGTTGAAAACAATCTACTATTTTTTCTTGATCACTTTTTTTTTCTGAAAAATGCTGCTTTTTGATGAGTACCAATCACCATCTTAATTTTTTTCGCCAAATAGACCTCTTTGCTTTGACACATGAGAAGTTAATTAGATTCGAGAAGAGTACTGGAAACAGGATCAATTATGATAGACAAAACGAAACAAGTTCAATAGCAGTATACAAAGAAAAGTTATACGCTCTATACGCTGGGCATATCGTCCGTTGTGATCTTTCATATTCAGAGTGTACTACTGTTGTAACAGATACTTTTATATCTGAATATAGCAACATATTAGTTCAAGATGAGAGGTACGTCCGAAAGAAATTATTTTTTAGTTTTTGTTATTTCTTTTTCTTCACAGCTTTAACAATGCTCATGCTTGTTCAGATTATTTTATATCCAAGAAAATTCTGTAATTGCTGTAAGTTTAAGCGACTTTCATGTTGTACTAAAGTACGACCTCCCATATGTCCCGAAGTCTGTAAGTAGTATTGCATACTGCGCAGATTGTCCAGCTTAATAAAGAGTCACAAATTGGATTCTTTTGCACCACAGATATAGACGTAATAATACTTATTTCTTTCCCTGACAGATTGAATTTGTTACAAAAATACCAACACGCCAGTTTAATAAATTTCCAAAAAGTGAAGGTTACGATTTAAACTCTACACGTATTTTATGGTTACCACCTGTTATCATTCCTAGGGGTTCTGAAGATGTTGCAATATACCATTGCCAACCTATGTAAGGTAACTCGTGTTAGCTTTGCAACATTGGCGAGAACATAGCGGTTCACATACCGCCTGTTGCTTGAAATGATATCGTGACACGTGGATATTTTCATCATCCACAAAATCATCAAATTGTTTTAGTCCTCCAGCAACACGTGCTTCTATTTACGCTGTAGTTCCACTAAAACTAACGTCGTACGTCATGAAATTCACAAAAATTCATGGATTTTTGACTAAATTCATACGCATAGTAAGTTTCCCGTGATGAGAAAAAGTATAGTGAACCTACCTAAACCTGGACCCAAAGCAAAACCGAATACGGTTACAAGTATACAATCACTATTATGTCACTTTGTTTCATTTTTCAAGCCAGCGAAACAAAAAAGTTTCAATAGCGTGCGTATAGTATCATCTACGCATAGTGCTGCATAAAATACGGTTTAACAGATAGTTTCTCGTAAGTTGACAATTTAGCCACAAATTTACCAACGAGCGAAGCAGTACAAAAAAAGCTGCAATAATGAGTACATAGTATCATCTACGCACAGAGATACCAAAATTAAAGGTTTTACGCAATTTTTTTTAGCGACCGAAACTTCTTTGGCGGAGCAGAATAATGACACAAAAAACGCTCTTAGGTGAAATTTTCTCTCAAAATGTTGGTCAAATATGGCAGGACTTGTGCCTTGTGCCATTTTTTTTAATTGTGCTAAACACGCTTGATTGTTGGCTTTCAACCCATCAATCGATTCAAAATCAAATGTTACAGCCATTTAGAGAGTTTAGAACTCTTGAAAAGCAGGTGATGGCGAAGAAAACACCAAACAATTTCTTTACAACTTCACTGTTGCAAACTCCAAGATCTGACACGCTATCGCCTTGAATAATATGAATGCATTTGAATAAATACAAGGTTTTTTTGTCGTGAATATGAATTGCCGCATATTCGTATTGGAAGAACGTTAAAATAAATGAGTTCCAATGATGCTTTCAGTGCATAGATTAATGGAGTAAAAATAGGCACACTGACATACAATACGCAGTAGCTTGTAGGAAACCAAGACGAACAAACCCTCTCCTGGCACACAACGGATATCGCATCAAGCCTTTGCAGAGCCAACAGTTTCCCTACAATGATCATCACAATGGTACTATCCTGTACTCGACAGTAATTGGAAAGAGAAGTTCCGGAAAAAAAGCTTCTATCACATTCCATTGGTTGGTTATCGCTCAGTGGGTATTTACCGCTAATTAGTAAGGTGCACGTGACATTAATACGTAAAACTAAGAATTACAAACAAATAAAAAAAATGTTCTAAAAAAAACTCAGTAAAAAGATCAATCATCTTATCGACAACACCTTAACAATATCTTCATACACTGTTCCCATCACGATAAAAAATAATTTATCTACGCCTTGGCTATAATTATGAATGATCTAACCGGTGAGCAAAAAAGTTGTGATAATGTCTACAAAGGAGAAATGAAAGAGGGTAAAATGCATGGTAAGGGAACGATTGAGTACCCTGATGGATCTGTTTTCATTGGAAACTTCGAAAAAGGTAAACAAAATGGCAATGGCGTTCGCACGTGGCCAGATGGTCGTAAGTATACAGGGACGTATAGAAACGGCGTAATTCACGGTAAAGGCCTGTTTTCATGGCCATCAGGAAAATCATACGAAGGAGACTATCGAAACAGCAAAAAACATGGTAAAGGCACTTACACGTGGCCATCAGGCGCAAGTTATGTTGGTGAGTATAAAAACGATGAAATGAACGGTAATGGAACTTATACGTGGCCAAGCGGCACTACTTATGTTGGTGAGTATAAGGATGGCAAAAGACATGGTAAAGGAGTGTATACTGAGCCTGATGGGTCTCGATATGTTGGTGATTATCGACAAGATAAGATGCACGGTAAAGGTACTTGTACATGGACAGATGGGTCAGTGTACACTGGAGACTATGAGAATGATAAAATGAATGGTATAGGGACATACACGTGGGCTGATGGGACGTGTTATGTAGGTGGCTATAAAAACGACAAAAAACACGGCCACGGAGAATTTACTTGGCCTGATGGTTCTAATCACGTGGGCGAGTATGAATCAGATGAGATTAATGGCATAGGTACTTATAAGTGGCCTGATGGTTCAAGTTATTTTGGTAACTTTAAAAACGGGAAAATGAACGGCATGGGAACACACGCAAAACCGAAGAGAATTCCGTTTCATACGCGATCTATTATTAATGGGCGTGACCCTGTTACTTGGCCTTGTGTTGAGCAAGAGGAACAAGTTGCTAATAGTCCTAGTATCATCCCTTCAGGATGTACTTTTACAGGTCAATACAAAGAAGGAAAGAGGAACGGAAACGGTGTTTTTACTTTCTCAAATGGAGTTGGATTCTATGGCGCTTGGATTAACAATGATCCTCAAGGACGTGGCAAATTAAAATATCCTTCTGGTTCTTCAGCTTGTGATGCTTATTGGGTTTCACGTTACTGTCTTGTGACATATGTTGATAAGTTTGAGGTTACAATGAATATGGCTTTGAAACGCACTGGTTATAACCCAGATATTGATCCTGATAAATGGACTGAAAGTGAAGTATTGATCGAACTTGGTAAACTTGATTTGAGTTTACCTGTTCAGTTGAAGGATGCTAAGATTACGTAATAGAAATTTTTTTTCAGTATAAACTTTTTCAAGCCTTTTATAATTTACATAGAGGAGAAGCTTTTATGAGGTTAACAGAAAATGAATTAAGTAACCTTGGAGTTGCTAGAGATAGCATCTCGGCTATATTAAAGAGGATAGCTTCGCTTAAAAAAGGTACGAAAACAACAACAAATTTTTTTTTTTAACATTCTCTTAGTCGTAGCGTATTTCCACTCTTCCCAAATGCAACAAGGTACCGCTTCAAACTCTATAATTTACATTAATCTTATTTCGTTTAGAACCCAATGAATACGAAGACACGTTTCATGATGACGAGCTAGACGAAACCAAACCTGTACGAATTCAAAAATAGAATTTACACGCTTTTGGCTAACTGATTCGAAGAGTCACCACGTATTGGAAAAAATCGGATTTACAAAGTCACGTGCTACTTCAATAATGAAAGAATTAAATACAAGCAATGGTGAAAAATCCAAACTAATAGAAGAGCTTGGTTTAATGCTTTATCAGCATCTTAACAAGCCAATATCGGACCTTAATGTAAAATTAGAGTAAACCAACCTTGCACCATTAACGCCTTTAAGTCACGTGCGACATTTGTTTTTTAATTATGAATATTATGTCATATCGTTGTACTAGCTTAGTGCATGGAGATGCGTAAGATAAGAATTCCTAGAAATGGAGAACAAGAAATATCCAGAACTTTCTTGACTTGAACTCATTTGTTCGTTTAAAAATCAGAAAATTTGCTTCACTACGGCTGTAGCACCTTATCCGCATCTGATTTTATATAACCCAATGGTTCAGCAGCTTGATTACTAAAAAAGCGGTTAACAAAGCGTTTAGGCTTTAAACCAACAGCAGCCAATGAGTGTTACTTGCACAGTGGCCAAAATAGGTACAAACTTCCAACCAAGTGGTAGACAAGGCCACTCTGGAGCACTGTGGCTCAATAAATGGTATATTTTTGGAGGTAAACGTTTAAAAAAAAGCGACAAAATCAATGAAAAGTTTTGAAAAATTCTCATTTGTTAGTCCATTAAAATAAGATTAGGAAGAACTGTAGGACGTGGTAGAGTATATGCAAATGATTTATGGTGTTTGGACTTAGATACACACGTGTGGGAGCAGAGTGCGTTAAAATATTGTAAAAACAGTAAAAAAAAATTTAGTTTGTAAGTTTAATCCTTGCATCTAGTACAATCGAATGCACCTAAAAATCGTCATAACCATACACTGGTAAGACTAAAGTTAATATTGTGTTCTCTAAATATCCTATAGGTCGCACATGAGGCAAGAAAATGCTGACAAATGAAATCAATTTTCCTAAAAATTACGGTATTACATTACATGTGTTAATTTTTGTTTTGTAGGTTTTTTGTATCTTTATGGTGGACAAGATCTTAACAGTTATCTTGGAGACATACACTCATTCAATATTAAAACAAGAGAATGGAAAAAACTACCTCAGCTTGGCACAAGACCATCACCAAGACATGCACATGCTGCTGGAGTCTACAACGGTAATTTAGTTATTACATGTGGCAGAGACGGCTTCAAACCAGCGCATTTTGCCAATGACATTCACATGTATGATATTGCTACCAATACCTGGAGGGACATCACCATAACTGTACGTGGAATACAGTCATTTAGACTACAAAGATGTTAAGTATTTTGTGCTGTTTTTAATCATTTGCCAAGGGCGTTTCACCTCCTCCTCGGTCGTATGTCAGTTGCGCAATACGTGGTTCTAAGTTGTACATGTATGGTGGATACTTTTGGGATGGTTTAGAGCGTACACATTTTTCTTCTAGTCAAAGCAAGAAATAACAAGAGTTAGATTACTATAGCGATTTCTGGTCGTTTGATTTGGAAAAGCACACTTGGAACCAGATTCATCTACCTAATGAAAGACCATCTAAAAGAAATAGGTTGATATTTACTACTAGTATGGTTGCTGATTACCCTTTAGGAACACTTTAACCACAATCGAAATGGATGGTGCCGAAGTATTAGTAAGTAAAGCTAGTAGTGGTTTTGTTTTCAAGGTGAACTAATTCTTACATTTTTTTTGTAGGTTTTGTTGGCTGGGAACTTCTTCGACAACAAAAAAAGTAGTTTATTCTATAGTGATATGTGGGTGTTTGCTGGTGAAGGTAATAATTGGGTGAGTAAATATGTTTCTATCCAAGCAAGTAACGACGAATTGGATATATTAAAAAGGTACAAAATAATTTGTACCTTACTTGTAGTTTCTTCGACATTGCTCACATTTACGTTTAGAAGCCATCATCAAGTGTGCGTTTATAATAATAGCGTATATATGTTTGGTGGAGAGGCTTGGCGTCATAGATACAACGACACGTACCAGTTCAGGCTTAAGACCGTTAAGAAATAAGATGTTTTCGATTTAATAGTAGCAATTTAAAGATTCTTGTTTATTACCTTAAGTGACAATAAACAGCTGTAATGGTAACAAAGATGTTGTGTGGAGTTTTTAGGACTTCTTGAGTGTTTATAGAAACCCATTGTGGTTAAGAACGACCAAGGTCTTTAATTTTCTGTTTGTTTTTGTTTCGCTTTTTTACACAATTGAAGTGCCGGTGTCTTCAAGGTCCAAGTTTGTTGGATATACAAGACCGTTGCCTTGTGTTGTTGGTACAGGCATAAACCAAAGCCAAGGATTTTTACCCATGGTTTGTTCCCAGTTTTTACGCCTTCCAATGTCATAAGGATTCTCCTAAGAAAGAAATGAGAAAACCACAATATAAAATTCTGATCAAAAAAAAATTGTATTTTTTTTAAATCACGTGCCCTGAAGAATCCTTCAATTGTTGTTTCATTTTTTAACGTCATGCCAATATGTGCACCACAGAAAGGAATAAGTACAAATCCGAATATACTAACAATAACCTCAACAGCCAAAATTTGTCTTCCATTCGTTGTAGACAAAATATCCTGAAAAAAAAAAAAAGAAGTCAGACCTCACTCACCCCAAAACAAACAGAAAAAAAAATATTAATCATTCAATATATCACTATATATGTGTGCATTGATATACGACAATAAAAAGAAAATCAAACTCAAACTAATTGTAAACGCACTGTAAATTTTTTTCCAGCTGTCAAAAAGTATATACCAACAGTAATACCAACATATACTGCTATAATTGATGTCCAGAAGAGAAATAATACAAAGAACTTGTAATTACGAAAACCTACTGTAGTTTTTACCCAAGGACCTAAAACCAAAGACAGTCAGAGCCAAAACAAATCCAAGCAAAACCAAAACAGAAAAAGGCAAAATCGCAAATTTTTGGGTCTTGTTTTTCTGAAAACAGAGACCTCAAACTGAATTGTATTCCTCGCTTTGTAGTTCGTACAATAGTGATCCATACGAAGAACCAATCGTCTTGTCACGCTGTCAAAGTGAGACCGAGGAGGTTTCCACAAACCTGTTTTTTTACAGTACTTCTGCGTCTCATCGCGCATATCAACGGCTTCAAAGTCCTAAAGCGTCATTTAATAACCGCGTTGTTTACCCGAGTTGTTATTTTATGTAATATACATACGCTAGTGTCTTCTGGTACTGTACCAGGATCTGTGAAGGCAGTGCGAAGGTAACTGGTGATATACAACGGGAAAATGCAAAGTATCCCTACAGCGTATAGACCTGCTTGTATATACTTATGGTCCTCGAGTGCGAGCGTTTGAAGGCATAATGCGATCAAATAAACTAAAAATCATAAAAATGTTTTTTCGTTCTACATTTCGTTAATGTACCGTATAACGCATAGAATGATAATCCTAATACTACAATAAACAATCCAAGATCGCCAGTGCACCTACGCGTTCTTGTCAACACAAAAAGCAATGAAATACTCTTCTGACGCGTTAACTTACCAAAATTTATGGGTACAATAGAAGTTAGACCACGTTTGGGTAACTGTATTGTAATTTTTGTTTATAAGTGGTAAATCGTCTGTATCCATCTCCACCAGGTGATCTTTGAAAGGGTTTAAGTATTGGTATCAATGTGAACGAATGTTAGGCTTTGTGCACTAATAAAAAGGCACCTTCGTCTTCTGCAATGGTACTTTTGCGCTCCATTGTGTTTCAAACCCTTAAACTCGTTTTCAGCGTAGCAATTCGTGCAACAAAGCCGAAAAACTATACATGACTTCACAAGACCGCGTCATTCATGTAACGTACATTGTTTGTATAACAATTAAAATCTACACCTACTAGGAGGTCAAGACGGCTGCAGTATTTACCATTTTGTAACATAGATGTAATACACCAACCAATTTTGGTCCGTACTCAAACTATGTATTAAATGTGTTATTGTTTTCGGGCACGTTGACCTATTATGCCGCTAAAACTGTACTGTATTTTTGAATAACTTAATTAATCACGTGGACTTACAAAGTGGACAAAAATCCTCGCATACTTAATTACGTACTGCTCAAAAGTATTTCATTGTCTTTTTTTAAACATACGCGACTACTGCATGTATGAACGTAAGAAGTACAGCTATAAGAGTTCCCAGTGTACATGCGCTTGACATAACAGGTACAAAGGTATCTGAAGAAGGTGCAACTGGTGGTGGTTGCGTAGTGGTAGGTTCCATTGGTACAGTTGAAGGAGTTGCTGGTACATCGGAAATGTTAAAGGTCTACAAGAATTGTAAGAGTTTTAATTGGTTAAAGTTACTGTACCAAGTAGAATACACGGTTAAGTTCTATGTTACGTAACGTTAGCAACGGGTTTACTCTATTATCGTATACGTGAGCTATATCAGAAATGTTAGGGTTCCAAGAATCTATCTGATAACAGTCAACTAGGTGTATATCTGTTTGCATTGTAATTTCTAGTCTATCAATCTTTGTAGCAGGAATAATGGCAGGTTGTGCTGCACGTAACAGAAACTCCGTTGCATTCTGAGGTTCTAAACAGAATAAGGTAAAAAATCACGTGTGTAAATCGATTAAATCGCACCTATCCATGAAACTACAACTATTTTAGAGTCATACGTTAACTTGTACCCTCGTACGTATACAAACTCCAAAGCACTACTAGCCGTTTTGTATGCTTTGATATTAGAAGAGTCTATTCTATCTATGGCCGAGAACTCTAAACCAAAAGAACTACCAAACAGCTTTTTCATGGCGTATGCTACTGGGTTCATTTTTGGATCAACAACTTCTTCTTTAAACAATCCGGCAAATCCGAATGTACCACATTGCCACAAACATACAGCTTTTTGAAGCCATGTAAAGTCCTTCGTAAATGCCATATTAATCCATGATACATCATGATAAGCAGCTATAGTTATTCTCTTTATGTAGTCGCTTACGATAAAATCGTAATTCCATTCACGTGTTTTCAAGTCACCGCCTGGAGCCTCTTCTAAGTTCTTGTAAAAAGAGCCAATAGGACAGTTCCTTGTAAAAAGAATAAACACACAGACTATTCTTTGTTGCTATTACATACCCGTTTCCTGGGTCTCTAACAGCTGGCCATGTCAGTTTTGAATCTATCCCTGCAGAGACACATGGGCGATTCAATCCAACTGCAAAGTTTGTTGTTGATGTATCTGATATGTATACTGGATAGTCCTCAAGTCCTAGAGGAACCATTAACTAAACGAAGAAAATCAACAGCATTAACAAACCCGGTCTTAATGATTTTTCGTATGCAATCCACGTGAAAATTGAATCAATCTCAAAAGGATGCCCAAGCGAATGAACATTAATCGCATCAAAGTACTCAAAGCTATCAAGAACTATAGCATGAGAACTATAGTTATGTACATCTTCCCACTTATTCAGATTCTGTGTAGCATCAAACGCCCAACTCAAGTTTGATGGTATTGTAATATCAAACCAAGAATCAGTGTCTATGTCATGCAACGTAGTGAACACATTCCATGTTAAGAAAGCAGCATGAAGTATAATAGAGTTCGACGAAGCGTTCTTCGCTGCTACGTATGCTTTCTTCAAATGCTCTACATACTTTGGAGCAGGCTCAGGTTCAAACGAAGAAAACTCAACGCCAATCTCGAAGTGTGTCACTGCTTTAACAAATGCGGTGTTGTTCAAGTCATTGTATCCATCCTAGAAGAACAATGTTGGTAAAAGGTACACTGACTATTAGCTTACCTTGTCGTAGCGTTCAACTATTCCAGATACCCAACGTAAGTAGTCCGCTTCATACTCCGGCTTAGGCCTTCTGTCCGTTTTTGGATCAATTATGCCCCAATCTGAGCCGGCTAGTAGAGTTCAGCAAAAGAATACTTCTCGACTAGGATTGATTGTACGTGCTAGCCCGAAAAATAAATCAACTATCCCTTGCTCTTGTAGTTTGATAACGTAAGCGTCAGTCACAGAGAAATCAATAGCAGCACCTAGAGCGAAAAGTAAATAAGCGAACTGTTGTTCGCCAAAGCCAAGGCGCTACGCGAGTTTTTCTCTCTTCTTACCTGGTCCACTCATCATTTTTCCCCATTGGAAAGATTCCGGAAGTGGTTTACCAGCTGTGAAGCCTAACGAGGCTATATTGTCATAAATACTCTCCATATCAGTTCCAATGTATTCTGTGCCAACTTTTATGGAGTTAATTGGTGCTAAAATACAGAACATTACTGCTATGTGTAGCAAAATAGAAGTCATAGCGCTGTATATTATTTAATACGGCCAAGTTCTAAGTCGAAAATAAAAGCAGTCTTTCATTAAGTAGGACTAGCGAGCCCATAAAATATCCAAAACGCCCGACAATAGCTTTAAGTTAACGCCTAAAAAGGAAAAATGACTTAATCTTGTTCAAAGACAGAATGAGACCAAGTAAAGTATGTTGTACTTACTTAAATGTTATAGCACTAGTACTTGATTTCGAGCTTAAGACTTACGTACTGAACCAGAACATCCAGGGAATGTTGAGTAAGATATAATTTATCCTGAAATAGAGATCGACGTGACGTTTTGAATGAAGTACATAAACATATCCTTTCGAATCCAAAAGGCGGGATGACTAACCTGTTTACCACAGAAAGCAAACGCTAAGCTCTCAATTTATTTACAAGTTTGTTTGAAACAATGTATTATGCTGTGGGTGGCAGGTTTGAAACTGCTTTATTGTTACAATGATTAGTAGCCTTGTTGTTAAAGGAAAGATATACATCAATAGAGTTTTTAATCGTAGCTTACGGGTTGGGGAAGTGTTTGTCTATTTCCTGGTCTGTACTTTCTAAACGGAAAGATACAATCAGGTTGTAATATACCTAGAACTACTACAATAACCACAACAACCAACAAAAGAACGCCACAAACTCCTCCACTTATGTAGTATACTACATTACTACTACCTTCACTACAATCTCCTTGAGATGTTGCAAACAACAACACTATAGATGACGCTTTTGAAAGAAAAATGTTAATTCTTTGAACAAAGGAAAAAAATTTTTGGAGTACCTTCTTGTTTAGCTTCTCCAGTGATACATGGGTCAGTAGATTCTATTTCTACATTATCTATTTGTGGATTACAGCCATCAGGAACTTCAAAAAGAGTGATCTTATTCGTGTTAAGCGTGGTTGTGTTTACACGTAAAATACCTAAATGGAGTCAAAACAATCCCAAAAACACCTTGAAAGTCACGTGTTTTACAGCAAAAAAAAACTCGTACCACCTAAATTAACACAACCATTTAACACAACAATTTTAGTTGAAGGATTGACTAAAATAGTTTCATTGATGAACGTCACATTGCCTGAAGAAGAAAATATAAGTGAACAAAACCGATATAATTTTTAACGGATGTTTTTTTTTAACTGGATGAGGTACCTGTAACAGTAATAACACTGTCCTGTAAGTTCAACTTTATGTTCTGTCCAGTGTTAGGGTTAAAGTTACCATTAATAATCCATGTGCCATTACGGCACACTGCGCCAACTATTTCTCCCGTACATGCAGATTCAGGAGTTGGAGATTCCAATTCCGGTATTGGTGGTTCTGTTTCAGGTGTTGGAGGTTCTGATAAAGGTGTTGGTGGCTCTGTTTCAGGTGTTGGAGGTTCTGTTTCAGGTGCTGGATTAGGCACAAATGGAAGCTCGAACATCCCTACAGGTTCTTTAAAAACAACAACAAAACATAAAAAAAGAAGAACTTACCAATGGTAGGAGTATTATTACGCTCTACTAAGTTATAGTCGTACAACTCAGAAACTAATGTTCCTTGGTTTAGAAGAGGAGACGAAGGATTTAATTCTGCTATTGTGACAGGAGAGTCTCGTTCAATGATTCCAGCAAACAATGAATCATAAAAAATATTTCCATTTGAAACATTTGCGTTGTTTTCGAATGTAGTAGAATGGAAATTGTTATAAGAAAATCTATCAGGAACTGTATCCATACTAGAAAAGTCTACAGGTCTATCAAGTGAGTTAATACATGTATGAATTTGCAAGCAATACTGAGACGAAGTTTCTTTAAAAACATAAAAAAAAAGCACGTTTCAGTTTGTGATTGACGCACCCCACAAATATGTTGTTTGTGAATATACAACAAGTTTCATTTGATGGCGAATAGTCTTCTGTGACTTTGACTACATTGAAAACAGAATCAATGTTATATTGTGCTGCACGTTTTGAGAAAGCTGGTGCATCAATAATAAGAGAATTCGATATTGTAAAATTTATAGGTTGTACTTCCTCATCAAATATGTTAAGGAACTCAGACCCAGGGTTGTTAAATAGCTTGAAATGGGACCTATGGAATGATAGTAAGATAATAATACGTTCTAAATAGCAAAGAGGAGGTCTTGAAGCAAAAAAAAAAAAGAACAATAAATAAATGACTTACCTGGTGATAGTTATGTTCGAGAATATTTTTCCTGGATTAGCACTTAGTACTATACCATGCCATTCATCTTGTGCATTTGACTCAGAGTATATTTTGGAAATATGCTAGTATTAATAAATAAGTAAGTTTATTTTAAAGGGAAGAATCGATAGCCTCGTGGTTTGGTTTTTTTCGAAAAAGCCTTGTTTGATAAATTTCCACGTGCTTGGTTGAAATCTTTATAGACGTACCACATTCGAAGCATTACTTCTAAATAAAATAGCGGCCAAGCAATGAGTGATATGAGTGTTTCTGACTGTAATACTATCAACATTGTCAAAAAATGAAATACCTACGAAAATTATCAAAAAAACTATTAAACAACTTGTGTTAAAACAAGTAATGCAAAACCAAATATGTTGTTTTATAAGACGCGCACCCATTGGTAGATCAAAATAAGGGTTGTATTCTAAAACAATGTCAACGAATAAAGCAACAAGCATATCGATTCTAGAAAACACAGTTTCCAAAAACAATCCAAAAATTACTGAACACTCTTTGTACCTTTCAGCGAAGCACCAACAATAGTTGTATCCTCAATATTTATATTGTTCCCTCCAGCAATTATGATACCAAGTCTACCACACCCATGAAGTGTCATATTCTTCAAAGAGACATGCTCACATGCATCACAACCGAAACAACGTGCTAAAATAAAAAAAATCAATAATTCTTGTAGTGCCAAAAAAGGTGTGCACGTACACACTGCGTATCGAACATGGAGATTCGAAAAATGAACATAGCGAAGGTTGTAGAATCCTAGAGGCGAATACACCCAATAACGTTCACTTTGCCATAAAGCACTATTACCGATATCATCGCTTGGTTCTGCTCGCATTTCGAACGTTGGCACTTCATCTAATGGACAATTAACGGCTGGAGTCTATTATGGTTCTACCAAAAAAAAAAGAGCAATTAACCACCGGTGCGCGTTGAATAGTCAAATACAAAAGCTTCAGTGCATAAACGGCTAAAATGCAAACACCCGAATTGTTGAAAAAACTTAAAAGCACGCACTTTGATAGTTAGTTATCGTAATTGGTTCTGCTTCGGTGCCTTGAAACATTAGGAGGTCGCCTTCGAACGGTAGTTGGTACAGTCCGCCTTGTACGTAAATAGTGTCGCCAGGACCTACTTTACCCACGAGGGAAGCCATAGAAGGTGCTGCTCTACGCCAAAATGAGCGATTACTAAAAAAAAAACACCCCAAAACACAAACAGCGTACGTAGCTGACGTAATGTCAGAGCCATCACCAGTGGCGTCAGGAAGCATATAGTGAATTTTGGCGTGTATTTTAGGTAATACAATGGCACATAGTACGCATAGAGCTATCTGAGCGTAAAGATTTGCCATTCAAGCAATTAAACCTGTATTAGGTTTGGACCTAGTTTCTACTTTAAAAATAGTCTGCGTTGCCAGTATTTGCAGCTAACACCTCTACGTAGTTTATTAGTTGTGCAAGAAGTTAAGTAGGGCTTAGTTTAGTAAAATTACGATTATTGACGTATGCCATACGAAACTCCGGTCGAAATAATAACAAGTTGTTTACAAATGGTGACGACGTGTTTAACAACAATAAGTTATTTTACAACATCAGAAAACACCAAATTTGTTGCTGGGTGTTTGTTTATCATGAGACATTATAGCATCCAACTAAGGGCACTTATGTACCAACAAGTATCCTAATATTCGAAAAAGAGAACAACCAAGTAAGATAGTGTTGTTCGCGTTCGGGTAACCAGAGTTGACAATAAAATCCTAATCTTTAGGTATAATTTCACAGTATATCTGTAAAATGGGTTACAAATACTTGTTGGATTCATCAAAAAACAACACAAATAGTTGCACGTAAAAATGAACCAATGACTTTTACTTATTGAGCAATAAATAGGCTCACACGTGTACTATAAGGTTCCATTGCACTCCTACAGTGAGTGCGTTAATACGCTATATGGTGTAGTGGTTTATAATATGCAACACGTAAAAATAATGTGCATATTGAGAGTAAATGCATTTTGAAAAAAAGCAGGTAAAAAACCTCGTCTTCTACGTTTTGTTTCCGCCCTACTTCGGCTTAATACCACTCAATTTTTTTGTTTGTTTCGAAACAAAGGTTTAAAGCGCTCACTGGCACCAATACTGAAAAGAGTAAACAAAATTGATTGTTACCAAATATACAACGAGAACAAAGAAGGTATTGTTAGCAGCCCGTTTTGCGAACTAAAACATTGTCGCTAAGGCTTCTACCCGTGTAAATAGCAATCATACGCCTTTGGGAGTATATTGAAATGTGCATTATCCGTATTTGAGTAAATAAAAAGGATATTTTCGCCGAAGTGCACCAACAATAAACTAGAAAACGGAAGGTATCATTTAGTAGCACGTTTTTTGAACCAAAATATCGCTGATACGGTTTCCACATGTGTAAATAGCTATCACAAGCCTTTGAGAGCATTTTGAAATGTGCATTATCCGTTTTTGAGTAATTAAAATAGAATTTTCAGTGAAGTAACCTTCTAGAAGCTTCTATATACCACAATTTATTTCTGAGTAGTTTTTATGGGTATAAAATGAAACGAAAATAGTTAGTAAATTGTAGCAGTTGCAGTGTGTGCACCACGCGTGGGGCTTCCTAGCCATTTGGTCGAAAACATTTAAGGGAGTCCTCCGTCTAGCTTAGTGGGTGTATGCATTGCGAGGTGGAATTGTCAAAGTTCCATCTTAATCCGACGTAGTGTGAAAGCTTGAATCGTTACATTAGCCAGCATGTCCTCGTAAGTAGCACGTAATTAACTTAGGAACTCGGTCTGGGCCAAGAAAATTATAAGGTCCGATACAGAGGTGAGTTCTGCCGTTAGGGAAAAGCTCTATATAAACTTTGACTAGACGCTGCATAGCAGTCTATGATCGTTCTTTTTTTGGCTCAGTCTTTCATCATGTAAAGATTGTAATCTTAGATCTGATCCCATATTTTAGAATGTCTGAATGTTAGTTAGTTTTTCAGGTGGATTGTGAGCATAGTAACTGAAAGTATTGCTGTACTTATGGAACCTCACCGCACTGTAGTCACCCGCTTGAGATTAAATAGAGTCATTTTTTGTCGACGTTAGTTTTGTATAGATTCTAGTGTACAAAGAGGTGTATGTCAAAAAATGAGTGCCAGTCCGCGAATGGAAAATACAAAGTCTAGATTGAGACGGTCTATCAAACAATCAAATCTTGCAGTGCATGAATACTGTACAAGGCAGTTTTTTCTTGTTCACACTCTTCTTTTAAAACTAAAACATAATATCACAAGTGCTCGAGTAGCGGCCTTAAAATGATGTTGCAACTGTTTCGTATACAAGGTAAAATCAATCTAACCGTAAAAAGTTTGTAATTTTCTTGATTGATATTTAGCTCAAATGACTTAACTTCATTTTACAAACTCTCTCCCGATGACACAACTCTTCTTCCTTTACATTGTCCTAATTGGTTCAATGTGCTACTCTTGCTTGACTAAACAGTCAGTACCATATCATATAGAACACGACAAAATTGAACAACAATATCGAGAACAAAAACAACAATCTATCAACACAATTCAAAAATCTCAACAGAAATCAAGAGCATATAAACCAAGTTCACCACAGTTGATAAGGACAATCAATCAACCAACAAAACCTCAAGTTTCTCATGATCCTCAACCTTCTGATTCAGTCGTTTAAGTTATCTTCTAACAACAGAACCTTCTGATTTCTGATTAATCTCATCTTTGTTTCTAATACAACAATGACTAAATAAACCTACAATTCTTAAATCACTCATTCTTTTCAATCACTTTTGTTTAATGTTCCATAAATAAAGTGGTTTACTGATAAAAAAAGTAAAAGGCCTATCGGTTGAATTTCGATTAAAAACAGCTTACTGACATGCGTTCGCGCTTGGCCGTTGTCGAGGCTACTCATAGATATTGCGAAAGCAAATATTATCAATAAAACAGCGTATCCCTTCATGTGTTGGAGTGCACTTGATACAAAAAAAAAGCCTAGATTAAGCGAGACTGAACAAAAAGTTGGAGCTATTGGAAATCTGTAGGAAATTCAGCCTACCCTTAAGCCTTTAATGTAAGACCTGCACCTTACAATGCGTGGATTAATGCCAACTGAAAAAGACCACCTTCTAGTAAGCAGCTACAACGTAGAATTGATTTAATCTGTTTTTTTCTTTAAGCCAGTTTTGGTAAAGACTCACACCTGAAATAGAAGTAAAAGCGCTAGTCATGAACATACCTTTCAATAAAAGACATTTAGACATCGTGTAGTTGTGTAAACTTATAATCCGCAAACTTATCAAGTTTAGCTTGATTTAACTGAACAGTTTGTACGCCCGTTCACAGTAATTTCACTTTACCCTTGAACGGTTTACCACAACTGCAGTCGGGTAAAATTTACGCGGAACAACTCGTAGAATACACATCAATTTGTTATTAAAATGGGCAGTTTTATGGCACGTGTTGTATGAAAAAAAAATACTAAGCAAATTCTAGGATAAGGAACCAGGTTTATTAAAATTACCAGTAGAGCTTCATCTTGATATTTCAGACTTAGACACTGAAGTTTACAAAAAAAGTTACCACTCTTGTGTAAACAAACCTCTCTCGTACGTTATGATGCGAGTCTATTGAAACATGGTTTGTGGGTTGCGACATTACAGGAGGTAGTGATTAAAAGCCAACACTGGGATCATGGTAAACGGGAAGATCAATACAAGAGGTGGAACGAGAATGGAGAATTGCGGAAACAGATCAATTACGTTAATGGCAAAAAGCAAGGAGAATGGAAGAAGTGGCATGAAAACAACCAATTGCGGGAGCAGCGCAGTTATGTTAATGGCCGAAGGCAAGGTGAATGCAAGAGGTGGCATAAGAATGGGCAACTGTCCGAACAGTTCAACTACATTGATGGTAAGCGACAGGGAGTATACAAGAAATGGCAAGACAATGGGCATTTGGAGAAGCAGCGCCACTACACCAATGGTAAAAAGCACGGAGAATGTAAGACGTGGGTTGAAGACAAATTATGGATACACGACAATTATGTCAATGGTAAAATGCATGGAATATGCAAGAGATGGTTTAGTAATGGCCAATTGAAGCAACAATACAATTACGTAAACGGTGAAAGACACGGTGAATACAAAGAATGGCTTGAGGATGGTAAATTGGAAGAAAAAGGCAATTATGCTAATGACAAATGGCATGGTAAACGCACAAAATGGAATAAGCACGGCGACTTATTAGTACGTTGCAATTACCAAAAGGGCGAATTACATGGGCAATACAAGTTTTATACCAACGGTTCATTAGCAGAAGAGTACAATTACTTTGAAGGTAATATGCATGGGCTATGCAAAATACATATGAAGCAGTGCATGTACTCTCATGGTAAACAGCAAGGAGAATGGAGTTACTGTTAACTTGAATAAGGACTTGTTAGGGTTTATCTTTTGTTTACTGTAAGTTAGAACTTTGAAACCAATGGTGTACTATTAGCCATGTCATTTAATTTTCAAAATGTGTCACTTCAATAAATACAGTATTTAGCTACTTTCAGTTCTCATACCATGATTTTCACCGTCAACAAAGAGTCACTTACTCTTTGTACTCGCCTTATTCTTCAGCATGTCCATTCCTATCATCATGATGTTACAACTGAAATTCTTTCATTTGTGCAAAGTACACAGCAGCGATTTTACCAGTTGGAAAATACTCATCATCTTCCAATCTATCAAGTCAAAGTCACCAGCTACAGATAGACTACTACCAGTACAACTAATACGCGTGCTTTTGAAACAAAAGATCTAACTGTCTTACAATGAACAGACTAATTTAACCTCACAACCGAAACACATGTCACGTTTTACACTATAATCTGCTAGTGTATGAAAAATACCAGCTTCCCTATTAAATACTTAACTGGTTTGTACACATGAATACGTATTAGGTTAAAACGGCATTGCCAAAAAAAAAAAACGTACAACTTATTTTCGGCAAAGCGCGGAATATCTTTTGTTTGAAAATGCTGTACTACCAAGGCCCTTCCACAATACGAATATGTAGGTTTAATTGCGGTCTTGTGCCTTAATGTTCAATGTGGCCATTAGGCGTAGAATTTTTCTTCAAAATCCACTTTGTTCTATCACGTTTTTTTATCAAACTTAGTCAAAGCAAAGCGGTTTCATAATTCTTTGAAGACAACGTTTTAGAGTCGGCCAACTCTTTACCAACATCTTAACGACTAGCAGTATTTAATGAACATGGTACGTAAAATATATGTAAACCGTCCGTCAGTCACGTGTAACTTGATAAACAACGTTATTTGTGAAAACAAGGCTGTTTCGTTTCTTTTCAGAAATTAAAAAAAAACAAACTGAAACACGTTGACTGTTTCATGAACAAGTCTATGTGCTTCAGCGCTTTATGTTCAAACATAGTGCAAGTCAATGGCGAACTGCAAGCATGCTTCTCTGTTTTTTGACATGTTCTTGTGCTAACTTATTTCTTTTTGGAAGTCTGATACAAAGTGTAAAAAATCTGATAGTAGTTTGGGTTCTTTGGGTATACTAGATATTCCGTGTGATCTTCAAACATATATTTGTACTTTTAATGTTGAAGTATTCACAAAATTCCATACTTTATCAAAGAGAGCTGCAATTAATACACATTATGATCAAACGCTACAAAGGAAAGGGGTGTGGATCAGATGGTACAAAAGTGGAAAGGTGCAGTCACACAAATATGAAGTGAATGGGTTGTATAAAGAATGGTATGAGACTGGGCAACTTAAAGAGCAGTACATAACAGTTGATGGTAAAAAAAATGGTGAAAATAAAGAATGGTATGAGAACGGACAACTTAAGTTTCAACTCATGTTTGTCGATGATAAACTGCATGGAGAGAGCAAAGGATGGCATGAGAACGGAAATCTTGAAGAAAAAGGCACATGGGTTAATGACAAACAACATGGTGAATGCGAAGGATGGCATGAGAACGGACAGCTCTCTGATCAAGGTATGTGGATTGATGGTAAACAGCACGGTGAACGTAAAGATTGGTATTCAAATGGACAACTTGAGGGATACTGTATATGGGTTGATGATAAACAGCATGGCGAGAGCATAGGATGGTATAAAAATGGGCAACTTAAAGATCAAGGTATGTGGATTGATGATAAACAACATGGCCAATACAAAGAATGGTATGAAAATGGACAGCTCAGAAAGCAGTGTATGTGGGTTGACAACAAAAAGCATGGTGATAAGAAGACATGGTATAATGATGGACAACTAAAGAGCGAATCCACGTGGGCTAATGGTAAAAAACAAGGTGAATTTAAATCATGGTACAACAATGGACAACTCAAGGAACAATCAATGTGGTTTCATGGTAAAAAACATGGCGTACGTAAATCGTGGTATGAGAATGGTCAACTTGAATATCATCACAAGTGGATTGATGGTAACCAAGAAACTAAATGAACATTAATTGATGCAATTTGAGATACAAGTGGCAATTTTATGCCACCGAAACATGTAAAGAAACAAATGTACAACTGTTTTATGTGCTTTGTTTTTCTTAACGCCAGCTTAGATATATATCTTCGCTATGGATAATAGGTGATGGAGCTATTGCTATTCTAGCAAGCTGCGTAGTTTCAATAATACTTATACTTTTTAATTTTTCGGCTACTGAATGCCGCTTGACTGTCAGTATTGCAGTGTTAGAAGTAAGTAAAATAATTTCTGGCATTGTAGTTGCGAAGAGTAGACAGTGCTTCTACTTGGAAACTTGGATTAGGTTTGTAGTTTTAACAGCTTGCTATGTGTATCATATGTTTGTTGTCTACCCTTCAAGTATCGCTAATGCGTTGCAAGCACAAGTCGAGCTACCTTTGACAGTTTTACACGTGCTAAGACTATCAACGGGTGTCTACTCACAGCATATACTCTAAACGCTCATTTAACGCTGTAGGCAATGAATGCTCAAAAGAAAGCTAGGAAACTCGTTTTTGGGCGCGTTTGCTTGTTCCGTGTCTCTTTAGTACTGTCAACATATGCGAGCAACCAACAAAAAGAACCGCGGAGATAGTATACAGGCGGATCACGTAATCTCAATAAAAACGCTATTTTCGTTGTTTCTGTGAATGAACTTATTTTTACAATATTTCTATTAAAAATAGTTTCATCATTTCCATTACTCAACCATACAATAAACAACATGTCCAGAGGCCAAAGAAGAGACTTAAACACACATAAACTCGTAATCGTAGGCGGCGGAGGTGTTGGTACGCATTTTCTTTTGCAATTACCGCCTTCTATATAAAACTAACGTTAAACCCTTTAGGCAAATCAGCACTTACCATACAACTCGTTCAATCCCACTTTATTGATGAATACGGTAAGTTCTAGTTGCAAACAGCTTTTTTTCCTAAACCGCGCTTTCAAATACAATCAATGGCTTATTCACATCACTAGATCCAACAATTGAAGACTCATACCGCAAACAAGTAACTATCGATGGTGAAACTTGCCTGCTCGATCTTCTCGACACAGCGGGTCAGGAAGAGTACAGCGCAATGCGCGATCAATACATGCGCACAGGACAAGGCTTTGTTTTAACTTTCGTAAGTGCACAAACACAAACAGACACAAAGAAGCCTATTCTAACTTGTTTTTTCTATTTTAGGCAATCACATCTATTGCTAGTTTTAAAGAGTTGGAACAATTCAGAACACATATAAACCGTGTAAAAGAATGCACAGAGTATGTAGGAGATATACCAATGATAGTTGTGGGTAATAAAGTAGACCTCGAAGAAGAACGTCAAGTTACAACACAAGAAGCGAGTGCTTGGGCAAAATCTTATGGATATCCTTACTTTGAGACAAGCGCAAAGACAAGATTAAATGTAGATGAATGCTTCTTTGAGCTAGTAAGACAAGTGAGGAAATCAGATGCCGATTGGAAACCACAAAACAGTTCGAAATCATCAACAAAAAAATCATCAAAAAAGAAAAGAAGAAAACGAGTAAGAGAAGCTTGTCGTCTTTTGTAAAGACAAAAGCTTTCACATACATAAGATGGGCTCGATCACAATTTTTCTCTTACTCGTAGAACCCTAAGTCACATGTGATTGTTCGTGATAAGTGTACATAAAAAAGACAATCAAATGTAAAAATGTAAAAAAAAAACCAATGATAATCTTCTACCTCAACATGTGTCTCGTTCGTTCGCTTTTGATACAAAAGTATAGATTCTTTACGTCTTATTTCTATATAAAATCATACTTATAATATTATCATTTTGACACATTGTGACATTGCATAAAACATTGTAAACGCACGTACATTTCAATTTTTTTTATTTATTTACCTTCTACAAATTACAAACATGTTCATTTCTGATGTTGTGTACGCAAACAAACCACCAAAAAAATAAAAAAAGTGGTTTATGCGGTGATTGTAAGAAAAAGTCAGCAACATGTTGATGAAGGGTTTCCTTGTTTCTTTTGTTATTGTTTTTTGCTTAGTTATAAGCTGGGGACGCTTCTTTGTTCTCAGTATCGTCCTGGTTTTGATTTGATTCTTGTTCAGCGTCTGTTTGGTCAACGTTGTCGTTTCCAGCTGAGTATTTATCTAGTACTTCTGATAATCTTTCCTTACGCTCTGCTTCAAGCATTTGTTCATCGTAAATTGCTCTGACGGAATCCTTTGCTTTCTCTAGGGCGATGGCGCGTTCTCCAATAACCGTTTTGATGCGTGCCATTGACTGACATACCTAGTCGCTATTAGAAACGAGTTTGAAATGACATGTAAAGCTTTTGATAATAAGTTGAGCCTATAACTGTCAAACAGCTACGTAATGCGTTTACGTGCGTACATACGCATAGATAAGTGGCTACAAGCAGCTTTCGGTTCTACACACCTTTTTCATACGAAGTTTGTTTGGAAACAAACGTTTATCCTTTGCGACCATTGCCTCCCACTTTTGAGTCTCGAGCTTGTTTTTTTCCTTCAATAGTACAAACCAGAGCTTGTGTAAGTCTGAGAACGATTTCAGGCGCACTTCTGATGCTCTCCACGCGCGACCTGAGGTGATTTAGCGATAAATTTTTAAAACCGACAAATCCCTCTTTATAATGCTACAATTAATGATATCGTACCAGCTACAGGCCTTTCGCCTTGTTTTGTTTCAGTATCATAAAAATCTTTGATTCCACGCTGTGGCATCCTTCTAACCATACAACTGGTTCGCAGAAACAGCGCCATGAGCTTTGAGCGTTAGTTGATTAAGAGTCGTGTGAAGTCACCCATTGCGTATTTTTCTTCCAGCTCTGCGAAAACTCAAATCCTTGGTTTGTGGTTTGACGAACGTAGTGGCAATGTCTTCTGCCAAAGATATAAGTATGGCTGAATCTAGGGCATCAGTGTTAGTCGAGGAAATACGCCAATTAGAGCGTGACCTTGCTATTAACCGTAAAAAGATGAAGGACGTACTCTACAAAGAACGCGCACACGATCCAAGGTAAAATGAATAGTTAACCAAACCTACACTTCCAATCTCTACGCTATACGTTGCATACACTAGCCATAGCAAAATAAAAGGTCATTGTCAAAGCTGTTTCTCACTTTGTGTTAGTAAACGAAAGAAAAGACGCCTAGAAGGGATAGAAGATGATGAACGCGACAGAAAACGACTCAGGTATGTTTTAAATAATGTCTTGTTGCGTTTTGTGGCATTTTGACAGTTTATCTTCTCTCCAACCCCAATCAACTCTGAAATAATAGTGACGCGTTATTACGGTTTAAAAAAAATAAGAAACCTAGTACAATGCATCAACGTTCCTTTCTGATTTTCTCGCTTAAAAATGGCCCTAATGGCATTTCTAGGTCGTCTGTTGTTGCTCCTGTCGAGCGAAGGGACGAAGGACGTTCCAGTCGCGATGATAAACGCGGCGATGATGATAAACGTGGCGATGAAGGTAAGTCTAAAAAAACGAAAACAACGCGGAAGAAAACCTCCGTTGAACTTTACATCTAGCGCTGTTCTCGTACTCATGCTCTATGTTGTTTAGATAGGGATAAGGAATCCAATGAAGGATCGTCTGCACCTGTAGAAGATGAAGGTGGCGCAAGAAACGCCCGAGCGCGTCTTCAGAACTCAGGAGAAGCAAAGCAAAGAAACAGACGCCTTTTTGGTATGTTTTATTATCTTTTCTTGCTTTGTTTGCAAGAAAGAAAAGTTATCTCCAACTTAAAAGAAAAAAAAACCACCAAATCGTCACGTGATTTTTTATGCTATGGGTGCTGTACCAAAGTCGCTAATCTTTCTATTTTTTGAAATAATTTTGTTTTATTTTAACTCGTCTTTAGGGGCTCTTCTGGGGCACCTGCATGTGGCTAAAAAATCCACAACATCGACTACAGTAAGTTAGCATATTTAAAAGGCGCCTCATACACAGCATCACGTGCTGAAAAAATAGGCTGCGGCGCCTGTGCCATTTTTTATTTTTGTGTCACTCTAACTTTTTTTTTTCATTTAGGGTGTACGTCGTCGCGAGGTTGAAAGTGAGGTAGAATCTAAGGTACGAACACATAGCAAGGAGTTGCTTGAAAAGCAACTACAAGTTATACACAAAGACAAAGAAGTGGCTCAAAAGACGAAAGAGGTAATCGAGCAGGCTCTTCAGAAGAAAGAGATTGAACTGTTGGTATGTTTTTTTTCGTTTCAAAATTCCTCCGTAGTGCGATTATGTACGCGTTGATTTGTATCTTAATCTTATACACAGGACCTACGTTGGTCGTCAAATAATGCTCAGACGAGTAATTGGATTAAAACAAAGACAAAACCGTCACTTTGTTGGAGACCAAGATTCCGAGAAGCATCAGCTCCAAAGAAAGTAGAAAAGAAGGAAGATACTACTATGGAAGATGCTGAAGGTGCCACAGATGCAGCAGATAAGGATAAAGATACCAATGAAAATACTAAAAAGGATGATGATGCTGATAATAAAGAAAAGGACGACAACGTTGAGAAAAAAGATGAGAACGAAGAAGTCGCCGAAAAAAAAGAAAAAGATGAAGATGGCGCTGATGATGCCAAGGAAGATCAACCTGAAAAGAATGATGGTGATGATGATAAAGAAATGGAAGATGTAGTACCATCTGATCCATTTATTGATAAGTTATTAGAAGAGAGTAATGCTAGATACGCTGAAGAACAAAAAGCTGTTTTAGAAAAATGGGAAAAGTTACATGAAGAGGAGGAAGAAAAAAGAAGGAAAGCAAAAGAAGATTCTTCAAAGAATTCCTCTGCTCTTAATGACGTTGATGATACTGCTAATGGTAACAAAGATATCAGTGATGACGATAAACGCGGTGATGACGGCGATAACCGTGATGAAGACGGTGATGAAGATATGGGCCAAACCGAGGAAAATGCGTAAAAAAAAACTTCCAACAAAAAAAAACTCTTAGCTTGTCTCGCTTCTGTAACATCAAATTTTGGACTACCGCTGAATGAGTGGAACCAAAACAAAAAAAATAAATAAGAATCTTCTTACAACTTTCTGCCTTTTGCCAATATCCTAGTCAAGTTTGTACCTCACCTTCGCAGTTGTTGAGAGGTGAGATTCCAAGTTGACATTGATTATGGGCTAGTACTACCAAGATGTATCGCAGGTTATTTTTGTAAAGCTCAGGCTAAAAATCAGGCAACAAATATCGCTATTTTGTGCTGATAGAGCCTTCCCTTTCTCTTGTCCTAACCAAAACAGTAGTAACACCTAGTGTTTGACTATCAGTTAAGCCAGAAGCCTATCTTTCTTTTTTTTATCAATAGCGCGTACTTTAAGAGGAGGTGCAGATTGAAATAGATAACACAACTGTGAAAAAACCCAACACGTTTATTGTTTATGTGTACATCATTTTTATAGTTGAGATATACGGACCATGACAACCCCATGGGGCTCAACATAAGCAGTAAAACCTCCAGTGAATATACCAATATCTCTATGTTCGTACAAGTCTCTAAATTTAGCGGCGCCTGAAATACCTATCAAAGAGAACGGAGCTGTGATTGTTACAGCATCTGTATCATTCGTGTTAAAGAGTACTAAGGCCTTATCTCCATTATGCAATGGGCGAACCCATATTTGTTTATCGTTTATATTACTCACACGTTTACCTTGTCTACCCATTGGATCTTGGTCAACAGCAATGATCTCCTTGTTAAGTAAGATCTCTAACAAAAAGTAAGAAAAAAGGGAGATAAAAGTACACTACAAAAGAAAATGACAAGTACTTACGTCTAAAGTTATCTGTTATTGTACGAAGGTCATTGGACATGAGTAATGGTGCTGCAAGGATAGACCATATTGCCATTTGAGATTTCGCTTCTTCTTCATTGAGACCACTGTTACCGATGATCAACATATCAGGGTCATTCCATTGTCCTGGTCCAGCGTTTGGTACAAACACTTCTTGATGGTACCCACAGCAATCAATAATACCTTAACACGTTACAGGACATGTGTAGATAAGTGATATTTACCTAGAACGGATTGCCAGTTGTTTCTGATAGACGGACACATACGCCACATGTTACCTAGCACGGGTCAGGGTGACTAACATGGGCTTATTTCTTTACAATTCTCAGTGACATCTTCCCAATTCACGTCCATGTACGCTGGCCAACTACACGAGTAAACTTAAAGGAGTATGTTAGAGGATAACAGAACTTTGTGCCAAGAAATGCAAAGTTCTTTTCATAAAAGATAGCTCATTAATATATTGTACCAATAGGGCGACCGGTTTCAAGCAGTGCATGATTCATTTGTGGGTATCCAATAATTCTGGTTGCGTTAGCAGATTCACAACCTTGAATAAAACACATAGTTAACTCCAGTTTATTACTAGTTTGTTGGTTTGTACCATCAAATTTGAGCATATCGATACCCCAAGAAGCAAAAGTATCTGCATCTTGTGTTATTTTATCTAGAGTAGTTCCAGGGTAACCACCACAAGTATGTGCTCCCAAATCCTATAAAGTGTAAGCTTGAATCAACACTGAAATAACAATTTCACAAACGGTCGTCACTTGTGCATAACGTATTATCAAACGAACCGCATAGATGCCAAGCTTGAGTCCCTTGGCATGAACATAATCTGCTAGCCATTTAATACCATGAGGGAATCTTGTAGGATCAGCTTCAAGGCTACCATCAACGCTCCTTCCTTCTTTATTCAACCAACTAAATCAAAATTATTGTTGGATAATTAAACTCCAAACCAAAAGCAATTGGTGATGTAATTGATTAGATCTTACATACCAATCATCCATGTTTACATGATTGTAACCTGCATCCTACACAATTTTCAGAAAAAAAAGGTCTTCTTTACTCCGCACGTGTTTCTACTTACAAGAAAACCGTCATCAGCCATCCTATCAGCCATATCTAAGGTTTATAGCTATTACTAAAGTGTCACAAGGGTTTTTTGTTATCAGGAAGCAACTAACAAACGCAAAACTAAAGCATTACTGATAATAAAAATTAATCACGTTCTAACATTACCTGTGAATAGTTTTTCTGAAATACAACTATCTGGTGTTGTTTCGCAGTCAGTATTGCACCCAAACTTCTCCCAGTGAAGCCAGCCCACTTGACACGTGTTAGGTAGGAATATCTTTGTCGTTTTGTCTTGTTTTGCACATCAGCTTACTGACAGGTGTGAGAGCTTGCCCATTATCAAGGCAACTCGCAAATAAGGCGAAACCAATGATTATAAATAAAACAGCTCCTTTCATCAGCTATGAAGAATCAGAATAAATTTTTTGGTAAACACGTGCCGCATGACTTAGCCTGAATTAAAACAGGTTGACAAGTATTTAGTATGCTTGGTGTTTGTGCTTATCATTGAGTTCTTACCAATTGAGTACTATATTTGTGTTGGCGGTAGGAATTGACGGAGTAAAAAAAGATTAACAATAGCTATAACTATTATTGGATTTAACGATGGTTTTATTTGGATTTGTTTATTGGTAGTGTCTATTTCTTTCCAAACAAGTATGATGTAGATAAATAGAAGTATCTAAAGATACCATATAACCCATTTTTGAATACATGAAACGGCAACAAAATGGTATTGAATACACTTAACGCTAAGCTGCCTGGTTCAGACTTCTTCGTGGCTTGTTGATCACCTCCTTCTTTGACAGGTTTACCATCAACGTACGCAGCATGTGTCTTAAGCTGCCCATCTTCAGACCAGCTTTTAAACTCACCGTTCCGCATACCATCAACCCAAACACTTTCCTCTCGAACTTGTCCGTTTTCAAACCAGAATACACACTTACCATGTTTTTTATCATCTTCCCACGTGCACTGTTCTTTTAGATATCCGTTTTCATACCAGATTTTACCTTCACCGTTTTGTTTATTGTCAATGAGAGTGTATTGTCTCATGAGTTGTCCGTTGAAATACCACTTTTTAGCTTCACCGTGTAGCTGACCGTCAACCCACATCTGTTGTGTCATAATTTGACTATTCTCATTGTTTTCTTCATCATCGACATGCTTGTAGTACCACTCTTTGGCTTCACCGTGTAGTTTACCATGGATATACATTTGCTGTTGTTTAAGTTGTCCATTCTCGTACCACTCTTTGAATTCACCATGTGGCGTACCATCAACGAACATAGTTTGTGTCTTGAGTTGACCATCGTCGTACCATATTTTTGATTCACCGTTTTGCTTATCGTCGACGTATGAACATTGTGCTTTGAGTTGTCCATTCTCATGCCATAGTTTGGATACACCGTTTAAGGTATAACCAACGTACACATAGAGTGCGCTTTGTTGTCCGCTTTCATACCACTCTTTGGCTTCAACATTTGGACTACCTTCAACACGCATACAATGTTCTTTTAGTTGTCCACTTATGAACCACTCTTTGGACTCAGCTTGTAGGTTACCATCAATCCATGTGTTTTGTATCTTGAGCTGTCCGTTTATATACCACTCCTTGGATTCTCCGTCTTGTTTATCATTGACATAAACGCATTGTGACTGTTGTTGTCCGTCTTCGTACCACATGTTGGATTCACCGTGTAGTTTACCGTCAACCCATGTGTATTGTGCCCGTTGTTGTCCGTTCTCAAACCATTCTTTAGATTCGCCGTTTCTTTTGTCATCTACCCACGTGCACTGTGACTCTAGTTGCCCGTTGTCGTACCACTCTTTTACTTCACCATTTAATTTACCGTCAACCCGAGGATATTCTGCACTTGGCCGTCCGTTGTCATGAAACTCTTTCGATATGCCGTTTTGTGCATCATCATCAGACATTTTTCTTTCAGTAGTCTAAAGAAAAGTAAGTCATGAATTAGAGCAATTTACTCTCAAAGGCGAAAGGAAAAGAATTAAAAAAAAAAACACTATATTTTGTCTCTACGTTATAAATAGGTGATCTATGTTTGTGTTTTCAAAAACAATAGCGCTTATTGCGGTTTCTACGCGTTAATATGAGGATATTTACGGTTCTTCAAAGAGCGTTGAATTTGGGAAATTGCTCTAGAACTTACAAAAATGACAAAATGTGTCCGATAAACAGCGCAAACGGATTTTCGATTTCAGTACAAAAAAACCGCCGTCAACAGTAGTTTAAAAACAGGCAAGTAAGGCGTAATTAGCGCTTAGTTTACGCAATTATTTAAAACGACAAGTTCCTAGCGAAAGTCGCGGTGGGAATGTCTCTTACGCCCAAAAATGCAGTTGTATTCTGTTTTTACGTACTTTAGAGATAACTGTATAATCAGGCTTGCTGCTTTTGTCTTTAATCGACTGTTGTACGTTGACGCGTATATTATGTTACACGAGTGCGTTGACAATACCGTAGGCTAAGAAAAACAATTAGATAGAAAAATATGAACAGTAGATGCATGGTGCTCATTGCACTTGCCTTATTGCAACACGTACTGCGTTTGGAATGGTATTAGTGGTATTATGACTTAAAATATAAACACGTTAAGCATTTTCAGCCGTACGTACCGCGAATACATACGCTATTGAAAGGCCAATGCAACTTGAGCCTTTTCTATTTTTTTTAAGGAGTTTTGTTCAAGAAGTTACAAATTTGCTTGGCGCTGACTGTTGTTCTTTAAACATCTTCCCATACCTCTGAATAGATCACATAGTGAATATATTTGCTTTATTGTTGTACACATATATAAATATCACGTTGCTTTAACAAAATCAATAACAGTTACAAAATCATAGCCACAAATACAAGTGCAAGCAAGAAAGTGAAAACCAGTTTCTAAATTAAGCAGTGTAAGAAATAAAGATGATTGTAGACTGTTCATTGAACTACGTACCTTTGCTGAGCTTGTTGTAGTGGTGGCAATTGGAGCATTTGGCACAAACATTTGTGGTGGTTCAGTAGGTACTGCAGTCGTTGGTGTCTCTGTCATAGGAGGTGGAGTACTTGGGAAAAGCGTTGGAGCTACTGTAGAAGGCTCCTCAGAGTTTGGAGCTTCTGTTGTTGGCGCATCAGTTGTTGGAGCCTCAGTTGTTGGTGCTTCTGTTGTTGGAGCATCAGTCGTTGGAGCATCAGTCGTTGGTGCATCAGTTGTGGGAACATCTGTAGTTGGTGCATCTATCACAGTTAGGAAAAAGGTAAAAATTATATCGATCAAGTACCAGTTGTTGGTGCCTCAGTAGTTGGTGCCTCAGTAGTTGGTGCCTCAGTAGTTGGTGCTTCAGTCGTTGGCGCTTCTGTAGTTGGTGCTACGGTTGTTGGTGCTTCAGTTGTAGGTGCATCTGTAGTAGGCGCTACAGTGGTAGGCGCCTCAGTCGTAGGAGCTCCTGTAGTTGGTGCCTCAGTCGTGGGAACCTCCGTAGTAGGCGCTAATGTAGTAGGTGCTACAGTTGTAGGAGCTTCAGTGGTAGGTGCCTCAGTAGTAGGGGCTTCAGTGGTAGGCGCTACAGTTGTAGGTGCTTCAGTTGTTGGTGCCTCAGTAGTTGGTGCTTCAGTAGTAGGCGCTACAGTTGTAGGAGCTTCAGTGGTAGGAGCCTCTGTTGTTGGCGCATCAGTTGTAGGCGATTCTGTAGTAGGGGATTCTGTAGTAGGTGCTTCGGTTGTTGGTGCAACAGTTGTTGGGGCCTCTGTAGTTGGTGCATCTACAAAGAAAGTTAGTTGCTTTAGAAAGTAAAATACAAAGTACCAGTCGTTGGCGCTACAGTTGTAGGTGCTTCAGTAGTTGGAGCTTCAGTGGTAGGCGCTACAGTTGTAGGTGCTTCAGTTGTTGGAGCCTCAGTAGTTGGCGATTCGGTGGTTGGAGCATCTGTAGTTGGTGCTACGGTTGTTGGTGCTTCAGTAGTAGGTGCATCTGTGGTTGGAGCTACAGTTGTTGGAGCCTCTGTAGTTGGCGCTTCTGTGGTTGGCGTCTCCGTAGTTGGAGCTGCTGTTGTTGGCACTTCAGTTGTTGGTGCTCCGTGGTTGGTGCTTCAGTAGTTGGAACCTCTGTAGTTGGAGCTTCCGTGGTTGGTGCTTCAGTAGTTGGAACCTCTGTAGTTGGAGCTTCAGTTGTTGGCGCGTCAGTTGTAGGAGCTACAGTTGTAGGGGTTGCAGTGGTAGGCGCTTCAGTTGTTGGTGCCTCTGTTGTAGGAGTAGCTGTAGTTGGTGACTCTGTTGTTGGTGCAACAGTTGTAGGCGACTCTGTAGTAGGGGCTTCAGTAGTTGGTGCTTCGGTTGTTGGTGCAACAGTTGTTGGGGATTCTGTTGTTGGAGCTGCTGTAGTAGGCGTTTCGGTGGTTGGAACATCTGTAGTTGGTGCTACGGTTGTTGGTGCCTCAGTAGTTGGAGCATCAGTGGTAGGCGCCAATGTAGTTGGAGCTTCAGTTGTTGGTGCTGTAGTTGTTGGTGATTCTGTGGTAGGCGCTTCAGTTGTGGGAGCATCTGTAGTTGGTGCATCCACAAAGAAAGTTAGTTGCTTTAGAAAGTAAAATACAAAGTACCAGTTGTTGGTGCTTCAGTTGTTGGTGCTTCAGTCGTTGGCGCTACAGTGGTAGGAGCCTCCGTTGTTGGCGCATCAGTTGTAGGAGCCTCTGTAGTTGGAGCTGTAGTTGTCGGAGCTTCAGTGGTAGGAGCCTCTGTTGTAGGAGCATCAGTTGTAGGTGCATTAGTTGTTGGTGCAGCAGTAGTTGGTGCTTCAGTTGTAGGAGCATCCGTAGTTGGAGCTTCAGTGTTGGTGCCTCAGTAGTTGGTGCTTCAGTTGTTGGTGCTCAGTAGTTGGAGCATCCGTAGTTGGAGCTTCAGTTGTTGGTGCCTCAGTAGTTGGTGCCTCAGTAGTTGGTGCTTCTGTTGTTGGAGCCTCTGTCGTTGGTACTTCAGTTGTTGGCGCTGCTGTAGTAGGCGATTCGGTGGTTGGAGCATCTGTAGTTGGTGCTACGGTTGTTGGTGCTTCAGTTGTAGGTGCATCTGTGGTTGGAGCTACAGTTGTTGGAGCCTCCGTAGTTGGCGCTTCTGTGGTTGGCGTCTCCGTAGTTGGAGCTGCTGTTGTTGGAGCCTCGGTAGTAGGTGTTTCAGTTGTAGGAGCATCAGTAATTGGAGTATTAGTAGTTGGTGCTTCAGTCGTTGGAGGTTCAGTTGTTGGTGCTTCTGTAGTTGGAGCATCAGTTGTAGGAGCTTCAGTGGTAGGAGCCTCTGTAGTTGGTGCAGCAGTTGTAGGAGCCTCTGTAGTAGGCGCTACAGTGGTAGGAGCCTCCGTTGTTGGCGCATCAGTTGTAGGAGCCTCTGTTGTAGGTACTTCTGTAGTTGGTGCATCTATCACTGTTAGGAGGAGAAAGGTAAAAATTATATCGATCAAGTACCAGTTGTTGGTGCAGCAGTAGTTGGTGCCTCTGTAGTTGGAGCTTCAGTTGTTGGTGCCTCAGTAGTTGGTGCTTCTGTTGTTGGAGCATCAGTCGTTGGGGCTTCTGTTGTTGGCGCATCAGTTGTAGGAGCCTCTGTAGTTGGAGCTGTAGTTGTCGGAGCTTCAGTGGTAGGAGCCTCTGTAGTCGGTGCTTCTGTCGTTGGAGCTTCGGTTGTAGGCGCATCTGTGGTTGGAGCCTCCGTCGTAGGCGCATCTGTAGTAGGTGCTTCTGTAGTTGGTGCATCTATCACAGTTAGGAGGAAAAAGGTAAAAATATCTATCAAGTACCAGTTGTAGGTGCCTCAGTTGTTGGAGCATCTGTAGTTGGAGCTTCAGTAGTAGGGGCTTCGGTAGTTGGAGCCTCTGTCGTTGGCGCTTCAGTAGTTGGCGCTTCAGTAGTTGGTGCAGCTGTTGTTGGTGGTGGAGGTGGATTGTAAACACCTAACATGGTATTAGAAAACTAACTACAGCGAATATCATATCGTACCGAGGCGTATGTTATCAAATACATCCGCATTGGCGACTTCTGTTACACTTGCCTCTGTCCAACCAGTTCCAAAGTCATCAATATTAACACCATTCGTGACATCAAGTGAATCAAGACTAAACGATGTATCTCTGTAACCCGGAGAAAAAGTAATTGAAATAGCATCACAAATGACGTCGTTTACTTCATCATAGAGAATAACAGAGTCGTCACCTTAAATAGTAGTACAAAGTAAGAAAATAATAAAGGTATTCATGAAAAAAACCCAAACTCACCATTAAAAGCTATATTCCGCAATTGATCAGCTACAACATATGCTGGGTTAGCAGCTAAGGGATGAGCTATAAGATAAGCCACTATTACGCGTTAGATATTAATAAAACAATCTTTTTTAAATGTGTACGTTGTCCTCCTACTGAACCGCCCAAATTCGTCTGTACTGATGGACTAGGTATTGGTGCAGTCTTCCAGATCTAAACAAACCGTGTTAACAATACATGACGCTACTTTGAAAGTCTTTTTTTTTTTTTTTTTTTTGTTCAAGTTGCAAAAGAATTTGAGCAAGACGCGCCTGTCTGTTCGCATTAGAGTATCTACATGCAATAATAAGTTAATTGGCATTAAAGAGAAGAAATTAAGAGTAATTAAAATAAACAAGGGTGGCGTACAGTCGTATCGAAAGCCCTGTAAGAATTGCAGAAGTTGGGCTATCGTTGTATAGTTCTATATATTTATCATTGCTTGGGCCTTCGTAGTATTGAGTTATGCGTAGGTTTCCACATAATTGTGCGTTACAGACACAAAAAAATGCAATTAAAAGTAGTGCAATACAAGTGGTACGCATAGTCAAAATGTTCCGAAATGGGAATATTTATCGGTGTTTTGGAGAAAACTCGCCTATTTTCGGATGCAAAGAGGCTTTGTTTACGTAATATTAGAAAGTACAAAATAATATATACACAAACTACTGACTATAAGTACATGCGATGAAAAGAATAGTATTAATTTTCGTAAAGCCAGCATTGCTTGAGACAACTTCAAATGTCAAAAATTTGAAAACGGTTTTTTAGTACAAAAATTCAATTTGAATTCAAATTTTTCAACTGCTAGTACCTTTACGCTCTTCTAACCTTAACATATCTTCAGTGATTAAATTCATATATAGAAATTATAAGTATGTTTATTCGTACACGTGAATATTAAATAACACCAAGAGAAAAAAAGAAAACTGAATATTCTCAATGTAAAAAAAACTGTCAGTGTTTTGGCAACTGAGACACAAATGATGTTATATTTCTCGAAGCCATAGCAATAGCCAAATCTGCTTGACGATCTGCAGATGTTGTACGTTGTAGTGGAGGTAACGGAGGTGACTTCGATGATCTAAGGGATAAAGTTAAAACAAGAAATCATACAACATTTCATACGGATACACTGATTTTGTCCTTGGAAGCGCCGACCTAGGTGGCGGTCTTGGGGATCCTGGAGGTGCGCTTGATGGTGGACGTTTAGGAGGGTTACTAGCTGTAAATGGAGGAGGTTTTCTAGGCGCAGAGAACGAAGGAGGACCACCTGAGGCTGGCGATGGAGAATGCGGAATAGGAGATTTTGCAAATGAAATCGAGAATTTCCGATCTAGTATAGGCGTTCCAGGACGTGATGTAGGTTGTGGAGTGAACATATCAGGTCGAAGTGTAGGTCTCTTAGCCTGAGGTACAACTGATGTTGATCCTTGACTATAATCTTCTTCTTGTTGCCAAGCTCCTCCTCCAGTAACTTGTAGAGAAGTCGAGGATGGTGTTCTTCTGGGTGTTGGTGTGTTGTTCTAGTATAACTGTTAGTATAATGCTTTAGGTAGCGAGTTTACTGTGTAATTGCTCTTGCGTAAATTTGGAGTCTAATAACAAGAAACGAATAAGTTTAGGTGAGGGTGGTTAAAGAAGAAAGTGCTGTTTGATTAATCTTGGTTTTTTTTTTAATGTTTTTTTATGTACTTCGTTAGGTGCTCGTGAAATTCTCGCTATTTTTACTTCCAATAGCTTTGTTTGTGCCGAGCTAATAGCATCAAACCATTCATCGCGTTCTTTGGCAGCTGGGATATAGAATATAAACGGACTGCTGATATCTGTTTGTACTTCAAAAGCTGAATCTAAACACAAAAAATCAGAAAAATGCAAGAAGCACAAACAAAAGGGGAAGCTCTTTTAGCAAGCACAAAGATATATAGTGCTTCAGGTGTCTGATATATTTAGTTTATGTCCGTTATATATAAGTTTGTTGAACAGTACGTAAAAGATATGCAACATGGGAGACGTACAATTCTTTCCTTGAATATTGATTGATGTCATGTTCACACTGTTAATATCAAGAAGGCGAACTCGGTATACTGATCTTTTATTCACTGTTCCAGTACGTGCAATGGATTTATGTGCAAGAACGTCATTAAATCTGAAACAAAATTACACGTGTTAGTAACCAACCAGGAAAGAATTAAAAAACCAATTTAAGTGTCGTACAAACACATCTCAACGAGATTAAGCTCCCGTTTTGGGCTTCTCTTCTTCATCACGGACGTCGAACGTGCCCATTCTACATTCATTAAGATATACACATTCAATTGATTCTTGTACGCACCTTGGAAGCGGCCAGCTGTGCCACGTAAGCGACGACCAATGGTGCTGTTGCCATCTGTAATAACAAGATTGCTATCATCTCTGTTGTGTAAAAACAGACGCCCTATTCCTCAACTCGTTAGTTTTTATCCAAACAAGCCTTCGCTCGCACCATACTTTACCACTGTACGCCCAATACGTCTATCCTCTTTCTGCATAGAACGTTAGATGCTCAATTTCTGATAGTTTAACCAAGCTAACTGTTATTACGCACGTGTTTGAAGAATCTTGGTTGATGTTCTTGCGCCAATTTTTGTTTTTGGTATTCTTCCACCTTTCCGTTAACTGCTGAACATACCGCTTTGAGATGCGTGATTGCGTCTTGTAATACTTGTTTACTATTTTGAGACATACTACCGCTGTCGTTAAGAACATTGTCCTGAGATCAATTCGTTAGATGATAAAAAAATCACTAGTTTTAAAGACGAACAAGTTCAAACGGCAACTGTTGTATCTTACGTCCAGGTCTGTTGAAAAAATCGCTCAGACTAATATGTATGTGAGTATTATAGTATTAAAACCATGAAATGGAGTGAGTGACTATAGGTACGTACGCTGGTTTATATGTTTTGTATTGTGGAAGAAGTTGACATGCTTGGAGAAATCTGTAAAGTGAGGTGTCTCCACGTTCATGTTTTTTAATAAGATTATGCCTATCTCTTCCATGTACTACGTATGATGTATAAACCCGAAAAGCGTCTGCGTTATTTAGAAATATATGCTAGAAAGGTGAGTTTAAAAATAAAAACTTTTTGATTAAAAAAAGAATAAGCTCTTACCCCCAGATCTTCGTTAATTGTCTGGTGTTCAACACTATTTTTTATTGCATCTGCTATAGCTCTTGTACTTGTTAGAACCTATGTATTGTTAATAACATGACCTGCATGGTTTTCAATAGAACGAGAAATGAACAGAGCAAGGCAACAACGAAAAAAAAACGAACATTATCAAATCCTCCAAATAAAATTTGCACAACCGATCCTTTGATAGAAGTAACAAGCTTTGTTTTTGTTCTAAATATAGAGTGAGTACCGTATAATTTAAATATATTATTTGTTACGTTAGTTCTAGTGCTATCTTTATCTCATTCGCTGCATTCAAGTGATCCATGTAATCAAGAAATCCAATTACAAAGTTATCGAGTGTTGATTTTCTTTTATCTATTCTCTCTTGGAATGCGCTTTCTGCTGCTTCCTTAGCACCTCCGTACTTTTCCTCATCCATGAGCATTTCAACTAGCGCTAGTTGAGTACAACAAAAGAAAAAGTATACACAATCTCTAGCGTGCTTGACACAGCAGTTTTCTGTTTAGGTTCTTTTTTTGTGTTTACCTACAAACCACATTTCGGGCCGTTGGTTAACTTCACATTCTTGTAGCGCAAGTTTCGTAACGGATAATCCAGCAGAGTTACGAATATCTTTCTTAGCCCAGCTGTAAGTAAAGCTTGTATTATATCAGGGTGACCCTTTCATGTCGGTTAGAAAAGCCAAAAACAAATATATCGCTTTAAATGGGTGTCCAAAAAAAATTTCACGTGAGAACAATACGGTACTTCCATCGATAGTTACACGCTTCAGAATTTCTCAAATAGCGTAAAAGATGGTGTATTTTATCCTTTTGTCACCAAAAAGCGATAAAGCTGCGTACCTTCAACGTAGCGATGTGTAGAACTGTGTTTCCTTCCTAATAAACGAAATTTAATCAAAAAAAAAAACTAAACAAAGTTTCTTGATTTTTATCGTTTCTAAAAACGTGACTTGTCACGTGGTGTTCTTATAATACTTACGGCGTCTTTAGCGCTTAGATCAAGTATTTGTCCATCTCGTTGTATTTGTTGTACTATTTGTCTCACTTGATCTCCAGAACCTGCTTGTTCTATTGGATTTAATCTTTGTAGTAGGCCAAACAAGGCATTTGGCTCTTGCATTGCTTACAAGTGTTTTCGTCGCTTAAAATGTCCGAAATTGCTAAGGCAGACAAAACTGCAATCGAGGCGCATCAACTCTCCATTACGTGAGAGAAGCCAAACAGGAGAAATTACCGGAGAAACGTGAGTGGAAGTATGACAGGAACTACTTAAAAACTTAAAAGCAATCTACACGGAACACCACGAAAATATAGTAGAAGTACAATTGTACGAACAAAGTTTATCATGCAATGTAGGCACAAGATTATCGTTTTTTGTTAATGAATAAACAATAGTGATCAATGAATTGTGAAAAGCAGTTGGTGATATTATTAGCTGCAGCTTCATACGAGGATGTTTGTGTACAAAACATAAAAACAGACCACTGGCGAATGTTTACAATGGTGGAAAATGGATGTATTTGTTATGGTAAACTGTAGAATACAGAGTGGTATCAGAACATTGAGGTTAGCATAGGCCTTGCACATCTATTCATTGTTTAAATAGCTTTACAAACAGGTGTCCAAAATTATCAAGATCACGTGAAATAGACATTTGTAGTTAGTAGTCTCTTTGAGTTTTCGCGCACAATTATATGACTACATGTTGTTTATTAAAGGAATGCACACAACAATAAAAAATTGAGCAACAATTCTCAGAAAATAGACGAAAAGTGCGTCATGTTTCGCTGTTAATTTCATCCTGCTATTTCAGCTACTCCCATTCTCCTTGCTGTTTACCATGAATGAACTTGCACTGCGTCGATTCCCACATGTTCAAAGTATATTTCTTGCATATCCCATGCATATTACCTTCAAAATAATTGTGCTTTTCTACTAATGAACCGTTGTTATAAAACTGGTATTGCCCATGTAATTTGCCCTTTTGGTAATTGCAACGTACTAATAATTTGCCGTACTTATTCCATTTTGTGCGTTTACCATGCCATTTGTCATTAACATAATTGCCTTTTTCTTCCAATTTACCATCCTCAAGCCATTCCTTGTATTCACCGTGTCTTTCACCGTTTACGTAATTATATTGTTGCTTCAATTGGCCATTACTAAACCATCTTTTGCATACGCCATGCATTTTACCATTGACATAATTGTCGTGTATCCATAATTTGTCTTCAAACCACTTCTTCCATTCTCCTTGCTTTTTGCCATCAACATACCTACATTGTTTCCTCAATTTGCCATCATACCACGTCTTACATTCTCCATGCTTTTTACCATCGGTGTAGTGGCACTGCTTCTCCAAATGCCCATTGTCTTGCCATTTCTTGTATACTCCCTGTCGCTTACCATCAATGTAGTTGAACTGTTCGAACAATTGCCCATTCTTATGCCACCTCTTGCATTCTCCTTGCCTTCGGCCATCAACATAACTGCGCTGTTCCCGCAATTGGTTGTTTTCATGCCACTTCTTCCATTCTCCTTGCTTTTTGCCATTAACGTAATTGATCTGTTTCCGCAATTCTCCATTCTCGTTCCACCTCTTGTATTGATCTTCCCGTTTACCATGATCCCAGTGTTGGCTTTTAATCACTACCTCCTGTAATGTCGCAACCCACAGACCATGTTTCAATAGACTCGCATCATAACGTACGAGAGAGGTTTGTTTACACAAGAGTGGTAACTTTTTGTAAACTTCAGTGTCTAAGTCTGAAATATCAAGATGAAGCTCTACTGGTAATTTTAATAAACCTGGTTCCTTATCCTAGAATTTGCTTAGTATTTTTTTTCATACAACACGTGCCATTTTAATAACAAATTGATGCGTATTCTACGAGTTTTTTCGCGTAAATTTTAACCGACTGCAGTTGTGGTAAACCGTTCAAGGGTAAAGTGAAATTACTGTGAACGCGTGTACAAACTGTTCACTTAAATCAAGCTAAACTTGATAAGTTTGCGGATTATAAGTTTACACAACTACACGACGTCTAAATGTCTTGTATTGAAAGGTTTGTTCATGACTAGCGCTTTTACTTCGATTTCAGGTGTGAGTCTTGACCAAAGCTGGCTTAAAGAAAAAAAAAACTGGCCGATTAACTCAATTTTACGTTGTAGCTACTCACTAGAAGGTGGTATTTTTCAGTTGGCATTAACCCACGCATTCTTAGGTGCAGGTCTTACCTTGAAGGCTTAAGGGTAGTTGGGTTGAGCTGAATTTCCTACAAACTTCCAAAATCTCCAACTTCTTTTTTTGTTCAGTCTCGCTTAATCTAGCCATTTTTTTTTAATCAAGTGCACTCCAACACATGAAGGGATACGCTGTTTTATTGATAATATTTGCTTTCGCAATATCTGTGAGTGGCCTCGACAACGGCCAAGCGCGAACGCCTGTCAGTAAGCTTTTTTTAATCGAAATTTAACCGAAACGTTACAAATACGTTCTAACTTACATGTATAGTGGGATGGCTTGATTGGGAGAAGTTTAGATGTAATATCGACTGCGAAGCAACACCAGACACTTGTATCGCTGAAAAACTGTTTATGGGTACCAAAAAGTTAAAATTTTAACACTTTTTTTGGCAGTTGGCAGTTGTTTCCGTATTTGCCAAAACGCACGTGAGATAACATTGTTACAACTTAGATATGGCCGATAGAATGGCTGCTGATGGTTACCTTGTACGTTGTATAAACACGTGTGAAGTAACGTCCAACTTTTTCCTTAGGACGCCGGTTACAATCACGTGAACATTGATGATTGGTAACATACGCTCAACTTTGTTAGCAACAAATTTATGTTATTTAGTTGGTTGAATAAAGCAGGCAGGAACGCTAATGGTAGTCTTGAAGCTGATCCTACGAGATTCCCTCACGGTATTAAATGGCTGGCGGATTACATCCATGCCAAAGGACTCAAGATTGGTATCTATGAGGTTCGTTTTTTACTTACATTTTCGAGTTTTAGTTTTAGTGTTAAGTCACGTGACGAAATTTGATAGGATTTGGGTACACATACTTGTGGCGGTTACCCTGGAACTACACTCGATAAAATAACACAAGATGCAGATACTTTTGCTTCTTGGGGTATCGATATGCTCAAATTAGACGGTACGCCTTCAGAATAGTTAATAAACAAAAAGCAAGCTTATTTGTCTTCTTTACACTAACAATACTTTTTTATCAGGCTGCTATTCAGATGAAGCTACAAAAAATATTGGTTACCCACAAATGAGTCGTGCTTTGTTAAAAACTGGTCGTCCTTTCGGTACAATATACTTCGAGAAAAAAATTCACAAGACGATTAATTTTGCTTTTTTTGTATTCCACTTTACCCACTGTCACAATCGTATAGCACAGTTAATCCTGAATTAATTATCTTAGTTTATTCGTGCAGTTGGCCGGCATACATGAATGTGACTTGGTCAGACGTTACAAAGAATTGTACCAGAATTACTTTTTTTTTCTTCGTTTCCTAAGTTTGATGTTATAGGCAACATGTGGCGTATGTATGACGATATCCAAAATAACTGGAAGTCTGTTCTAGGTATAAATTAGATACAACAGAATCAGAAGTTAATCGTGTTAACAAGGTATTATCAATTGGTGTGCTGACAATCAAGCAATGTTGATTCCAAACGCTGGACCAGGACAATGGAATGACCCTGATATGTTGATCATCGGCGACACCGGTCTCAATGAAGAAGAAGCGAAATCTCAAATGGCAATATGGTCTATCCTTGCAGCACCATTACTCATGTCCAATGACCTTCGAACAATAACAGATAACTTTAGACGTAAGTGCTTGTCATTTTCTTTTGTAGTGTACTTTTATCTACCTTTGTCTTACTTTTTGTTAGAGATCTTACTTAACAAGGAGATCATTGCTGTTGACCAAGATCCAATGGGTAAACAAGGCCAACGTGTTAGTAATCTAAATGGAAAACAAATATGGGTCCGTCCATTGCATAATGGAGATAAGGCGTTAGTGCTCTTTAACACGAATGATTCTGCTGTATCAATCACCGCTTCTTTCCCTCAGATAGGTATTTCAGGATCTGCCAAATTCAGAGACTTGTATGAGCACAAGGACGTTGGTACGTTTGCAGGAGTATTTTCTGCTCATGTTCAACCTCACGGCGTTGCTATGTTCCGCATAACCCCACAGTAAACAGAATGTACTTGAATATACATTTATCACCTGATCTTTTAATACTCTGTTTTCAAAGCTACAAGCCTCACCGAAACCGAACAGAGCTCTATATTCACTTGTATTTGCCCTACACCCATATCTTTTGAAAACAAAAAACTGGGAAGACAAAGAATCCACTTGTGCATTTTTTTAAACGTACCTAGTTTTGAAAGAAAATGTTGTCTATTTCAAATGCTGGCTACAGTAAAAGGATAACTTTTGTGATATTCGAACTTTGGAAAAGGGCTTAGCGCTACTTTTCGCAAATTGATTTGCAAAAAATGAGCTGTTTTCTACCAAAAAATGTTGTCACCCAAGCCCAAAACCAGCACCCCAAATTTAGCTAAATTAGCGACGTAGAATAGACCTATCTATATTTCGTGGTTAAAAACAGTTATTTTGTAAAAGGGTATTGAGCACGTGAAAATCAGAACCATATTTTTCAAATCATTGTACACAATTAGGAGTGTATAAAACGGAAGACGCGCTACAATAAAAAAACAACCCTGTGCTTATGGGTTAAATATAGGTGACTGTTGCTGGTTGCCGTTCCATAGAATACCATTCGTACTATGTCATCATCGTTACAAAATGTAATTACGCTTGGTACCCGAGGAACCATACAGATGTTTGTAAGAGAGCGAACTGAATTGTTACATCAACCTAAAATAGTTTTAGAAAGTTGAAGTAATTTTATATGTCATGTCGACAGCTTTTTCGAATACTGAGTAATCCACTTTGTTTATTTCCCGTGTATCTCTTATTTTCTGTGTTGTTTTGTTTTGTTTTGAAAAAGTGCCAGTTTTCGGCTTTATTCTCACGCTATAGCGCTAGAATCCAAACTGCTTTATGAGGTTGTATAATTGCTTTATAAGATCTTTTTTAAAACATGTGTTTATGGACAAACTCCATGTTTTATTGATTGTGAAAGGTTTATGTGAATTTTGTTAGAAGTTCCGAGCACGTTAATTCACGGGCTTCAAACGTCATCATTTACCTGCCCTTTTAGTTTTTTCTCAAGTGTTGTTTTTAGTTATCAGTATCATTCATCGTGACCTCATCTTATGACTCAGTACGCTACAATCATGAAAAGGAACAACTAGCCGAAACCGCCATTGTCAATATTTGGGTATCTGAACAAGTTCAAAAGGTTTACTATTATCACTGCTTGGTGTATTAATTTTTCGCTTTAAATAGGTTTATTTTTATTTACAATACCAATACAGTGCCTGTGATCTGTCTAAAGAGCTTCAAAAGATTTGGGTGGAAACACAATCAGCAAAATATCCTCCGTGTAATACTGCCAATAAAACTTTGTTGTGCTTTTTACAATGAACGCTTTCTTACACTGAAACGGTCCTTTCTGTTGCATTGTTTTTAGCAACTGCAACTTTTTTTCTTCCTTTGGTTTGCCTTGTATAGGTTGTCGTAAATGAAATCTACCAACTTAACAAGAGAAGTTAACAATAAAGCACGTTTTACAGTTGAGTTTTTTTGTACCTAGTTTAAGCATTGATTGCTCGTATGTTGGCGGAAACCCTCTTCGCTTTAATTCACTTCTTTTTACGTATGGTGCTAACAAGTCCGATACCGATAAACCTTTACGGTAGATAGGATGTCTAGTATTTGTCATAGTTCTTGTGTGTTTGCTCATGCTTTTTTGTTGCTTGTTTTTGCTTTTATTTGACTTTTCTCGGCTGAGTTTGAATTAAAGTACACATGGGCAATCAATAGCGCTATATAGTATATTGCACATGTCAAAGACTCACAGGTCTAAATAATTTTCGATAAAACGTGTACTTGAGAAGCCTAGAAATGACTATGTTTTAGTTATTGTAGCAAGGAAGTTCCAATAAAGACTTTATGATAGACGCAAAAAATAGCCGAATTAGATATATCCCGTGGGATCTCGAGATTTCTGTTTTAGTCACGTGATTTTCTGACTTTATGAAAAATATTTGCGTATTATTGTGTGGTAATCACGTGACCTAATAACTACTAGTAACAAACGATGCACATAGGAAAACGAGTCCCAATCTCGACTAAAACGTGTTTGTTAACCTATATTAGACCCAGAAAGTTGTTGAAAAGTTTCATCGAACTTTATTTCCTGCAGTTCACGTGTCATACAGTGAAGCGCTAATTTTGCTTATTGTACTATAGAATGCTTTTCTCATGTAGGTCAGACAGTAGCCACTAATGTTGAATCTTCACGCTGCATCTCGGACACACGAAGTCCCACGAGATTAACAACTAGAACATTTAAAATACGCAGTATTCACGTGTTCTAACATACAGTCCGAACATGCATTGACAATAGGGCATCTATGAGACTAATCTCAGTTGATTGGGCACGGAGTACGGTTAGAAATAATGTACGCAATTTTTAACTCAAAAATAGTAGTGGATTTCTTCTCTGTCAAGTTCAAATAATGTGTGAGCAATCTTCGTTTGATTTTTAACATTCAAAGTCGGCCTTCTTCCTACTTAATACATGACTTGAACCACATTACATTGGTACTTGTCTCCGAATAGTAACTTTGTATAAACAAAGCAGCAACTGCTAAGCACAGAATTTACTTTGCTAGTTCACCAAGTTACAATGGTAGGTCATTGTGGAGCATCAACTGTGTCTTTTGGTATGTGAAGCAAGCGCAGAAGCTCTCTTACATTAGCAACACTGACGTGTTTTTGTCACTCTCACTTGTTTCAAGTAGAGTTCCCAGGGCCAACTTGCTTTGAACCTCATATTTGTTTAGCGTTGCTTGGTTCAAGCCAGCACACCCTCAATATGAAAAGAGTGTTGATTGAAGCTACGCGCTGTAAAAATTAAAGGCAAATACAGCCAGCGCTGAGGATGTGAATATTTTATTTTCCTTTGTGCATGTTTTCTAATTCATGCAAGCTGGCCAATTTTGGAAGTCAACATGTGACAGAACGTAACATTCTTGGTTGGGATCCTTTCAAATCAAGTAAATGGTGGTTTACTGAAGTTGTCAATAGTTCAGCAACAGCATGGCTTCTTGCTAGTCTAGGGTATGGATATGGCTATGCTGTAACAAAATAGACAAAGAACTTGGACCGTCTAAAACAGGCTTAGTAACAGTATACTTGTTAAGCATTAGGTACAGTTTGCCGCTGTTGAACTTGCTTATCAATTCAATAAAGTTCGTACGTTATACCCTCCGCAAACCTTGCAGGTGGCAAAGAAGCATCTGTATTAATGTTTCCAGCGGAAACAACAACTTCCAAACCTTGGACACGTGCACTTTGAAATGAAATAAGATGTTAATTATTAAAGCATAGAACTCAAAAAAAGGTCATACGCAGCGAGAGCAGTCTCTACTGCTGTACCAGATGTTCCAGCTGGCACTGGACCGCCCAATATAAGATTGAGTATAGCACGCATTGGAGGTCTTATAATAACGTACATGACCTCGTTAGGCATCTCTTTTCAGGGTTTTTTTCATCAGGGGACGCAAACTCACTGTTGAAATCCGGAGTATATGCAACAACAATGAACAACACACTAAATAATTATCATCTAAGGGACACACTTTTGTTTCTAGAGGTAGAATGTGTACGTTGTTTTTCTCGTCTCCCGGTGTTTCTCTAGGCACTGAATGAGTTGTGTCCTCACTTGACAGATAATGTCTACCAACTAGTAACAGGAAGCTCAACGCATGCAGCACACCGCAACTCTAAAATAAAAAGTTCTTTTTAATTTGTTTGAATTTCTTTATTTGCTGAGGAGCTTCTTTTGTTTTTCTTTAGCTCTTAATGGGTTGATAGTTCTTGCTCTTTAGGACAAAGAAAAGAAGTACAGCAATCATTGCAATCCCAAACAAAAGACCAAGAACAATTCCTACAATTGCCCCTGCTGTAAGTCCCGAAGGAGGACTTGGTGCTACTGGCGTTGGTACAGGAACATCAACTAAACATAATGTTCTGACTTGTGCCACAACTTCTTTTGTAGAATTTGCTATAAGGTTCAATTCGAAGGTGTATTGACCTGGTATCTAAAGAAGAAGCTCGTAAGCCAAAAAACTGCTTGATTTCAAAAAAAAAGAAAAAAAAATAAAGGAAAAGTGTTGCGTGATCAATAGTCTGCTTTCAACGTATGTTGGAGTATTAGTAAGTCGAGGTTACTATTCTTAAATCTTTATAAAGCACAGAAAATATTCTTTAACGTACATCAGGATTCAGGAAGTAAGGGCCAACTGCAGGTGGTATAGAAAGTTGAATTAAATAAATCAAAGAACTTGTCACATTTTGTAAAGCCTCTGCAAATAATACATCGATAAAATTGACGTTATCGGTTGGGTCTATATCAAATCTAAACTGTACATCATACCTGAGGAAGATCCAATTAAAACGTGCACAGCAAAAACCCAAAACGAAAAAAAAACCCAAAATAGTTTTGAGATTCTCAAGCGACGTACTCTTCATCTTTTAGGTTTACAGGATTTAACGCCATCCCAAGCTGCTCTCCAAGGTAAGAAGTACCGGTATCAATTTGTACATCGACATTCCATAGAGATCCGTTATTTGGAGTGTATCTTCCTTTGTCAGCCAAATAATAATTATCCTGTAGTGGCACACTGCCAATACCACTTCTATTTTGTATTCTCAAGCCAAGCTGTACGTATGCGTCATCTAATTTTATTCAAAATCACGTGAGGAATACAAATACCACGTGGTCACACTGGTTAACGCCACTTACCGTCAATCTTGTAATTAATGGCGCAAAAATTGCCGTTAACTTGCCCGCTTCCACCAATCGGTACAACAATACCAAGAGAGTAGTTTAGAGCGACATCGCTTGAGAACACGCTAACATCAACGTTATTCTCTTGTACTTGGCTATATAACAGACTACATAGTGAGAATACAACTAAACAAGCGCGTAATGCCGTCGACATGATTACAATACAGTTCTGGAACGCTTGGCTTAATGCGCAGTGTTTGAAGCTCTTATTTTTTTATGTAAAAAAATGAGCTCTTTTCTACAGAAATTGCGGTCGTTTGTCAATACATTATTAAGTTTACCACGTGATTTGGAAAAAGTAACAGAAAAAGATTAGTGGAGAATCGGTATTTATTAATAACCCAAAAGAAAGATTACAAACCGTTGAGAACTTCTAAAGAGGAAAGAATGTTAGAAAGGCCAAATTTGGTTTGGAAGAAAGTTTTTTTTTCTCGTACTGTATGGCATTGTTTTACATTCCTCCATGTTAATGTCAATGTATCCTTCAACAACAAGAGCGACTGTATTATTAGAAGGGTCAAAATGAGCGGCTATTGCGCTTGGATCTACACCGTAGTTCAAGAGAATCTTTCCTACACAATCATCTGGCTTTTTAATGTCTGGTAAAACAATCACTTGAGATGTCGGATCGTATTGGACCTTTCGAAGTTTGTTTAGCATCACGTGATATTAGGTAATAAATCCGTAGTTTAAAACGTGAAAAAGGAGGGTACGTACTGCTTCTTTATCGCAAACAACAGGGCTTCCAAAAACAGTTGCGTTGAGGTTAACTAGTGTCTCAGAAAGGACATCAATGCGAATAGAAGCGAGCTCGTCGTATTCTCCACAATACGAACCGTGTGGGATGACTGCAGCTAGAGTAGCGAAAGCGATAAACAATGAGACGAAGATAAAGATGCGCATAGGGTTGAGTTATTGGCGATCAAAAGAAAAATAACGAAAACTCACATTTCAAACAAGTCAAAGAATGTCTCAATTTCGTGTCTCAGAATTCAGGTCTCGTTAATCTTACAAGCCTGTAGCAGTATTAAACCTTCGTTATAACCTCAGGGACCACTTTGATCATAGTTTGTGGCTGTTCACTGCTGATTTCCATGCGTGATTGGCATCTAAAGTAAGAGTTTTTTTCAAAAGGTGACCCAACACTTCAGTTTACATAAATACCAGTATACTATTTATTAGAAATAAATACAACATCATTTTTCACAAACACATACTATGGTTTAGCCCGACCGTATTTGTTTGATAACGTGGCGTGAGTGGATCAAGTTTATTTGTTATCTTTGTCTTTCTTTGCAGCAAGCATTGCCTTAAGGACTTCCATGAAGATACGCAATATATCAAGGTACTAAAAAAAGAAAGTCAGAAAAAGCTTGATAAAGATGAAAGATGCATCAAAAAAACACGCACAATATCATAAGATGAGAGCATAGGATCATAATTATCACCTTCTGCTCTTGCCTTGTGAAACAGCTTTACAGTATCGAATAGCAAGAACGCAGAGAATAGACCTGTACCCCACAGAGACATTTCGAAATCAAGGATATGGGATCCAGTAAGAGCTTTGGACAAGTTGACTTTTGAAAAAAAAAGAAAAGTTAGAGCAATAGCAAGCAAGTGTTGAGTGTAAGATTTTGACGTACCAACAGTCATTACATTCAAACCAACAACCAAAGGCGCACCCAACCACATCCATTTGTTAGTGAGTGGAGCTGAGAGGGCAACTAAAAGAAAAGAGTTAATTTTTGTTACTTCAAAGTAAATTCTGCATAAAACAGGGTCCAAACGCTAGCAAATGAAGATTGAGTGTACCTCCTGTTATACCACCTACTACAGCTCCTGTAGCTAGTGCAGCTTGACTGGTTAGCACTGGATCAATGAAACCTAAAGGACTTTTAATGAAACGTTCTCGAACGCGAACACTAAAATTAGAAAACAATGAAAACACCGCTAATTGGCTATCATTTCATCCTCGCGTACCAATAGGCGATAAAGCAGCGCCCATTCCAATGTTAAATAAGGAAAACGCTACAGCACGTCCACTAATCAAATGAGGTAATTAGATAGGGCTGAGGGTATCTGTAGTTCTTTTCGTACACTGTGTTTGTTTTTGGCATGCAGAAGCTTCCAATCAATCCCCCAAAGCTGCTTACAAACGCAAGCGAGCTTATAACATGGAAATTATCCATTGAAGTCATTTCTACGGTAGTTGTTTATTTTTATGTCACAACCGCGTAATACGTACCCAGTAACTTATAAAACGCATACCCTGATGCACCTGTTATCGCCAGGCCGCCACCGACGTAATAATAAGTTTCTTTTACATTTTTATACATCTGTATCTCTCCACTATCGATTACGCCATCTGCTGCAGATCTCTCCATTATTTTATACTCCTTTCCTCCAAACCACCATACTAAGCCCATTGCGCCTGCAGCAAGAAGCCCAGTGGCTATACCTAGCGGATTTTGCATTGCCACGTCTGTTATTGAACGTTCTGCCATGTTGTGCGGGTTTTAGTTTGTAAGTAAAATATCTCTCAGGTGAAACCACCAAAAAGTCAACCGAATGTAAAGTGATCACTGAAAGCTGAACTCACTGTCTAAAGTACCCAAACCAGCAAATACGACAGTATGCTCATTTACCGAACTGCTAAACGGGAACTGTAAAATTGGGCTATTTTCGCCGTAATTATTTGGGCAAATTGTTCACAGACTCACTGTCTTGAGATACGAAAGTTGCATTTGCAATTTTAAGCTTCTAGCAGCTAGGAAGTAATCAGAGTGGTTGTTGAGAGAACACATCGTTTAGGCCAATGGTAAACTACCAAAAGAGCACTTGACATTTTCCATAGGACCGGTTATCAAAGTTTCAGTCGATCACAACGCCTCTGTAGTTGGAGCAATTGTTGTCAGCGTCAGAGAGGACACTTGAGTTGTAGGTTGTGGTACACGTGGTGAGTTTGTACGTGGTCGAGTAGATGGTGGCACTCTGGTAGGGATTTCGGGTTGCGACGCTTGTCAGAACTCTGTAGGTCATTAGTTGTTGGACGTTTATGGTTGGTGTAGCAAGTACTTATATTTCTTTTTATGGACTTTGACACGTTCTATATCGGTGAATCCAAGCACTTTTTACAAACTTATTATCAATTTCATTAAGGTATTGACAACTGAAACATCTGGTTTGTTTCTCTATGATTTTTGTGATACAAACTCATGCATTAACTCGTTTTCTTCACGTCTCCATTGAAACGCATTCACAGCATATTGAATGATATCCATATCTTCAACAACGTTTCCTTTGTTATACTTCATGTTCAGGATAACTTTTTCGTTCCTGGACTCATCTTAAGACCGATTCAAAAACATCACTAAAATTGTTACCACTACAGGTGTGATATGAAGATATTCACGGAATGACTTGTTTTCCTGGCTCTTGATTGTACCGCAAATAATGGGACAAACCAAATAATACAGAATCGAGAATTCTTCGTTAAGGAACTTTTTTTTTTTACCGAAGTTTCGCCTAGTAAGCCAGTACTTCATCAGTTCTTTTTCAGTATTTACGCTTATTCCTTTGATGGCAACGTTTGATATAAAGATAATGACGTATTCACTTCACAATGAGCTATTTACAAAGGAGAGAACTATAAAATGTTTCATTCTTGTAGGACGTACGGAAAAATCGAAAGGTTATCCCTTATATACACGTGACATTGGAATAGGTAAACGTTACGATGCGTCATGTGATAAAAACACACAGTTTCTATCAATACCGAGAGTTAATTGGCCTAGACATATACCTGGGACGCTACAAATAGAAACAAAGGTGCGAAACGACCCTTTTTTTTTGCTGCCGTTTTTTTACTTCAACACCACTCAGTGAAGGCTTCTCGGAGTACTATAGAATGTTACATCATGCTTATAGTATTTATAGACAAAGATCTACAGGACAACAATTGGTAACCCAGTGAGAAAAACGAGGTTTTCTAGATGGAAGAAAAAAAGATGGCTTTCAATTTCAAGCACTGATGGCTCGCACTACGCATTGACATTGATCAAATTTAAGCGCAAGAGAGCATTTTTACATAAAAAAAAGGATTTGGGATGTGAGGATCTATTTGACGAGCTTGATGACGAAGAAGTGCCCTTCCACACCATATAACAAGAAAAAACAAAAACAAAAAAAAACGTGATGCTATTTTTAACCAAAAAAAAAACTCCTACTTGTAACTATTGTACATACAAACAAACTACTGCATATACTGCAATTTATTTATTAAAGTATAAACGCTTTACTTCTTCAGAGAGTTCATGCACGTGTCAGCAATATGGTCTAGAATTTCTGAAAGTATGAAAAAAACCAAAAAACAAACCAACTGGTTTTTTTGGAAGATGTCTATTGAAGCAAAGTTTCACGGCTGGCTATTATAGAAGCTAACCCAAGGGAGTATGGCATGTTATTAAAATAGTAAATTAGCAAAATTTATTTATGGGTTTAGGAGAGCTACATTTGTTATTGTTAATGTTTATCCTTACTCTTTTTCTTCATGCCTAGTATTCCTTTTTTGGCCTTTTTCTCCTTTGGTTTCATGAGCTCTTCGTGCTTGGCTTGTAACTTCTCGATCTTGTACTCAATCTTTTCCCGTTTTCGTATAGCCTTGTACGATCCTTCCTCTAGAAAAGAGGGTTAAGAGAAGTCATTTTTTATCCAAAAGTAGGTAAAGGAAAATAAAAAGTACATACGTTGATATTCAAATTCTGGAGCAGGTTTTGGAGGTCGGGTTGGCCATAGCTTGTCAATACATTCAGCACAATACAAACCGTCACCATCTGGCATACTGTGATGCGCTATCTCTGAAATATATCGTTAGAATGGTAAAGTAGATAACAGGTACGTACTTGGATCATCAAAACTCTTGGACTTACAATTAAGACACTTGAAGTTTTGTTTAAGGCACGCATAACGACCAGTGATTATAACTCCCGGTGCTAAAGAACAAGTAAATAATAGGCCTATTAAATACTAACGTACTATCTGGGGTGAGTGGTTTACCAGTGAAGTAGTCTCTTTCATGAGAAGCTAGATGACGTTTTTTCTTCTTTGGCTAAATATCATGTTAAATGTTGTTGGGTCGCTGTATGTATGGCGAACCTTCTCATCCAAAGCTACTTTAGGTTCTTTGGTTTTGTCTGATTTCTTATCGCTTGATGACGACGATTTTTTGAGTTGTTTTGCTGATGTCTTCTTCATTGCCTTAGGCTCCGATTTTTGCAATTTTTTTGTAGATACTTTTTTCTCTGGTTTTTCGAATTGTTCAGTATCATCAGAATCTGAATCTTCGCTTGATGAACCGACGGATATCTAAATAATTAATTTATCAGCAAATAATCGCAGAATCACGGTGATAGGTCTCGTACCAACACTTTTCCATTAGCCTTTTTTTTTCCAGAAGATACATCCTTTTTAACACCTTCAAGAAAATGTTAATACTCACTTCCAAATAAAAAAATTAATACTCACCAAGTGTACTCAAACGGAAGCTATTCTGTTGAATCTTTTTCATCTCAATAAAGTCACCTAGAAACTTTAAATAACGCCAAAAAAAAGTTTAAACATCCACAAAAAAAAAAAGATCAAAAGAAGTGATGTACATACTAGCGTTGTTTTCTTCAAGAAGTATTTCCATTAAGAATGAGTGTTGTGGTGAAACAATACGTTCCAAACGCTCTCTATCACCAACTAATCTCATAAAAGCAGCGCCAGTATACTGAGAGAACGTCTCAGCGTAATCTTGAAAGTTATTTTGATACAACCACAGCTGGAGCTCTCCAGAAGTTGAAGTCTTTGATAATACCACGTGATCTATTGTGTCGTTAATTTATAAATCACGTGATAATCACAATAATAACTTACTGCTTCCATTTGCTTTTTTCCCCGTAGCCTTTGGTGAAGCTTGTTTTTGTTGAGAAGACTCCTCTGACGAAGCTGGTGCTTCCATAGATTCTTTGCTTTCTGAGGAATCCTCAGAGCTTTCTTCTTCGGAGCTCTCTTCCTTTTGCTTTGGCTCGTCGGAGCTACTGTCTGAATCCTTTGTACACGTGTTATCATTGGGACGGCTTTAATAAGATCTGCGTACGTCAGAAGAAGAAGAAGAAGACGAAGAAGATGAAGAACTGTCTTTAGCACCAGTATCAGCTATCATTTCAACTTCAAGCGACATTTTACGGTCTACTTCTGTAGATTTATCTTCGGTCTTTAATCCAGTATAAAGAACCAAGTTATCATCAGAAGAACTCTCAGAACTAGAACTGTCTTCAAGCATAGCCTATAAAAAACGGTATTTAGTACAACAGAATAGCGTGGTATTAGGGTGGGAGGGCTAAACACGAAATAGTACGCTTCCAAACGCAAAAAAAAAACTATTTCCTAAAAGTAAAAAAAGCGCAAAGTGGAACGTCGAAAAAAAGGAAAGACAAGTGACATTGTCACTGTGCTTTAAAAAAGCAAAAATTAGCGTCTTTTACTCTCAAAAACGGAAAATCACGTGCCATTGTCTTACTCTTATCTCTTACAGCTAATATTGTTGCTACGACCTTAAATTAAACAAGTAAGTAACAAAGAACAAAGTACATTCGGACAAACCCTTCCACTGCCTCTTCCTGCTTCAAAGGCTTCAGCATCAAACAAGTATGCTTCTGGAACATCATAGATGTCCTTACAAGCACTTAGGAACTGTTTAACATTATCCAAGCTCTAAAAAAATGACATTAGTGCCTGTTCTATCGTCCTTAAAACAACAAGAAACCGAATGGAAAAAGGAAATACCCGAATGTAAATTGGGTAAGGTGATGTTTAGATCACGTGAAAGAAAATGCTCTACGTACGCCGTCTTCATCGACATCAACGCTACCGGGTTTTAAAGAGTTCAAAGCCGTACACAAAATGACCCCTCCTTTTAATTGTTTAACAAGCTTCCCATCTGTTTCTAGAGCCTTCGCTACATCCCCTCCCACTTCTATAAGCCAGCTCCGCGCTTCTTGCTGCTGCTTAGCAGCCATTTCTCTTCTTTCTTCCTTTGTTAACTGACCAGGCTCTGCCATGTTGCTATGCTATGCTACAAACCTTATTTGTGATTTGGATTTTAATTTACTTACTGCTAGCACTACTTAACGATGACAAGTGACGCTAACCCTGGAGCGAATGATCATTGTTGTGTAGATGTTAGGGCAAACATGCCAATAAAAAAAAACCAAACCCCAAAAACAGTAGTATGCTACCAGGCAACTCTATGATGGCGCTGGAGGTTCAACCAGTCGAAACAGTGACTTTTTTTCATGTAGTACATTTCTAGCCTCCAGTTGGTACTACGCTCTAGAATGACGCTGGTGTAACCATCACCACAAACGGGGAACTGTGAGTTAATTGCCAATTTCTATGTAGCCTCCACTACAATAGACATACAATCATTACTCTTTCGGAAAAGGACATCCTACCTCTTTCCCACAGGAATGCGAGAAGTCAGTTTTAAGCTATCAAATATCATTGAAAAAAATCTCTTCTGGCGAAAGCACAAAGGATCGCGTTGAGTTCATTCATTGCAGGTTTACATCTGCGTTTTAAGTAGCGGGAATATTTGAACAAACGATTCTATAAAGTAAAACAGCATAGAGTGGCGCTCGCGTCATTAAGCACATCAATACTGGTTCGGTGATAATCTACAATCTACGTTCGAGCGTAATCTAAGCACTAAGATCGTGAAAGCTGCGTCTTTCCGTTATCTTATCACGTTAAACATATTTTAAACGTTGCTAGCACAAAAAGCGACAAAATCAGAATTTAAGTTCAATTCTGCTACGCGGTTGGTTTTCGTACTTATTTGCTACGTGTCGCCATACGCACGGCTGCTAGTGCTTAAACAACATTTTGTGAAACCAAACCTCTTCTTTAATATCACGAGGACTGCCAAACGCGACATCCCGCGTGGTGGGTGCTGTATGAGCGGATTATTTGGCTTAGAGGAACAATACTATTTAAAACGAATTTTGTCAAAAGTGAACGACAGTACGTTGTTTGCCTAGCACTTGCAAGGCGTACTACACGTAGTTTTTCAAGCACCTACAAATAGAGTCCGTAATTTGAGAAAAACTCATGAAGAATTCTATTTTTTTGCAACGTCGATTCGTGTACTTTTCCTAAATTCAGTTAAAAAAGCAAGTGTTTATTAAAATTATGAAGTATCGGTTGGGTACGATTGCCGCCAAGTACGTAAGTTAGTTGCACTTAACGTTTCTTTTTACCTAGAGTCTTACTACCACAAGATTATGTCCAATTTATTTCGTTCCATTGCTCGCTTCGCTCGTAAGACCTGTAGAAGGTTTTCACAAAGAAGTAGACAACGTAGCTCGATATCTTCTCATAATGTGCTGGGAATTGGTGATAGGTGTCGTGTAGTAACAAAGCGACGAAATGATACAGAGGAGCATTTTGCTCTAAAGGTCATATATAGAGACGGCGCGAATGCCACATCATTTGCAGACGATGCCAAAGCATTGGTAAGCTTACTCTATTTTTTTTTTAATCCAAACGTGTTGAATACTTACCCAGTTTCTCTAGGAGCGCGAATACCACTTTGCGAACGACCTTCAATGTGCTGGCATCGTAAAACCCGTTTCATTTACGCGCCATAACCACAAGGCCGTTCTAACGATGCCGAGAGCAGATGGATCAGCATTGGAACTGTTGGGTAATCCTTCCACCGAAACTGTGGCATTGGTAGTTGCAGGTGCTCTGTCTGCAATAGCTGGGCTACACGGTGAGGGTGCCTTGCATAACAACGTTACACCATCGAATATTTTGGTGTTCCCTCTATGGGAGATTCAGCTCGCTGATTTCGGGCTTTCTGGGTATCTACGTGATACTAAAAAGATAACCGAATTTCAGGGCACTCCTGGATTTGTATCACCTTCCGTGCAGGAGGAAGGGTACACGATGGAGTCTGACATATTCTCGCTTGGTATGACAACCATGCGACTTGCACTCGGCGATGATGCTTTCAGGCCGTGCGAGATATCTGGTGCGAGTACTTTTGCAGCTAACAATTGCATTTGTAAACGGGTTGAGAACAAGTTTCTCGAACGATTCTCCGACCCTATTACACCAGAGGAAGAATTTATGTTGGACTTTGTGAAGGCTTGCCTTCACCCTGGAGACGGACCTAGTAGCGCTTCAGAACTAATGGAGCATCCATTCGTTAGTCTGTCGTCGACTCAGGGTGGCGTAGAGATGTACGGGTTAGGACACTCCTAAAACGAGAGGAGTTTTTTTAATTTATTTATTTGCGAGTTTTTTCTTTGTGGATCTGTTTGGTTTTGGATGGAACCAAATGGTTTTTTTAGTATGTATTTCTGCAATTTTGCGTTTTTAATGGGTGACCCTTTGGTTTTGCGTTGGGGATGAACCTCAGGTACCTACTTTTTTTTGATTTTTGTACTTTTCTGTGCTTTTTGGGTGTTTTCGTTTCCCGATTGCGTGTACGCGATATCGCGAGTGCAAGATGCGAGGCACGATTTGTAGTTATGTATGTATGTTTAAAGCTATATGATAGATATTGTGACACGTAACAGGTTATTCTGTAGCGTCACCTTATAAATAAAAATCGTTTTTCCATTCTTTACTTGCACGTTATTTTTGTTACATTTGTGAGTCTATTGTACTGTCTATGTTAGTTATGGCTATTTATGCTCGCTTCCCAAAGGTTAGATCGATACACATTGTCTTGGATACTTTTATCACGTGCAATTATTCTTTTTTGGTTTTATTTTTGTTGACTATTTGTTTCATTCTCCCTATTTTCATGTACGATGTACCGTGACATTACTGCTCAAAGTGAACTTTTTGTTCCGGCTTAATTTCTTAAATCCAGTTAAAAACCGGTTGATTAGTATCTTGGCTAGTGTTCATGGCGTACCAAAGCGTTTCAATGCAGTTTCGCGTACCTATTAAGTCACTGTTGACTTGGCGGCTTTTATCTGTTGTTAACTTTAAACACCTCGTATGAAGCGAAAGGATAGACCCGATGACGAGGACGAAATTGTGCCCGTACGAGATTTGAATTAATTGAGTTTAAGCCTTTTATTTGCGCGGCGTTATGCACTTGCAATCTAACATCCATAGCGGCCAAAAAAGCGAAAGCGCGGAACCAAAGAATCGTATAAAGCTGAAAGTGATGAAATGGACGATGTAGAGGACTCAGAGCCATCCTTTAGCACTCGGTCGAGTAGTTCGAAGGATTCGTGGGAAGAATATGAAATGGACACAGCTGACGGCGAGGTGCGTCAATTTATACTCACAACAGCCCAAAAATGCGCAAAAGCGCCTTTACATAAAGGATACGCTCTTAAAATAATTCTGTCGTTCTCTTTCAGAAAGCGTCATTCTTTTAATCAATATACGCTCACAAGAAGGTTTGCGCGCCTTTTAAAATCCCAAAACTCTCATTAAACGCTTTGCAAGAATAAACCAAAAATTCTTAATCAAACCCTTCAAAACAGCGCTTAAAATAACAAAAAAGATCGATGTATTGCTTCAACGGTGTCTTTTATTATTTTAATGGTTTTGTCGTTGAGTAATTAAAAAAATTCTGTTTGGAGAAAAAAGATTATCTTCTTTGCAGGGAACTAATATGTTTTCGTGCTAGCCTTTATCTGATAGTGGGAGCTCTTCATCTTCAAATTCATCTTCTACTTCAAGATCTCTAGAGGTAGATAAAATACTGGCAACACGATGTGTGCCACTATCCGAGATTTCAGGTACTCCTCTCCTTCTGTATGAGCTTCGAAGAAAAAATTAAAAGTCAAAGCGGTCAAAGTCTTCGTGTTGCCAACTAAATATGTTTCTTAATGTATTATTATTAGATGGTGACACTGATGCTGAAAGTGAAGAAGAGGATAAAGAAGATAAGAAATTAGGTGAGGATATTAGTAGCTATGATTTCTTTTTTTTTTTTTTTTTTTTTTTTTGGTTCTCTTTTAACGTGTTGTGGCTAATCTTTTGGTTTTTTTTTATAGAAGGCGATGAAGAATCTAGGAAGATTAGACAATATTATGTTAAATGGTTGGACCAAGCTTATATGCATTGTGATTGGGTATCTGAGAAAAAGATGAAAAAAGTTGCGCATGTTAGACGAAAACTTGATCGGTATTTAAAAAGAGCCAGTAAAGAGGAACCTGATGAAACCGTTAATATGGAGGGTTGGAAAAATGGTGTTAAAAGAGAATGGACTATTCCAGAACGTATAATTGCTTCCAGGTTCGTATATGTATGAACATCTTTTTTTTTTCTTTCGAAGTTCATCAAAACTGTTTTTTTTTTTTGAAAAGTGCGTACCACGGGACGGGCTTTTTAAGCGTTGTCAGTATTCTTTCGTAATTCTGTTATTTTATTCCTCCGTTGTGAGAGTTTTTATCTTTTTTTGTTCGTTGAAGAAGCACAACTAAACAAAGAAGGAAAAAAGATATTAAACTCAAACGCAAAATTTTATGTTCACAAGCGTTAACTTTTATGTACGCTACTCTTATTTACATTTTGTTCCGTAGGCATAATGATGATGATGACGAAGATGAGTATCTCGTTAAATGGTGTGAATTACCATATGAGTGCTGCACATGGGAAGATAGCCAAGATGTTGCTAAGTTTAAGCATGTTATTGAAAAATATGAAAAATTCAGCAACTACAAGAAAGCAAAGTATATAAAGGATGCATACGAAAGGAAGCGTGACGAGAGCTCTGATGAAGATGCTTCTTCTGAGAAATACGTTCCACTCACAAAGCAACCAGAATCGCTTCAAGTCGGTTTACTCCATGATTATCAGCTTGAAGGCTTAAACTTTCTACGAAAGTCTTGTCATGAAGGTACTGATGTTATACTCGCAGATGAGATGGGACTTGGGTACGTTTGACCTTTTTTTTTATTGAAAAGAATTTTTCAGTATTTATCACGTGAAGAAGTCTTTTAAAGAAGATTGGGGTTTTTTCTGACTTTCTTTAACTAGGAAGACGATTCAAACGATTGCTTTTATTGCTTCTCGTTTTGATGAAGGTTGTACTGGACCTTATCTTATTGTTGCTCCTCTTTCAACATTACCTAATTGGCAGCGTGAATTTGAGTCTTGGGCTAGTCATATTAATGTTGTAGCTTATAATGGGAATCAAGAATCTCGTCAGATGATTAGATCTTATGAATTTTTTTTTCAAGTAACATCAACCGGTAGAAGAGGCGGTGGCGTAAGCCAGACGAAACGTGGTATTGAGAAATTTCATGTACTTCTTACATCGTATGAGTTTATTATTCATGATAACGCTCACTTACGTTCATTCCACTGGGAGGCTCTTGTAGTCGATGAAGCACATCGTTTGAAGAATTCAAACTCTAAACTTTTTCAGATTTTGGAAACTTATTATACGAGATTCAGGCTTTTACTTACTGGGACACCATTCCAGAATTCTGTAAAGGAATTATATAATTTAATAAGTTTCTTGGATCCAGAAAATTTTGGTACACTTGAATCCTTTGAAGAGGAATTTGGTGATTTAGAAAAAGAAGAAAAAGTTGAGAAACTTAATAAGATGCTTAAAAAACATTTTTTGAGAAGACTCAAGAAAGATGTCTTGACAGTACGTATTTTTTATAAAAAAACGTGTCACGTGATTATATTTATTGTTTTTAGACTATACCTCCAAAGAAAGAATTAATTATTGGTGCTCCTTTGACGTCATTACAAAAACAATATTATAAATGGATCTTAACTAAAAACTATACTGCCTTAAGTAGAGGTCAAGCAAAGAAGAGTTCTATTGGACTTGTTAATATCTTGATGCAACTTAAAAAATGTGCAAATCACCCTTATTTGTTTGATGGTGCTGAACCTCATACTGATAATGATGAGGATACATTAGCGTGAGTGAAACAAGAAAAGAAAATTCGAACTTAATTGTTTTTTAACGCTTCTAATTTTCTTGATAGTAAGATGATTCAGGCATCTGGAAAGTTGATTATTCTTGATAAACTACTAGATAAGCTAAAGCCTAAAGGCCACAAAGTGTTGATTTTCTCACAGGTAAACTTCAAAAGCTGTGTTTTCGATTTTTTTGTGACGTTACGGTGTTCTTACTTACATTTTTAGATGACGCGTATTCTTGATATTCTTGATGATTACTGCCATTTTAAAAACTTCAAAGTATCCAGGTATGCAAGAAAGCGTACTGGTTGAGTATATTAATTGGATGGAAAAGGTTTGATGGTTCAGTTACTGGAGCTGAGAGGCAGAAGCAGATAGACAGGTTTAATAATGATAAAGATGTTTTTATTTTCTTATTATCAACACGTGCTGGTGGTCTTGGTATTAATCTAACACCTGCCGATACTGTTGTTTTATATGATAGCGATTGGAATCCTCATAATGACAAACAAGCGCTTGCACGGTACACTAAAAACAGCTTTCGCCTTTTTTTTTTCTTAGTTTGAAATCTGCGTTGCTTTTTACATTTCTGACTCTTTGTAGGGCTCATAGAATAGGTCAAGATAAAAAGGTTATGATATACAGACTTATAACTAGACACAGTGTAGAAGAAAAAATTTTAGAAGCGTCAAAGAAAAAGCTAATTTTGGATCATCTTGTACGTTGTTTTTTGATGTTCTTTTGGCTTGTAGCATTGTGTGTATAGCGATTTGGTTATCTTATGATTTTTATAGGTTATAAGACGAATGAATAATGTTAAAGCAAGTGATGAGAACGTGTTGAAGCAAGGAGAATTGCAAGAGATACTAAAGTTTGGGACAAAGAGTATTTTTGAGGATGAGTTGGCTGCTGAAGCTGCAAAAGTAGACTTCATGGATATTGAAGGCGAAACTAAAGCCAAGAGCAAGGAAGAAGCGAAAGAAGATTCTGAAAAAAATACAAAAGAAGACAAGGAGGGCGAAGACGCTGAAAAAGATGAAGAAGAAAAAGACACTGATAAAAAAGATGCTTCTGGTGATAAGGATGAGGAGATGGTCGACGTTGAAGTTAATAGCGGTGTACAGAAAGATACTGAGATGAAAGACCAGCCAAATGAGATTGAGGAAGATGGAGATACTATGGACGAAGAGAAAAAGGCTGAAGAAGATAGGAAGAAGAAAGAAGAAGAGGAGAGGAAGAAACGTGAAGAAGAAGATAACCGTATAATCATAAATGATGATATTATTGATGAATTAATTAATGCACGGTATGCTGATGAGGGCAAGGATGTTGTCGAAGGCGATTCTGAGGATTACGCTATGGGTAAGCGAAAACCTTCTGTTTTTTTTATGAAGTTCTTTTTTGGTTGTTCTTGTTTAACCTTGTCTTAAGATGATATGGTATCCGCTTTTACTGTAGCAGATCTTCCAACAATGGCAAAGAAGGTTGAGACAACTGCTGAAGATAAAACAGATCTCTCTGACGCTAGCTATTGGGAGTTGTTGTTGCAAAAGCGATACGAGAAATTACAAGAAGAAGAAAAACGACGTCTTATTAGAGGCAAACGCACAAGAAATCCAGTCAAATACCGTGAAACGGACTTTACAGTAAGCAAAAAAGTGTTTACATAGCTAAGCAGCATAAAATCTAACGGACTTTTCTTTACTTTCTTTCCTTTGTCCGAAAAAAAAAACCAAAAGAAAAAAAAACCAGTAATTTTTCTCTTCCTATTATTATCTCTATCACCCTGCTGTGTGTATATATATGTCTATATTATAGCGACACGTTTACACATGAAAAGCACGTGCTGCATGTTAACCAGACTTTATAAATTAATGTTCTTTTTGCGATAGGATGCAAACCATAAGGACAATGACTATGTTGGACCGAAATTGGGCATGAAAAACTCGGATGGTAGTGATGCATCCGGGAGCAAAAAATCAGGTGGCAGAAAAGTAAAAAAACCTGAAGCTCCTCTATTACAGGGTGAAGGCAAACGATTGAAAGTGTTGGGTTTTTCGCAACAACAGAGATCAGCGTTTTTGAAGCTGCTTAACAATTATGGTCTTCATCCTGAGACACCTTGGAAGCTTTTGACGGCAAGACGGCGTGGTGCTTTAAAGACCAAAACAGAAGATGAGATAAAACGGTACTTTCCACCTTTTATTGTCTGTGTGAGTCTCTAAATGCGCTTAGGTATGGTATGCTTGTATTGAAACATCTTTCTGAGCCTGAAGACGAAAAGGAAAACTTTAAAGGTAGAAAACGCTTTCTTTGTTACGTGTAGCTTATTTACTGATCCGGGTTGATAGACGGCGTACCGAAAGAAGGTCTAAAGTACGATGCCATACTAGCACGATTAGGTTCACTACGTGCCATCTTTGACAAGTGCGAAAACGACCTCAAAGAGCCAGGATCAGTATTAAATATCAGAAATATCTCTGGTACAGCTCTAAGTAAAGAGTGGGCTACAAAGTGCCCTTGGGGTAGAGAAATGGATAAAAAGCTTCTCATAGCGTTGAATAGGTACGTATGCTTACTGATCAAGCCTGTCTGCACGTTATTTTCTCGTGCATCACTTTTTTCGTTTGTTTCTTATATGCTTTGTTAGACATGGATACGGTCGTTGGGCTGAGATTATGGGTGACAAAGAACTTAAATTAAAGCCAGTTGCTATAGAACAGATAAAATACAAAATGCCTTCACGTAGAGTTCAAAAGCCTAAAGAGACACAGCCTGTTATTGATCTGACATCTGATGGTAGTAATGGTACTACAGATACAAATAAAAACGCTGGAAAGCCTGGGAAGGGTAAAAAGTCTAAAGGAGGAGATGAAGACAATGAGATTTCTAATCTACGCATTAACAAGTTTATAAAAAAACGAGTGACCTTGCTTGAGGAAGCGTTAAGTCGTGAAGCACAACTTATCGCACTTGAAGGTCTTCCTTCTTCTACTCCTTCCTCTCCTTCTTTTGATGCAGCTGAATTAAAAGAAGAAGGTGATGATGAAGCTGATAAGACTGAGGAAGTAAAGAAGAAACCCTCTTCAGTTTCATCTCTACTTAACTGAGATTGATGGAAGAAAAGAAAACGAAAAATAAGAAAAAAACAAATATTGTTGTAAAAAAAAAATTGTCACATTATTCTATCGAACTAAGTTCTTTCCACAAATCAGAGTTTATTATTTCCTTTGCTCTACAGTGCGCTTTACTTTTTTCTGAAAAGTGTACCATCGCTCAGAGGTAACCACTCAACGAGTGCGGGTTTTCAGTGAATTGTTTGACAAGTCAACGAGATTGTCAAATGATGATACACTTGTATGTTGGTTACAAATCTGAGATCAGTGTTGTACCACTTTTTAACGCTTTGTCAATATTGTATCTATCAAGTTTTTCCCACAACTTTTAGGAACGTGTTGGAGAAAACTAAAATTCGATTTTTTGACTAAAATTCAACCCTGTCCCGCGAGGTGCAATCACTTCTCTTGTAGTGCAACCAAATGGTTTCCTTTTTGCGGTTCATCAAGTGTAGTATTACCATGTTCTTCTTCAACGCCGAAATGGCGTTAGAACGTACAAATTTTTATACATGGGATTTGTGGTATTAATCTCATCTTGCCGGATGAGTTAGTGGAGTACTGTTGCTTGCAACGTACCACCACAATATCGATTTTGTTGTCATAGCACTACCCGACAACGTGAGTCTCCCTCCACTCCACAAAGAAAAGGTATAGTGCCGAATTTGATAGCTAGCAGAACTGTTCGTTAATGCTATTAAAAAACGTACTAACAGACTTTGGTACTTGTTTCGAGTGGCGTGATATAACAATGTGCATTTATGCCACCATAGATATCAAAAGCAGGCAAATAAGCTCTAACTTCAATCATTCTTATTCATATGTATTGTATGTTTTTGTACCTGCTTGCAAGTATCCATAAATCTATTGCCATCGGTGTAGGAGCTACCCTATATACCGAAAGCTTTCCCTTAATAAATAGTTGTTTTGATCTGGCGAACGCGGTATGGAGTTAGGTACTGGATCGCGTAATAGTGTATGAAAGCCTGCTATACAAAATTGTGTTATGAAGTTTTTCTTCCTCAGTCCGTCTCAAGCTTTTGGAATAAGAGTGTCTACATATTAGATGTACAACAAAGTGATTGTAAGCTGGACAGAAGTACATGTGGTATAAAGGCGTTCAAGGAAGGGAAAGTCGTGCATGTAAAAAAAAGTTGAAAAAAAAAGTTGAACAAAAAAAAAAAAGACACGTGTGCACATATTAGTTGCAAACAGGAAAACGAAACAATCTTACACATATATAGTCAATTGGTGGATGATCTAGTTGGTACAATTAAGTGAGAAGTATTCTATTAAGAGAATGCAATACTGATAGTTGTCAGAGTCTTTAAACATAACACAAAAATCTTAACCGGAAATGACATCAAATCTTGATTTAAAGCGTGTAACTATCTACAAGAACGACTTGGCTTATTTTGAGAGAGAAGCAGCGTTGTCTAGTGAAGATAAGAATGAGTATAGTCTATCTGTACCAATAGCGAGAAAACAGCTCATTGTAGACACTCTGAGCGTACACGCTCCTGGTGAAGTAACCATTAGGTACATTTGATTGCTTTTATTTTTATCGCCTAATCGCTTTTAGCTACGATACTGATTTAGCCGATGCTGCATCCAGAGATACACGTAAAGTGGTCACAGAGACTTACAGGTATGCTCCTAATTATAAACTCCAAAAGCCGTCTTATTAACACACAATTATAGATTCAGCCACGCCACTAACTTGAATGGTACACAACCACCACTTGATCAACTATTAAACCGTTTTTCGGCGTTTTTGACTAAACTTTCTTCGTTGTGTCTAACAATACGTTTATAGCTTTCCTCAGATCTTGTGTTGGATGCTCTGTAAAGATAAGCACTTCAACTGATAATTTTAGCGGCAAAGTATTGCTTGTAGAGTCTCACAAGTTCACTGTACCATGTAACAACGGGTACGTTTTATTTTTAAAACTGTCGAGTCGTTTTTTCTTAAATCTCTTCTTTAAAGGGTAGCAACCACTGAAGACGGTTATATTCTGCGTATGGCATGCTCCGAGAAGGAATCTACTGTCATAAGAAGCGTTCGTTTGAGAGACGTCGTAACTATTGCAATGCTTGATCAAAAGCTCCAAAAAGAGCTAGAACTATTCCTCACAAAGCAATTCACAGCAAAAAGACCAGTTGAAGTACGTTTTAACATAAAAATCCATAAAAATCCACAGAATCCATAAAATCCGTAAAAAACTCACCCACGTGTTTAGCATGCTACTGGAAAGACCCAAATTCTTGTTCGTGTTTCTGGTAATGAAGGCGCGAAAGAAAAGAAAAAGGAACAAGATAACAATGTATGGGCTTCGTACATCGAAGAAGCAAAAGAGTGGAAGTGCTCGTACCGTATTGAAGTTCCTGCTGCTGAAGAAGCTACTAAACAATCCAAACATCCTTTATCTATCTTTGGACAAGTTAATGTACGTATCACACGCGCTTTTCAGAGCATCTCCGTTTATATAATCGTACTGACATTGTTCAGAACCCAACTCATGAAGACTGGCTTGACATTTCATTGAAACTCGTCGCAAATGAACTTGAGCTCATGTCTAATCAATCTAACACCCAAACCAAGAAAATGCAAGCCAAGACATCTTCATACGGTGGCGGTGGTGGTATGCAACTTTTTGTAAAGACGCTCACTGGTAAGACTGTAACATTGGACGTCAGTCCAAGCGACAGAGTGGCAAATGTAAAACAAAAGATTCAAGACAAAGAAGGCATTCCTCCAGATCAACAACGTTTGATTTTCGCTGGTAAACAGCTTGAGGATGGACGCACTTTATCAGACTACAATATTCAAAAAGAATCAACACTTCACCTCGTCCTTCGTCTTCGTGGTGATGGAGGTTCCAGAAAAGCTGCAAATGATGATCAAGATTTTGAGTCTTTGGATAGCTTACAGCTAAGTGGCATTGCTGAACATGTTGTTTATTCAATCAAAACACCAGTATCGTACGTGCTTACCTTTTCATTCTTCGAAGTTGACTTATTGTTGTCGTGCATGTTCTTTTTCGAAGAAAAATCATTTCTGAAAAGTTGTTTTTTGGCTCGAAGTCGTTTCTTCGCTTTTGAAGGTCGAGTTTTAATTATTGTTGTTATAGAATCCGAAGCAAGTCTAGTGCACTTGTTCCTATCGCTTCATTGGATATTGATGGATCTTGTGTCCTTGTGTATGACCCAAAAGAGAGCCAAATCAATGCTATTCGTGCAGTACATCTCGTAAACAACACTGGAATGGTTCTTGCTCCTGGAAGCATTTCTGTACTTGAAGGTGGTCGCTTTGTTGCCCAAAATGAGTTTACACCTATGGTACCTGGTGATGACGCACTTGTACAGTACGGTATGGATACAACCGTTAGTGTAACCAAGGTACGCCATAATATAACTTTTTTCTTAGCCATTCGTGTTTTAGCTTTGATTCGCTAAGTACTGTTCTAGACAAATCCTTCAAAATTGCAAAGCGATATTTGTGAGAGTGTAGTGATTTTAAGTGCAGAAAACTTGGCCGGCGATAAGATTCCAACAGGTAAGAGCGCTTTGTCAAAGATTTTTTTCAGATAACGTCATTCGCTTTTTTCTGATAGTTGCTGACCATGTGCGGTAGGTTGCCGACTTACACATAGACGTACCAAAAAGACTAAATACGTAGTCAAGAATAACAACACTGAACGTACTATCAGCAAGTTCTATGTTGATCACACCGCAGACGTTAAGTTTGGTGGCTTCGTTATTACAACTGAAGAAAACTGTGTAAAGAGCGTTATGGGATTTTCTCGTTATGCTTTCTCTATCAAGCCACAAGAAGAGATAACATTCGTGGTATCTGAAGAAGCAACGTACGCGAAGAAAGACATTGAGCACAAGCTAAAACATTAGAAACTGAACTTGTTTTTTGACACGTTTTTTTTTTTAGATACGATAAAGTAGTTAATGGTGTTTCTTCTCTTACTACATTTATCAAACAACAAGCAAAACCACTTATTGCTCAAGGTATGTCATTAACAGTTTTCATTTGTACCTTCTTTGAACCTTTCTTTAACTGTATGTTTGTGTAGGTGTTTTGAGTAAGGAAGTATTTCAAACTGTCAAGAACATTGTTAAGAAAGGAGAAACCAAAGCTGCACTTAGCGTTGTCACGCGCGAGAGTTACACAACACGTGACTTGCATAGATGGCGTGCTGGATCCGCTATTGATCAAGATAGCGGTCCTCTCTTGGATGATTCACTATTGAAAATGGTAGCAGAGGTACACCTCCTGAGAGCACTCCAATCATCGAACCTGTTTTTTTCTTACTTTTTTCCTTTTAAGGTCATCACAACGCAAGCGAAGAAAAGTGAGATTCAAAGACAAATCACCTCCTTTGAACAACATATTAAGACGATATTTGTTAATCAAAAGCGTCTAAGAGAGAATATTAAGAGTTTGGAGAACATACAAGCAAAAGATTTGGTTGCTCGTTACTTGAAGGATCTGAACAAAGAAGAAGATGATCTCATCAAGACACGCAGTAAGATTGATAAATATCAAGCAGAAAGTCGTGCTCTTGCTTCTACTTTGAAAGAAATGAAGATGAATGCTGGAAGCATTGCACGTGAACTTCACAGCACAATGAACTAGAAACCCAAAATTATTCTCCGTATTTGCTAGTGTTACAATAAAAAAAAAGTTACATTCTAACGCCATCCTGATTCACTGCACTATAGACTGTGAAGAACCACTACTTTTAAGTTGGTTATATATAAATATTCGCCAGTACTTAATGAAGCAAAACAAACAGTACATGTTTAGCTATGGCTTTAGAAACTGACGAAGGAACACTTTTTGTTAATTCTTGTATTTATTGCTACAACTAATTCTGATATCAATTTGACAGCGTATAAAAGAAGCATACCACAAGGCACCGTTTTGACATTGTTTAGTAAATGTTTGTGGCCTAGTGCACGTGACAAATTTTTCAGTTTTTGTTGTTAACGGTTGAATCGTTGCGACTACTTTAGTCGTTCAGGGAAAGTGATTAAAAAAATTGACTCAACTTTGTAGCTCCAAAAAGACGTAAATACAATGTCAAGTGAGCCTAGGTTCTCTCAACAAGTAAATGCTTTACTAGAAGGTTTGATGGATGATGTTGGTACACTTAGCGTCGGAAATGTGCGCTAGTTTGAAATAAACAGCTTAAAACGCGAATTTCGAGTCTAAATAGGCGTTTAGGACTATCAGCTGCAAAGTACCGAAAGTAGAAAAGCGCCTGGTCGGTTTTCACAGTTTCGAAACGAGTTGGATGGCTTAGTAGATGATCTTGAGAACGACAAGCCAAACACGGAGCCCAGTTACGCATTTTACACCAAAAGCCGTTCTAACGCGTGTAAAAGGTCCGTCTACCTCGCACGCAATACTCTCCGAGCTAGACGGGGAGCTAGATCTACTACTCGAGTCAAACACGTTTTATGACACTCCAGTAGCTAGAGCTCCCTCCCAGCGCATGGAAACTAAAGAAGAATTCGATAGCTACATAGATAGAGTTTTACAAGGTAGCAGCACATCTTCGCGAGTTCCTAGCGCTAATTACTCGCAACAAAAGCGAGGAGCAACGCGTACCGTGAGCGTGCGTGAGCCAGAAGCCAGAACAACTCCAAAATCTCAAAAACAAGCTGAGAGAATCTCAGGCTTTCAGCTAAGTCAACAGGCTGCTAAAGAAAGGCTTGATGCTATACGTCAAGAACAAGAAAAGTATCAACAAGATGAGTTTGCAAGGCAACAAGCTCTTGCAGAGCAGTACCGTATAGCTGACATCAAAAGACAACAAGAGAAGAAAAAACAACGAGAAATAGATAGAAAGGCACAGATAGAGAAGGATAGGCTTGCAAGGCAGAAAAGAGAGCATCTAGAACGTCTAAAACAAGAGAGACTAGCTCGAGAAGAGAGAGTAATGAAACAGAAACGTGATAGAGAGATTGAGGAGAATAATATTATTGCAGATATAACTGCAGCTGAACAAAGACTTAAACAAAGAATACTAAATCGGGCCTCCATGCCATCTAAGGCACAACAAAACCAAAATCCAAGGCAACCTTCTCGTATAGTAGCTATAGAGACAGTTGATAGGTTTAGCAGGCCTCCTCAAAAACAGCAACAAAGACGACAACAACAGAGTGTTTCAAGTCAACAGAACAATGTTGAAGAGAAAAAAGAAGTCATGTATTCTGAAGCTGAAAGAGAACAATTCAGGAGACAGATACAAGAACAAGAAGCAAGGAGAGTTAGACATCTTGAGAAAAGAAAAAATGAACTTCGAGCCCAGCATGTTGAAAAGTATAAACAAGAAAGAGAACGTATGGCAGCTAATGCAGAAAAATATAAGAAACTTGAAAAAATTAAAGCACAAAGAGAAGCAGCTAAGAAAATAGCGAATAGTCCTGCACAGCAATATGCTTGGCAAAAATCACCTAAAGAAGGTGATTTTAATGTAGATTCACTACTCAAAGACTTGGGTGCTTCAAAAAAGTACGTATAGTTCAAACCATCATTGAGCTTGCCTTATTGTTGCTAAGTTTTACTACTGTAGGAGGGGTGCTAGAGCTAGATTTAGAGTTCCTGCAAACAACATAGATAACAGCTTAGAAGTAAAGTATGCTAGAGGTTTACCCCAGTAATACTTTGATTCTCATGTGTAAACTTTGTAAATAAAAACTAGATATAAATATTTTATTTAGCTTATTGTAATGTTCGTTATTATGTTAACCTTTTTCACAATAACGCCAATGGAAGATCTTCCCAATACTAGTAAAGCCTTTGTACAAATTATTGTGAGCATTTCATTCTTATCCTGACGAATGGTGTGAAGATAATATGAGATGTTTAGCCTCCTTTTAGTAATTTTTTGGATGTTTTTTTTAATCTTCAAAGTCATCTTGGTTGCTATCTGACTCTGAATCTGATTCTGACTCAGCGTCACCAAATTTTTGAATAAAATTATGTATGGCTCTCTTCGTTGTAACGTTTTGACGAGTCGTTCTGTTTGAATACTTTAAAGCAATATCTGGTACTTCTTTCCGAGGTATTTTTATGCCATCAACTGTCATCTCAGGGATCTGTATATGCAGTTCCTTCATCAAGTGCACCATCACGTCATCTAGTTCACCCTTTTTTATATGTTATAAGTAAAAACGAAGCATGAGAAACAAACAAATAGAGTGTTTGGCTTACACGAATTATTAAGTGAGCATCTGAATCAAAAGGTGTTTTTTGGAGATTAACGATTACTAACTTTCCAGTTCCACTTGTCTTTTTATAACATAGCTGAGGTAATTCACAAGCTGGTTTAACGCGCATACTTGACCCTAAACATGGTCAGTGAAACGAGCAGCAGTTTGATATAAGAAAAACTTAAGAAACCTAAGACAATTGCCAAATCAGCCTTTGATGAGTGACTTTTAGCTCCATCAAACTCTTCTTTTGGTAGATCCCAGCCAAAACCAACAGCTGAAGCAACTATACATATTGTTGTTTAGAAGTGAGAGCAATTAGTGTGCGTCTAATAACCTTTCAAGCGACTTCCATGTAGTTCAAAAACATTTGCCTTTGCTAACCCACTTTTCACGTGCAATGCATCAAGATTTGTAGTTACTACTGCTTGACATTTACCCGCTTTTTCAAGACCAACCAAGGCCATATGCGCTGTCTAAAAAAGCCCATTAAGGCTTTTGAAACAAAAAAAATTAAATCAACAATCACGTGCTGTTGGTATTGCATTTTTAATATCTATGTGAGGCTTAATCATTTTATCTTTCTCTTTCAGTGTCCATACACCTTGAGGACTTCGGTAGTCTACCAAATTTTAATACAACACCAAGCACAACACTTCACAAGAAGAAAAAAACCAGCAAAGCAAAGTGGAATTAAAAAAGCTAAGAGTGTCGTGTACCAGGCAAATCTGCTGCTGTGCTAATCCCAGCACCTGTAAAATACACTGTGTAATTGGAATCGCGTATCAGTTGAGCCAGTCGTCTTATCTGAGTCTGCGTTGGACAATTACGATAGTGTTGGGCTTACCTTTGTATAGAACTCAGAGGGAGTGTCGAAATACTCTGTTTTATCATCTTTAAAGTCTTGATCGTCTATAAGCTACCATTATACACTCTTACGCTTGAATTCGTTATTACCAGCTCCAAGAGCGCCTCTAGTTACTTTCGTTGTCGTACGAGAGAGTTTTGACCTGTCAAAAGAAGAAATAGAGCCCAGGATGCTCTTAGACTCTGCCATGGTAAGAGTGTTGGAGTATGTTCAAACCTCAAGAAGAAGTGCTTCGCTTGCTTTCATTGAAACAAGGTTTCTTTATGACTTCATGAGACTCTGTGAGTGGCTTACATAGTCTACACGATGTATCACGGACCAAAAACTGAACTTGGCCATAATAGCTCTGTGTATTTCCAACATAGTTGTTTTCTTTTCGTCCCTTTGGCGCACGTGCTGTCGTATTTTCGGTGACAATGTACAGTGAAACGTTAAAGGGCACACGAAAGATGAGAATACGTGTAAGAGACGTGGCCTTAGTTGTAGGAAAAAGGTTGGTACACAATTTTTCAGAGAATACATATTAATGCCAACAGACTATCAGTAACCATGAGAAAATGTAATCAGAGAATAGTAACGTATGCTGTTGCATGGTACATACAGGAAAGGTGGAGTACTTTAGCGTTCTAGTCGCATTTTGCTAACTGATGTGCGTTCTGTGTAATTCAGTAAACAACTTAAAATGTTAAGTTTTGTATTTTCCATCACCTCAAACCGCAGCAAAGACCGCAGCAAATGTCAAGGAGTGATACCACAAAACAGAGTGTACAACAGTTTTTGACGACTTCACAACGGCTAGGAAAGTTAGGATGTAATGGCGTGCTTCTCAGCTACGTTAGGTTGAAAATTGCATTGTCATCCTCAAATCCCTTCACACGGCTCGCTATGTTCATAACACAATTCGGAAACGCGAATTATGGCCTTCTTTTCGTTCGTACAACAAAAGATGATAAAAATTGCGTTAAACTCGTTAAACGACCTAATTCGGGCAGCCACTACTATATAGACGACAAAATTACACCAACAACCTTGATAGAAGGCTTAAACCTCAAAATCACAACACCTGAACTCCGCGTGCTCGAATCCCTCGTTCTACAACATGATGCACTTATTCACTCACTTCAACATGATTCTATACCTGGCAAATTGGCTAAAAATGAGTCTTGGATATCCATTTCGCGTGCTATGCATCGTCCAAAAGTAGACAATGATTGTTGCTCTAAATATAGAATTTGGTTGATCCTTGCTTGGAAGAATAGCCCTACACTTGCAACTCTTCCTTTTGAACTTATACGCTACATTGGTGAATTTCTACCTCCTACTGTAGACCGTATTGGTACGTACTTTAAAGTTATTGTCAAACCTTTAAAGTACGGAGAAGATAAATTTTCTTACAGACTCACTTTCAAAATAACGAAAAATAAGTACACTTTTGAGTATGTCTACAAGAACGATTATAGTTACTATGGTACCGAAAGCTACACTGATGTAGTTCACAAAGGCACGTGCACAATGGAAGGGCCTCACGTGACCTTTCATTGTACACATCACGTAATAAACATACACGATAAAGCGGGCTCAAAGGAGGAGTCCACTAAAATCAAGGCAGACAAAACGAAAAGTTTTAAGTTTTACGGGACTTTTCAAAGTACGACTAGAGATGGCATACCTGGTATTTTATTACCTGTGGACACTAAAAAACCAAAATCGTGGATTCTATTGCAGTTTAAGCACGAGTCAGGTGAAAAAATATGGAACACAAATACAGAAGAGTATGGATGCTGGAATAGTGCCTTGTATTGTTAACTGTAACTCTTGTAATGAAGTCCATAAATACACGTGTAATTACTTCTATACTATACTATCCTTGTAAAGTACACAGCCAAAACTTAGTATTCACATAATAAAAAAAGAGTAGCGGTGTTGCTATATTTGAAGACTTTCAAACCTCCAACAAGTTCTTACCTCACTTCCTAAACTATATCAAAAAAGTACTTGGCAATACTGTAAGTCTTTGTTTTAAATTAAAGTGAACGTAATAACAAGTTCTTTTTTTAAAAGGTGGTTGATGTCAAGAGAACAAACAAAGGCAAAGGCTATAGTCTTAAAATTCGCATTAAACTGCCTACATGCACAGATAATGAGCTAAACTTTCTTTTATCTACCAGTAGTAGGTTTTAAATTTAAAGTCCTTTTTGTACCCCACGTGTTGGTAAAAATAATAAAACAGGCGTTGAAACTACTTGGGATCAAATTATTTATTGATTTGAACAGTTCATCTGTTTTTAGCTATCTGAATATCATTCTTAACATTCGTTAATAGACCATTCCAATCCAATGTTCTAGTACGCGCTAGAAGCTGTGGGCGATATTGAGATGTTGAAGACGTGGCATATCCTTCCCAACTCCTTGACAGAAAAAAAAGTCAAAAAAAGAGCACGTGCAATCGAGAAAAATCTTACTTAGCTGCGCTTTCCAAAAGATTGACAGCTTGAGATTTAGCAGTGCTGTTTTTAGTCATCTAATTACTTGTGTTAGAAGTATTTCAGTAAACGCAAACGATAGTGTTGTACGTCATAGAGATATAGTTGAACAGCTGCGGATATCTTATACGCGTAGTATCTACCAACAAATCCCATTGCAGCAATATCAGTAACTGTTTCACTAGTTCATAGATTAAGGGTACTAAGGTCAAAGGTTTTTGAACTTACTTTAGTTCTTGGTTATTGATTGGACTTAATTTAGATGTGAGAGTAGTGACAGCGCTTTCACAAGTGTCAGCAAATCCATGTAACATCGTTGAGACTTCATCTATTTGAAGGGTTTACTTGGTTTGCATCTTATGGTTGCTTTTTACCTGGCGTAGTTCCTGAAGGTTTCGTATGCTTTATAATATCTGACACCTAGTACACATATTTAGTACCCCAATACATACATTACATATGATATTACGTATTCATGGACATCAATAATGCCAGAAGAATCCATCGTGGACGTTGAAATAAAAGCATCTATCGAAAATGGTTAGAGTGGTCTGAGTTTTGCTTTCAAGCCATCGTTAGTTTTGTACCAATATCTCGGTATCCTTCTTGAACGTTCATGCACCCCTTTTGTACTTACATTAGATTTCAAGATAAGCATTACAACTCTATTGCTAATAACAAACCTCAACAGCCCATTCAAAATCCCAATCTTGCCAGTGGAACTTTGTAACAAGAGGGAAAATCTTTGATGAAGCTTGCCATGCCTGTACAATAATTAAAAGATTGAAATGATATTAGAAAAACCACGGAAGGTATTAAGAAACAAAAAAGAAAGGTTGCCGAAGAAAAGAAAGAGGAAAACAAAAAAGGTTGACTTTTGTTTATTGGCGTACCTTGTACAATACTTGTGTCAATCCCGCCTGTTTAACTACTGGAAATTTTGAATCCATTTCATCGGCCCAATATGTTGTTGTGGTATTTATATCATAGCCCATTTTTCCCCAGAGCATGAATTGGAACCTTGTTTTAGGTTTAGCTTTTATTTTTGTTCGTTGAACTTGTTAGTACCATTGTTTCTTGACTTCTAGCTGTCTTGGACTCTGTGGGTGTAAAGAAGCACATTCACGTGCCCATATATATCCATCAGAACCGATATCGAAGCCAGTGGTTTTCTCAATTGGTAGATGAAGTAGAAATTGTTTAACAAACTTAAGAAAAACAAATTAGACGGAGTTTCAGAATAAAAACTGCCCTGTATTTTAAAAGACAATAAACACCACAACGATAGGTTCGTAAATCTATCGGAGAAACGTACGCTATTACAAAAAACGTGGACAGTGAAATAAGAAAAAAAAAAAAACCAAGCAACAAAAATCACCAGAACTTACGTCAGGATCTCCCCATCTGTATACAAATATACCGTCATTACGGAGTGTCATCCATGCTTTAATTTTTGGATACTTATCCAACTCTGGCTTTAATTTTTCCTAAAGAAACGAAATTAGAAGCAAAAATGACATCAAAAAAAAAATAACAATTCTGATCTTTTTCTTGTGTTCTTCGTACGCTGTAAAAAGGAGGTGCTACAGTCGAGTATACATGCGCATCTGAGTACTTCATACTTACTGCAAGTGGATCAGGATATTTACTGGCGAAGTCCTAGCAAGAGTAAGAGTCCACAGATGGGTGTTTTTTGGGGTTTTTGTTTTGGTCGTACAGTCATAATGTTGTCAACTCCTCCTTGCCAAATACGGTTCATCCAAGATACTGTTCTATCAGGTTGTACTTTCTAAATAAGAAGTTTAAAAACGTGCTACTAGAGAAGAGAGGCACACCTTTGCATCTAAAATACCTTCACCATACGTATCCCAAATCCATTTCATTTTAGCATATTTATCTGTCCTAGCATGCATGCGTTCTCCAGGTGTTGTACCTGATGTAGATTAGTCGTTGTACAAAAATGTGGTGTTGTCTTTGAAGTGTACCCAAGCCGTAAAGATCAGGGTAAGTCAACAACAATTGTTTAACACTTGCTCGAAGATACGCGATTGTTTTTTCATTCGTTTGATTTGCAGTTATTCCGTAGTGTCCTTCAGCAGCGTTCATGATTACGTTCCACGTAATAAAGTAAACTTTAACCTAATAGATATTGTTTTAGTCACGTGATAGATCCAAACAAGAGAAGACAGAACGTACTCCACGTTGTTTTGCGTAGCTCATAACGCTCTTCCAAAAAGTAATTTTCTCAGACATAGAAATCTTCTTTATAGTTTTGAGGTTGTCTAATACATAGTCCGATACACCTTGGGGTTCGCCCCACACACCTGAAGAAATAAAGTTAAAAGCTGATTTGAGTTTGTCTTTTTTTTGTTGTACCTCGTTTGTATGTTGGAGGAATCTTACACTGATCAATGTCCTCTAAGGCAATATCGGGATAGTCATCAAGTTTTATCAAAGAAGGGAAAGGATGTGGCTGCCATATCATCAAAGTATTGAAACGATAGAGAGCAATAGTGTCAAGGTATTCAGTCCAGAAAGACATGTCCCACATGTTCAAAATATTACTCTGAGCAGATAATCCTGTGTCATCATACGAAGGTGTCCGGGCGTCTTTCAATAAATATAAGTATTGATTGATATTTAGTAACGTACCAAGAGGCGCATTAAATTTGAGACCTCTATTTTCCAAATAAGGGTTGACAACTTTTGAAGACACCTTGCAGGGTTAGAAAAGAAAAACGGTTGATCCAAGTCTGTGGAAAAGTACGTACAGATATCAGGTTTCCTTTATGTCTGATTTGATCTGATATATCGAAAAGGCCGTACATACAACCTACTACGTCCATACACTCGACTGTCTAAACACAACAGCTTTAAACTTTTCAACCGTTTTTTTTTTGTGTTTTTGAAAAAAGAAAAAGACAAAGAAAAAGACAAAAAAAAAACGCACAACCACATCACCCGAGGTATTGATTCTAAAACCTTCATTTTTCAAACGCTGAGGGTTTTCTTTACACTTTAATCCATCTTTTTCTGGCGTACACGTGATACGAATCGACAAAAACGGCGAAAAATCGTTTGTTGGGTTTCTAACAACTTCCACGCCATACAATGACGTAGCTTTCTCTAAAACATCTACACCATACGTTAATTGTGGTACCACTTCATAGGTTACAGAAAGAGAAGCCTAAATTGCTATTAACGATACAAGGAGATGAGGTTTCTTTCAGTTTTTTTTGGTTCAAAATTTTCTGATGATATTTCAACAGATATTTCCGTTACCTGTACTTCTGCATGTACCACTGCTACAAGGAAGAAAATTAAGATATAACAATACTTGGCCAACATTTAACGGTTGAGGTATGGTATCACTTTAAAAGAAACTAACTTAACTATCGTGAAGTCAACTAGTTGTGGGTTACACATATTTACGATGGTGCATCCAAAGGCACTAATACTTCTGTGCTACTATGAGGTGGAGGAACAATACTTCACTAGTTGGGGTTGTTGACTGCCAAATCCGTAAACGAAGCCTAAGCCAAGGTAGTAAGTATTGGCAAAGGAAAACCACTAAATTGTTGCCTACCACCTTACAAAATAATAGCACGTTAGCTGCAAATAATTTTAGGTTGGGCGTTTATTGACTAAGCACGACTTGATACCATTAAATTAACAACACAGTTGTGGACATATTAGGAGTGTAAAATAATGGGTAATGCTAATTATAATCATTTACAAGCCTAATTTTATTTTTAGACGCAGACAGGCTTTCAAACAGCAGCGTAGAAGCAAACAGTACCAAAAATTCATCTGAGCTGCCTTTAGCGGAAAACGTTCTTAGCACGATACCTGAAGAGCTTACTGTATTTATTCTTACGTTTGTATCTTATCAAGACCTTTGTGTGTTGGCGCAAACAAACAAAGATTTGTACAAGCTTAGGTACCTCGAACTAAAAGTTTGTATGTTTTTCCAAGTAAATCAAAATAGTTGTGATGATAGTCTATGGAAGACTGCTTTTTCGCAACAATTCAAGGAGCTGGGTGACTTGAGTATGTAGATTTATGACAGGTGTTGTTTTACTTACGTAGTACAGGGCGTATTGAAAAGGCGTTAATTGATAACCCTGATGAAGGAATGAAAAAGCACTTTTGGAAATCACAACTTAAAATCGTCAAAATGTCTACAACAGGGTTCAGGTATATGAACACATTGGATCTTTAAAAGATGTTTTATAATGGCAACTCATCACGTGGTTAGCTATTTCCCAGAATTTGATAAGAAAATATTACATTCTGCTATCAAAGAACAACGTAACTCGCCAGAGCCTTTCCGTATGATGGTATGGGGTAAGGAGGGTTCAGGTAAGCCATTCTTTAGTAAACAATTGAATGTAACATACTACCATATTAATTACTTATACAGGAAAGACTACTTGTACAATTATGTTTGTTCAAGGTTTATATGTAACTTGGTACACTTTGTCTTTTCCTTCAAAAAACTTATTGAAGTGTAGTAGAATTGGGTCAGTTGAATTCGACAATTATCGCAAGATGATAGACGTCAATGGAAACAAGGTTTTAGTAGAAATTTGGGATGCATCAGGTAGAGCTTTATCAGTAGTTTTCCTTTCTAAACTACCTATCCTTCCAGAAGCAGCAGCTAAAACTATTTATGGAAACGATGATTATAAGTTTGATGAATGGGTACGGTTCTTGTTGCTTTTTTTTTCCTAGGTTGACTGTATTACGGGATTTTATTTTCGTTTGTAGACTATGAATATCATTGTATATTCTATAACATCACGTGCATCATTCAAAGAAGTACAGAAATTAATTGACTATATCAGCCATTCAAAGGTAATTAAGTAATTAAACAAAAAATAACCATCTCAATAGTACTTTAATGATGCCGATGTACCGAAAATCCCTTTATTGATAATTGGGTATGATACGACCTTATTCTAGCTGATTGAAATCTCTAATTTTGGGTGTAGAAACAAGATTGATTTGGTACACCGTAGACAAGTGTCCATTGAAGAAGGAGTTGCCTTGGCAAAGGAAGTTGGTGCTTCATTCTTTGAGACAAGGTAGGAATAAATGACGAACACACCTAGTACTCAGTACTGTCATAGTGGTAAACTGTCAACCAACATTAATGATGCTTTTACCACTGCAGCAATGATGGGTTTGTATTCAAGATTTACTAGTAAGGAAGGCAATCATCATCCAAAACGCAAGTGTAGTTGTATGTAATCAGAAAAATACATAGTCTATCTTGTGTCACACTCATTCTTTATGGGACAGAAAAAAATGTAAGTATTAGGAAAGCGAGTATCCGATTCTCTAACGTACAAGGTAATGTCTAGTTCTGACTTTTTGCTATGGACGCCTCTGTTATCATGATTTAAGGGCTGGAAATAGATTGTTTGCTCCATTTCTTGTGGGTGAATGTTAACAGTGAGCATGTCTTTACCCTCTTTAGATGCTACCATACATCTGCTCCATATTTTTTTATCAATTGTATTCCGAATGTCCTGCCAACATGCACCAACAGCTGCTGCCCACAATTTTTCAGCTACATTCATTTAGCACAGTTTACATACATCAAGGTGTAGAGTATGTTAGTTCAATTGAAAGTACTCTTGCAGCTGTAACGAAAAAAAAATTGTACCGTAGGATGTGTATCCGGAACCTTTCCGTTCATTGCTTCTTCAACGTTATTCTCAAAGAACGTTTGACTGATGTCACCATGACCCCAGCTTAGACATATTCCGACAGAGGTTCTATTTTTGTATTTAGGGAAGCTAGGCTTAACGAACAAATTAGTTCTTATTGTTTTAAAGGAAATGAACTCACTATCTTCACGCGAGACTCTGTGTACTTTTGAAAGATTCTTCTACTCATTTCTGAATTTACAATGCTATTGTCAATGTCTTTGTAATTATAATAAGTAGAAAACACACCACCGTTTGCCTGACTTCTAATGTTAGACATTGACAAAAAAAAAACCCCACTAACAAACGTACAATACGCCATAATAATCTGCAGCAAACACAACGCTGAATAGATCTGATACCTCTTTCTCAGTTGTGCCAGTTTTTATCATTGACACAAGAACAGGAAGGCTTTTTGAGAATCTACGTTGTACCTAGCTAGATATCATGATGTACGCTGGTTGTTGCGCACTCCGATTCCTCTAAAGCTACTATTGGATTCTCTGTTCTGAATTCTCATCAAAGTGAGGTTTGCGAGCGAATAAAGATAGTGGTTGAGCTCTTCACGTGTTAGACAAAACGAAAAGTCACCACAACCGTAAGTAATGGTCTCTGCTGGACTTTTATCAACTTTTACACGCTTAGATTTTGGCTCTGACATGGCTAGTTGTCGTTGGTTCCGGAATTGATGGGAAAACGCTCAGTTTATTATGGTCAACCATTGCTACTTCCAGAAAAATGTGAATGTTGAAATTACGAATACATGTAAACGGAAATCACGTGATCAAACAAACAGGATACCAAATCATTCTGCAAAATCGTACCAAAAGCCGCAAAAATGTTAATACCACCCACTTATTGTGTTTGACATAGTGAGATAATAACAGTTGTATCTTGTTGGTTTGAGATTCTCCTTTCGATTGCACTTTCAAAATAACGAGATACTGGGCGAGGTACAACGGTGTTTCAATTCCAATGCTAGTTTTGGCATCACCAAAAGCTGAGCAATAAATAAACAGTATTTTGAGCCTTTACCGTTTTGCTATTTCTACAACTTATAGTGAATACAAGCAATGTAAGCAACTAAAAAGGTATATCACGTGATATGGCGTATAAAAATTTGAAATACCCGAAAACGTGAGAAAACCTAGCGAAAACTATTGAAGTAAAATTGCAGTAAATCCTTCACGTGAATAAGTGCCAATACCATAAACACAGACAAGTAATGGAAGCATACAACGTCTTGGTATTGCGAAAGGTTGATTTGGCACTTTTGACTTGGATCTAAGCCGTTTGTTTAGAAAAAACAGATTCTTGAAGATATATTGGCTTGGCAGGTCAGAAAACAACCTAGTTTCGCGTCTACATCAATATTGGAAGCATGTCAACAGTACGTGAAACTTATCGCTCTTCATTTGTTCTCAAAGCTACAACAAACGATTTACAGTTCTTGCGACAGCCTAACAAAAACGTTTAACTTTTAGTGTGCATCAATACATCGTCTCTCACAATGATCCATTCATATCACTCCGATACAAGAAGCGTGGATCCAATTCTACCAATACCATCAGTTCCATAAACGCCAAGGGGATGACATTCACTAACTTCACAGGTAGTAATGAATCAGAGATTCCAACAACTTCTATTGTTTGAAATAACCTTGTTCCTTTGTTCTTTAGAGCTACCAACTGAGATTGTATGGCATGTGATAAGCTTTCTAGATACCAAATGTATTCTCGCGATATCACAAACAGCAAAGCCGTATGCGAAGTATTGCCAGAGTCAATTCACATGGCTCTTAGAAGTCAGTAGAGTAAGTTGGGCTATTTTTTGATACTCTGTACTATTATCTGTTTATGACTTACTGTTGATTTATCAAGAGCAGAGCTAGCACATATGCATTCTTAAAAAAGTATTACAAAGCCGGTTTGAATCCATACACGGTTCAAAAGACACTCTCAAAACTAAAATACACAAACCGCATGAAGAAAAGAATGAAACAACAAAACTTAACTGACCGAACAATCTATGCTCACCTTAAAAAACAGCAGTATATACAGAATATCGTTTTCCTTGGCAACGTGCACATGTGTCTTGGAGGATTTGCAAGGTCGATAGTGACACCAGACTTTTCTCCATTCAAGAAATGTATTCAAAAGTACACACTCTCTGTTGCTTTGAAGGCAAAACACAATCCTCAGGTATCGAACAACACCTTTTTTTAACTTACACCACAACTTACACGTGATATCTAGAGTAAATGTGCAAAGGCAATCAAATCTTCAGTTGCTCAAAAACTGATTGCTGAAGGCCTTGATACAATTGATGTTGAGGATGATGAGCGAGCCAAATAGTACGGTTTTTCTGTTTTTTCTTGGATGCCATGGTTTGTCTCACTAACAATGTGATAGTTTCGAAGAAGCTGCTTCAACGATACTGGATAAAGAATACATAGTGATACCAGAACATATTGAAAACATGCCTTGTACACTCCTACATACTGATAAGCCCGTTGAATACATTAGCGATATGGAAAGAACTAGGATTCGGTAAGAAAAATTATGTAAGCAATTTGGTGTTTATATTTTGTAGGTTAACTATGTACCCTTCAATGTCTCGCACACTATTCCAAAATGCTTTCCATGTTGTACAAGATTGTTGCTTAATATTCTACAACATTGTACTTGGTGAATACCGTATACCTGATCCTATCTTTGGCACAAAACTACACAAATCAATACATGAGTTCTCGCTGTGGTGTAACATCCTTTACAAAACTCAAGGTTGTAGTATGGCTATATTTATCTATAAAGACGACTATATAGTACCTAGTGAGTTCTGTGAGAAGTTTCCAGATTGCCCTGAAGGTAATCCTTTACACCTTTTTTGTTGTTTTCAAACCTGCTATTTTGAACGGACAATGGACAAGCTCTTTAACTAACACTTTCTTTCTAGCCACTATGTCCTCTATTTTTGAGTACCTGAAACTACTGTTCTTGAACTATGTGTTTAAAGGGGCTCATATAGATGATGAAAACAGCACAGTGCCACCAAACTCGTATTGTTATTACTACTCAATTCTTGACTTCGAACGCAACTTTTTTGGTGCTCTCCAAAATGCTATGATGGTCAACGCTCTATCTGCGTCTGGGTTTTAGATAGGGATAACGAAATGTTACAACTTAAGATATAACCAATATTAATAAAAGAATTATATGTACTCATATTTTGACTGTAGGCGCCTTTAGTGGATCATAATTAAGGGGCACTGAGATATGCAGAAATTGTCCTAATAGACTCAAATTTTCGGGCCTACATCTTTTGACAATGAGGGCTTTCGAAAGACCCATTTAGCATTCAGTGCTTTTTTACAACTCTTTTTTGTTGCAAAAATTTTTGTTTTTTCAAACAACTAAATAGGTCTCGGTAAGTAACCACGTTATTGTATCTCTTTTTTGCACATACTTTTTAGTAGCTTGCTTTTTCTTTTTTTTCTTCTATGATGAGGGTTACCATTTCGTCTGCACTACCAAAGTAATTGGAAACGTTTGTTATTGGCAGTTTACGATTCATCGCTTGCTTTAATGCACTTCAAATTAACAGACTTAAAGAGTGTTCAGATATCAGACATCACTTACGGCTAAATTGTCTCTAGAGAGATAAACAAAAAAGAGAATGCTCAGCAAATTCAGTTTCAAGAAAAAAGCGAAATTTTGCTAAAAGCACAGTTCACGTGCTCTGGTGACCGAAATAAGCCAACTTTTCTTGATTTCGAGTTGTCCTTGTTCGTAATTAGCTCCAACAAGTGTCAACCAACCCCACGTGTACCCCAGTGCTGTGGCTTTTCTGTAAATTACACCAACAGCAAAAATCTCGAATAAAAGCTGATTAGCAACAAATATTTTAAAGCCTTTCGTTTTTGCTGCGCTGAAAGCCACAACTTAGTGTTTTTATTTGAATACGTGATCTAGAACGCAAATAAACTAAAATTGAAGTAAAATTGAAGTAAATCTACAATCTTGTGTGTACAAATAAAGTCAATACCGCAAACCACAGTCAAGTAATGGAAGCATACGACATCTTGGTATTGCGAAAGGTTGATTTGGCACTTTAGACTAGGATCTAAGCTGTTTGTTTAGAAAAAACAGATTCTTGAAGATATATTGGCTTGGCAGGTCAAAAAACAACCTAGTTTCGCGTCTACATCGATATTGGAAGCATGTCAACAGTACGTAACGCTTGTTCGTTATTCAATCTCAAAGATATACCGCATACACATTAATATGCGTGTTTTATACGATTTACAGTTCTTGCGACAGCCTAACAAAAACGTTTAACTTTTAGTGTGCATCAATACATCGTCTCTCACAATGATCCATTCATATCACTCCGATACAAGAAGCGCATACACAATTCCACCAATGCCATCAGTTCCATAAACGCCAAGGGGATGACATTCACTAACTTCACAGGTAGTAATGAATCAGAGATTCCAACAACTTCTGCTGTTTGAAATAACTTTGATATGTAGAGCTACCAACTGAGATTGTATGGCATGTGATAAGCTTTCTAGATGACAAATGTATTCTCACGATATCACAAACAGCAAAGCCGTACGCGAAGTATTGCCAGAGTCAATTCACATGGCTCTTTGAAGTCAGTAGAGTAAGTTGGGCTATTTTTTTGATACTCTACTATTATCTGTTTATGACTTACTGTTGATTTATCAAGAGCAGATCTAGAACATATACATTTTTAAACAAGTATTATAAAGCCGGTTTGAATCCATACGCGGTTCAGAAGACACTTCCCAAACTAAAGTACACAAACCACATGAAGAAAAGAATGAAACAACAAAACTTAACTGACCGAACAATCCACAAACAACTTAAATCAGTAAACAAGCAGATAGATCACACTCTAGATGTCATTTTCCTTGGCAACGTGCACATGTGTCTTGGAGGATTTGCAAGGTCGATAGTGACACCAGACTTTTCTCCATTCAAGAAATGTATTCAAAAGTACACACTTTCTGTTACTTTGAAGGCATCAAAACACAATCCTCAGGTATCGAACAACACCTTTTTAAACTTACACCACAACTTACACATGATATCTAGAGTAAATGTGCAAAGGCAATCAAATCTTCAGTTGCTCAAAAACTGATTGCTGAAGGCCTTGATACAATTGATGTTGAGGATGATGAGCGAGCCAAATAGTACGGGTTTTCTGGTTTTTCTTGGATGCCATGGTGTTTGTCTCACTAACAATGTGATAGTTTCGAAGAAGCTGCTTCAATGATACTGGATAAAGAATACATAGTGATACCAGAACATATTGAAAACATGCCTTGTACACTTCTACATACTGACAAATCTCTTGATTATATTAGTATTATCTCCTTTACTAGCTATCGGTAAGAACAAAAGCTGATATTGATAGGGCTTTATACCTTTTTATAGATTTAAAATGTACCCTTCAATATCTCGCACACTATTCCGAAAAGCTTCCCATGTTGTACAAGATTGTTGCTCAATATTCTACAACATTGTACTTGGTGAATACCGTATACCTGATCCTATCTTTGGCACAAAACTACACAAATCAATACATGAGTTCTCGCTGTGGTGTAACATCCTTGATAAAACTCAAATTTTTAGGATCGCTATATTTATCTACAAAGACGACCATTTAATACCTACTGAGTTCTGTGAGAAGTTCCCAGATTGCCCTCAAGGTAATCATATACTCCTCGTTTTGGGAATGGAACTAACACTTTCTTTCTAGCCACAACGGAGTCTATTTTTGAGTACCTACGGCTGTTATTCACTTCTCATATGATAAAAGGAGCACACTTAGATGATGATACCCATATATTGACTACAGTAAACTCATATTTTCATTACTACTCAATTCTTGACTTCAAAGACAACTGTGATAAAGCTATCAGACAAATGCTGCTTTCCTCAGCTTTAGGCTATTAGGATAAATGGAATTAATTGTTACGAAGTTAAAACCAATATTAATAAAGACTTATGCTTACTCATATTTTGACATCTTGAGCGTTTAAATTGATCAGCACTTCTAGAAGTTTATAAAAGTTTGTAACAGCAGAGCCCATATTTACTATTGACGCCATGCTAGCAATATACCTGCGACGAAAAGGTAAGCATTAGTACGTACCAAGTACAATAGCAGTCGAGTACTTAACGTGCAACTATGTTCTTCTGTGGGTCACTGTCGATGGCTTACTTTCTCAAGAAAATTGCCAAGCCAGGTCTCACCCTTGTCTTGAGCTTGGGGGAAGAAGTAGTGTTACACTGTGCTAGTCCTAGGTCTGATAAACATTTAATTTGCTAGGCAAAACTTCTAATTGGTGCCCAAACAATGTATAACTTATGTTTTAACAGGAACACGTGCGATATAATCTACACTAAAGCCTATCACGTGATAAAGCATTTACAAAGGGACGCAAATACCCGAAAGAGAGAAAACTAAAATTGAAGTAAATCGACAATCTTGTTTTTGGAATTGACTCAGATTATCGATAAACTGTTCTATCGATAATTTTTTTTTTCACGTGACGGAAATCAATGAAAGCCGGCTGTACTTTTTATGCCGGTAATATAGCCGGATCATAGAACCTCAAGAAACCGGCTATTTTGCCGGCACCTTGGAATTGAAAGAAACGCGCGTAAATAAATGCCTTTATTCAACATTATTTTTCCACGTTGATGAGGGTACAAATTTACCACCTTGTCCTTCTTTGAGCCATGTGACGCCCTTGGCACCAAATGCGTATAGCTCCAGCTTTCTGAGTCGGTTTTCTAGTTCCACTACACGACTCTCAACTTCAGAACCAATGGGTTCTATAGGTAGCACTTCGATATCTTCAGCTATGACAGATATCTCTACCAAAGCAAGCTGTTGTATTATCCCTGCCTCATGTAGTATTGTCATGAGTCCATCAGAAGGTGCTTTGCCTCGCTTAATGGTGCTTGCCAAAGATTGTCCTTTGTCATCATAGCCGCTTGCAAGTAGTGGCAGTAGGTGTTTAGGTACTATACTTAGTAAATTTATAAAGTTTTCATGAATACAGTACCTGCTTTGCGAGTTTCCTCATTATTGTATATCTTTCGGTAGCGTTCTATAATACCGCTACATACTAACGATGCAATAGTTGGTGCGTTTTTAGTGGAAGCAATGGTACTACCCAGAAATTTAGATAGCAGCTTTTCTTGATGAGTTGTGCACGTAAATAATGGGTCCATTTTCGTTTGTTTACCTCAGTTTACCAACTTAGACTTTCCAAAGTCAATAACCAAGCACAAATGGAACAACAAACGGACTTGGAATCCAAAAACCCCTTAGATATGGCAGCGTTCATGTCTGCTGCTAATCTCGTGCGTTCACAATTCACAGTTTCGATTTCTAACGCTATCACAATAGATTAGCGACCCAGAACTGTCAAGTCACGCGGAAACTACCACAGAACCAATAGAAGCTGATTCAAGCGTACCTTTTGAGAGTTGGTTTGATATAATAAACCCAAAAGCATGCCATACTGGAGATCTTATTGCATTTTTACGTGTTGACGGTGTTAGAGTCAACGTGTTCATAGGCTATGCGTTTCGTATGGGTAGTTCAACTACAATTGCGTACTTTAAGCCCAAATCGCTACGAGGTGGATTGGTACGGTACCACGTTGATAAATGTGTACTACCTTCTGATGCAGTACGTCATAAATTTATCAATTTCTTCAAATTGACTTTTTTCAGCGAGTTGTATTGTACCTTGGAAAACGCTTTGACAACTGGACATGGCCAGGTGGGCGTAAAGGATGCATGGCAGCATTTGCAACAGAGCCAATACTACCAGATGGGTGCACCGAAGCTCCAAATGTACCTGTTATTCTTGAAGCCGATCTTCAAGTATGCAAGAAAGTGCTTACAACGGGACAAGAAAACGCAGAAAAGTATGAAGCACAACTACTTACTATCTTGTGTCTTCAAACAGACGAAATGATACAGAAACTTATACGGCACGGAAACACTGCAATAAAAAGAAGTGCTAAAAAACAGGTTCCGTCAATGCATAATCGAGGTACTGTATGTAGCAGTATAATATTATACTTACTCACAGTTTAGCACACTCATCACCAGGACCAACACGAGAACTTGCTATTAAATACAGCAACCATAGAAGTAAGTTCGCTGTGATAAATTTATCAATTTATCACTTTTTTTGCTTAACACTTTAGCTGAGACAAAGCAAAAAGAAGAGCGACAACTTGCAGCAGAAATGGAAATAGCTATTCAAAAACAAGCTGCGGAGATGGAAAGAGTGCAACAGCAAGGTCAACCACCACCACAACTTCCCCAAACACCAGATGAATTTGAGCGTATGAATATGCAAATGTATCAACAGCAGAAAGAACGTAAACAACGAGAAGAAGCAAGACAAGAACACCAAGAAGAAGCACGAAAACAAAGTATGAGGTATGTAGTTAATACAACCTACTCAAATACTTCATCAGATGTAAATATGACAAACTAAAATAAATAAATTTATCAATTTTTTGTGAACACATTGTTTATTGTGCACATTCGTGGTGAGGCCAGGGACCAATAGGATTGTATCTAAGTCGCCGCTTTAGAACTATGTTGGATGTATGTGCTGTAATATACAAGCACGACTCCAACACGTACAATGTTCCGCGAAAACGTTGCTTAAACATTCCGTGTCTATCGAAATACCCATTCACATGCTCAACACGTCCACGATAGTTTTGCATCAATGCGTTAAAGCGATTTTGCGCCCTTGTGAGTGGTATTCTTGTCCTACCAGTTGAATAGGGTAGAACAAAGTGCTCGTTGCCCGGAATCACATTGAAGGCGCCGTCACCTAGAAATACCTCCCAATCAAAGGTTGGATGTGTTGCTATGGCATTATTCCATATATACCCGTCCCACAGCGTACCCAAATGAGGAGAAGAGAAGACTAAGATAGTGCCTAAAAAAGAAACTCCGAGGAGTACTTTCACAACACAGTCTTTATATTTACCCGAATAAAATCGGGAGCGAATAGCGGACAAGCTTGGTTTGTTTATGCGCACAGGTAATGTATCTACAATACATGTTACTCTGTATGGGAAGTGTTCCCCATGATTGAAGGGATTTCTAGAAAATAAATTTATAAAGTTGCAAAGTGTTGTGAACTTACAAACGTTCTTCCCAAATAATCTCATCTAGGACTTCTCCCATCAAGTGCATCAACGGAACCAAGTTTTCAAGAAAATATGGCTGTGACTTTACTCCAATTTCATCCAATCTACGCCAAGTTGGGTACGCATGAATGTATCTATATACCAGATACATTTCACGTTGAGTATACTTTGTCTTTACCAAGTATTTGTAATAGACATGCTTTAGTGCCCATTTAGGAACTCCTGTTTGTGCGTGACACTTCCAATTGGACACGTAATCTAGTGTCCACAGTTTGTTCATAGCAAAAATGGAACAAAGCGTGGGCACTAGATTACCTAATTTGTCTTTGAGTTCACCAAATTTATAAATTTCCGATGGAAAAACCTGAGGATGAACCAAAAGAGCAAACAGATGATGAACTGTGTAACCTTGTTCAATCTATCTTTCGTAAATACGATGTTCAGTCAAATGGTTCACCAGCAGTAAACTACAACGCTCTTGCTGAAGATATAAAAAAGCTGAAACAACATCACTATCGATGGATACATGCTGCTCTCACTGGACCTCTTAAAGATATTAATAAAGGTATTAACAGAAGTTGCGGCTCACCTAACACACAAATTAGGTTTCTGGGGTAAGATAGCGTTATACTTTTCCGCGTACTTTCAGTGTGTACCAATTGGTCATGCCCAAATGAAGTACCGTTTTCGTGCATATCGACTCAAACACAACGCAAGTACACTTACGAAGTACAACAACTAATTCCACACAGTTACCATGTCCACGCTCAAACAACAGCACGCCAACCAAAAGTATACCGGCAAAACAAACTGAACCAAAAACTGCAATTCCACCACTCCCAAAAAAGAAAACAACAACACGTCCACCAACTCACACAGATTTTTCAGAACCGTACAATGTCTTTAATGATACAACTGTTGTGCAACACTTGAATCATCAACTAGCGAGAGACGTACCAAATAATAGTATGAAGTAAAAATTTATAAATTTTTGTTGATCTCCTATTTTTAGACCAAGAAGCCGATAAATTAGCAGAGCGTGTAACTGATATACTTATGGATGTGGAATTCAAATACTCACAGTACAATCGATTTTTATCAATATGTATCTCCAAAATGTCCAAGACTCGGTGTAACCCCAGCGATAGGCGTAAGTACATTTTTTTTGTATTCTTTCTCAGAGTTTTTGTAGCTAAACGACAACGAATTGCTATGTTTGCTAAGTATCAGGCTGATACTCTTGATTTTTGTAAGAGGCCTGTTGCAAACCCTGAAGGACTACCGCCCACTGAACTAGAGCTACAAAAACGCATGGATGAGCTTGGTGCCATTAATAATTCCTTGAAGAGTGTACAAAAGCATAACCGTAAACTCGCTGGTAGGGTAAAGACAAGAGAAAAAGAAATTGAAGATGAGAGAAAACAAAGGAAGGCCCGAAGAAAAGAGCAAGCTGAAAAAAAAAAAAAAAAGCAGAATACAAGACATCATGCTAGAATTGTCACCGAAAGTGGTAATGCGGCTATTATAGATAGCATTCGTCGTCCACCAAAATATAATGAAGGCAACAGAAGGGAGTCATTTGCAGCAGATGTATACGATGGCTCACCTTTGAGATTGAAGAAACCAACTACACAGCGATGGGATAGAGTAGACCCAACAGCGCCAGCTACATCAACGTACTACTCTAAGTATGAATCAGAGAGTGCTGATTTCCATGCTGCTCGTGGTGGTACTCTTAGAGCGAACGACAGGGACAAAACAGAACTTGAAGACATAGACCAGTATGTTGACAGTGACGGAACTTCAGACAGCGAATTCCATCCACAATATGATGAGGAACAATGAAATAAACGCCACTGTTTTTCTTATAATCTATTGTTTACTGTTTATTTACTGCCGGCAAAATGGCCGGAATTAGGTACAGTAGTACAAGGCCGGCACTCATTCTAGAGCCGGTAAAACAGCCGGAAACTTGACGTCTCTGTCACCTGACAAAAAAATTATCGATAGAAAACTTTATCGATAATCTGAGTCAATTCCTTTGATGCACTTGAGACTAGCTGTTTGTGAAGAAAAAACAGATTCTTGAAGATATATTGGCTTGGCAGGTTAGTACACGACCTAATTTTGCGTCTACATCGATATTGGAAGCATGTCAACAGTATGTGAAGCTTATCGCGCTTTATTTGCTCTCAAAGCTACAACAAACGATTTATTGCGTGTTTCGCCTTTACAGTTTTCTTGTGAATAAGCAAATTAAACCGTTTATTTTAGTGTTCATCAATACATCATCTCTCACAACGATCCATTCATATCACTCCGATCCAAAAAGCGTGTACATAATTCCACCAGTTCCATAAACGCCAAGGGGACGACATTCACTAACTTCACAGGTAATGAATCAGAGATTCCAACAACTTCTGCTGTTTGAAGACGACTCAAGGTACATATACCTTTTTGAATGGAACTAACACTTTCTTTCTAGCCACAACGGACTCTAGTTTTGAGTACCTACGGCTGTTATTCACTTCTCATATGATAAAAGGAGCATACTTAGATGATGATACCAGTACATTGACTAAAGCAAACTCATATTTTCATTACTACTCAATTCTTGACTTCAATGTCAACTTTTCTGCTGTTTTCAACACGCAATGTTGTACAGAGCTCTAGATGTGGCTGGTTATTAGGACAGAAATGTATTGGTAATTATTTATTACATTATTGTCTGCCTCATTCAAGTTTAATATTTTCTAGAAAGTGAGTTTTTAACACTTTTAGCAGATCTAGCAAGATCTGACACTTCTGTCAAATGGTGTAGATCTATCACAATGTGAACTATTTGTGTTATAATGTTGTCCTTCATTGTATGACTTAGGTACCTTACGGTAAGTGATAGCAAAATTTTCAATGTAAGTTTCAACAGACCATGGAAGGTGATCGCAGTATTTTACCTACGCCAACTGTACACGGTACGATCAAACCACAGAGGTGTTCAATGCGCTAAAAGCGAATTAAAAAGGTATGATGTCCTACAAAGCTATCGCATTACCGCCAAACACAGTATGAATGCCTCAAACACTGTTTGCTGTATGTTTTGCTTCAAAAAATCAACGTACGTGTATAACTTACTAGCGCTACGCTAGCGCCTACCCCACGCTAACAGAAGCGCTATGGTAGCATCCAAGCAGCAATGAAGGTGTAACAACGTCAAAACAGCCCCAAAACACCACCAGCGTTGCTATAGGCTTTGTAAACGCCGCTAGGTGTCAAATATGTAAATAAAAAAGTTTGCTCTCAGGGGTTTGTTAAATCACGTGGGTTTGAAACGGTTGGATTCACTGGACAGGCGTGAGGGTAGATCACATTTAAAAAAATGACAATTTGCAAGATCTGTCAGAAGTGTCAAATCCGTCAGATCTGACAGATCGAGCAGAAACTGGATTTTTTTTGCTAAAAGTCAGTCTGTCTCAAAACTTGAATGAAACAGACAATATTAAAAGGTTCTTAAATAGTATTCGAAGACAATGAATCTTCAAATGGGCGAAAACAAAACACAAAGAAGCTAACGCAATAGGGTTCAACACCTCTAGAACGATCGCCAACAACAGCAGAATGGCACGTCATTACAAAAGAAGCAGAAATAGCACCAATTCAAGCAAACGTGCCCTTTCGTATGAACACGTTTGATGAAGTTGTGTACTTTAAATACTAGGAGCGCCAAATTGTTAAACAAGTTCAGCTTTTCTCGGAACGATGCATCACTAATGTAACTGTAAAACTTGTAAATAGCGCTTCAGTATCACTTTATGTTTGTTTACTGCGATGACTTCTCAATGTGCATCCCTTAAATTACTTGGTGTGGGTAATTTATGGGTGAGAGAATACACGTGATTTATATCGAAAAAACCGCTGTACATTAGAAATTGTGAGAATAAAGTGAAAAAGAGGTTACCTTAATCGATTAAGCGGTTTTCAAAGAGATTTCATGGAGAAAGTCATGTGATGATGCAAAGGAAAAAAGCCAGTGTACGCTGCGTTTACACATAGAAGTATTTCTGCATGCATTAACATTTTATGCAATTCGATGTCTTATCTTTTAACATCCCACAAAAAAAGTTGTTCATTCTCTAATGTACAACTCTGTTTCACATCTATTTAATCAACCTCTTCTCGGCCTTTTGGCTAAGATCAAGTGTAGTATCTGTTCTCAGCAGTTTAAACGCTGTTGGTGTTATTCCTATGGGAAGCACGAAACCGTTTATGCTAATTTTTTATTTTGGGCTTCTTGGAACCGTTGCAGGCTTGCCTGTTTAACAACTCCTCGTTGCAATGATCTACATGGTGTTGCACTACCCGCCATTCGAGGTCAACCATACTCTTTAAAACAAGAAAAAACTGAGACTAAACAACATTCAATGAAGGCAGCTGGCTTCAGTTGTTGAAATATCTCTGTTGCTCCAACTGTATCAACAAGGGGTATCAAGTTTTCTTCGATGCAGATTAATTATTTTATGTTTCTCAAAAAAATAGCGATTCGTTGCCCTCATGACAAGGTACACTAGCCAACACGGGTACAAATAAAACGTGAAAGTTAAAAAAATACCCTGTGAGCAAAAGTTAACTGACACGTTCCTGCTTCTGTATACATCATTTTCAGAGAAGCTGTAACGTCTTAAGTTCACAGAATACAGTTGTGTAACACCAAAACAACAGAAAATTTGTTTTTACAAACACTCGCATCACGTCTTCCTCATGGGCAACTACTTTCACTACATTGGAAACCTTGTCGTCACTCCAGCAACACACCTGACAAAAACACATCCCTGGGAGCCAAAACAACTTTTTTTCGAAACAACTAAGGCGGAAAACCACTCCGAACCCTCAGATGATGAACTCCTTGCCATATTCACTCTCCTGGGACCTTTAAACCTCTGTCGTATTTCTTCAGTGTGTAAAAGATGGTACAACGTGAGTCACTACGAGGTATTTTGGAAAAACTTTTGTAAACAGTCCAAGTACTATGTGCATTACAAAATATATGATAACATTGACGGTGATGGCCCAGAAGATGGCGCATACAGCTGGAAGCTTGAGTATGCTGTACGTGGTAGAGACCCCATAAAACTAGCCTCAACAGTGGAGTTTCAAACAAGTGGGAAGCTTCAAACTCCAGTTGATCCTGAGGCACCATGTTTTTGGACTTTCGAAGAAGGTTGCATTTTTCAATCTGGACGTCAAGGTGTACCGGATGTGGTGATTGAACAGCTCAAGAAGTGCCTCTTAGAGTTTGAGATACAGGGATTGAAAGTAAATGGAGCTATTTTCATTACAGAAGGGTTGAGGAGATGGATCAGTATCAGAAAAGTGACAAACAGTAAAGTGGAGCTAGTGGCCACGGACCAACAGTGGCCTAAAGACTATGATGCTCCGATTAACGCTTTTCAGTCCAAGACTTTTCAACAAGCATTTTTAACTCGAGATGGAACTTGTTTACTGTGTATGAAAGACGGCCTAATGGACATGTTTAATACAATGTCTAGCACGAAGATTCTGTAAAATACTACAAGACAACATCACATATTCTCCATTTAAACATACCCACAAGCTCCCTTTGTAGCACATTAGTAGTATGAATGTATACTATAAAATATGTACAACATGTTCATATTCACCTGATTGTTTGCTGTCTACAAAATTCCACTTACAGTGTGCAACTCCACCGTGACCGACAATCATACACCAACATAGTTTATCTTACTAATGTCATCCAGCCACAAGCTTTGAGTTGCCGATACAGTTTTTGACTTTTTTTTTTTTGAAAGATCACTTTCGGGTTGTTACCACAATAATGACAGACGCCCCTGTTGATTTACCAGGAGTAGATGACAGCGTTTTGATAATATTTATTTACATAACAGCAGCAGTTTACATACTTTTAACGCTAATTTCTCTGGTGGTACTCGTTATAGTATGGAGACGCTGTAAACCAGGCTTTGCTATACCCAAAGTTATTTTGCGTACGTTGTCTTTTTTGTTGAAACTTTTCTTTTGCTCTTTTTCGTCTTACTTCTGTTGTAGTTTTGATGCCTTTGGCCCTCATTGGTACGTTATCAAATATTACGCGTTAGAAACAAAAGAAAATTAATCACGTGATTTTTTTAGCGCGTACAGTGTTTTTAATAGCATTTGACCACGATGTGGATATTTCTGTTTACGACAAAGACCAAAGCGGTGATAGCGCAGCTTTTTTCGTTAGTGGTATACCTGATATGGTATACTTCTCGTCTTATGTACGTTTGGCAGTGTAGGATTACAATACTGACATATTTTCTAGGTTTTATTGGTGCTCTTTTGGTAAGTTCAAAAAAAAAAAAAGTTGCTAACAGTTTTGTTGGATAATGGTTTACGCTTGTCCACTGAGGAATGGGAAACAGTTTATATCTGATCTGAGGTTTTATTACATTCTCGTTAACTACATCATGTACACTATATGGGGAGCATTGGTTGCTGTTATTCTTCTTAAAGTAACAAGTATAAAGACGTTATTGTTGTTAAAGAATATAGAGGTACGAAAGAAGAATCACGTGATCTCAATTACACTTATTAGTAAAATTTTAGGAAGGCTTTACGTCATTATTAAATCTGTTTACTGCTATTGTATTTGGAGTAGTTGGAACATTACTGTATATCAAACTACACAAGAAAGTAAGGACTGTATCAACAACTGCTATTTCAAGAAAGGTACGCAGCTAAACCGAGATCTTTGCAACAACAATAGCTTAAATATTCAAAAAAAGCTACTTTTTCAGCTGTTGCTCATTGTGTCAGATGGTTCTAGTTCAAACCTCTCTAACAGCTTTTCTCTTTTCTTGCTTATTTTGTTTTAATTGATATTTTGACATACTCTAGATGACAACATTGGCAATTATATTCACAGTGTTGTTTGTTGGACGATCACTTAATGTTGTTATTGATAGATACTTTACTACAAACCCTTTATCAAACTCAGTTGGTGCATTTATATATTTTTACTTTCTGGAGATATTACCTACAGGTATTATTCTATTTATACTTGGAAGACCGAATAAAGAGCTAAAGAAGGAGATAAATACAACGTACGATAACTATTCTGATAAAGTGTAATTAAGTTGCTTACAAAACCAAAGTAAAATAACTTACCAGCTGTACATAAAACTGCCTATTGTTATTACACACTTCCCAATTTGACTACTATAAGACAACAATTAGTTGAGTGTTAGCTATTCTCTTGATAAGTTCAAATGGTAGTTGAACACTTTATTGACTAAGGCAATCCAGATGACCCTATATTGCCTTACAAAGCCACTAATGTGAACATAAGAAAATATCCACGCACAAACTTATTTTCTCTGTGACAACAGTAAGAAATATCAAACTAACAATTCTATTGTAGCATGTGAGTTACAATGATTTACCAAATCTGTCTTTGCTTCTAAATGTACATACTAATTTAGAGCTTTAACAGTTTAGAAAGATGAGCTAGCGTGAGTTAGTTTAATATGCCTTGCTTATGTCCAATGTCTGTACCATTTGCATAAACAGTATGAGTCGCCAAAATGCCATCTCTGTACCACGTCTTGAACTCTCCGTCCAATTTACCGTTGACGCTGTGATATTGTTTCTCTAATACACCGTTCTCATACCATTCTTGGCTCTCTCCTACTTTTCTACCATGTACGAAGTGATTAACACTCCTTAAGTTACCGTTCATATACCATGTCTTCTCTTCTCCTTCAACATGACCCTTTACGTATTTGCACTGTCTTTCCATATTTCCATTATCAAGCCAGCTTGTGTATGATCCTTCATGAACTCCATTAACAAACGTTTCTTTAGTTTTCAATTGACCATTAGAATGCCAATGGTTATGTTCTCCTACACGTTTGCCTTTTAGAAATTTGCCCAGTGCCTGTTCTTGACCACTATAATACCACATTGTGTGCTCTCCTTCGCACAAATTATTAACAAAATAACATAGTGTGCTCAGTTGTCCTGAATGATGCCATTGTTTGTATTCTCCTTCTAGTTTACCATTTACACTAGTATGCTGCTCGCTTAATTGGCCATTGTCATACCACGTTTTGAACTCTCCTTCAAGATGACCGTTGGTATAAAAACACTTTTTCTTTAATTTTCCATTGTGTGAATACCACTCCTTGTACTCCCCCTCCTGTGCATTATTGACGTAATGACCTTGGTTAAGCATTATTCTACCGTTCCAGTTGGTACGTTCTCCATTGAGCTTACCACTTAACCAATACTCTTGACATACTAATTGTGTTGTATTTGGATCACGTGCTTCATACTTTTTTTTCAACCATTTACCATTTTTTTGTAAGTCAGCGTCAAATCTCGTTGTTGTTGCTGTGTACTTTGATAATAAAGGCCATTTTAGATAAATATCAAACCCTAGATCTATAATATCAAGGTGCAGCTCCAAAGGAAGGTTTAATAGATGGTTATGCTCTTGTTCTCTGATATTTAGCTAAAACAGTTAATTTTGGCGAGTTTGAACTCTTACTTTGCGTTTCGCTGTCATAGAGCTTGCCCTGTTTGAAGAATTGAATAGAGCCATGTTCAACTGTAAAAAGAAACAATATTTCAGAAATGATTTGACATTTATCATTTAAACAAGTTGTTTTTTTCATTTATTTAAGGGTGCGGAAAATATTGAATATTCTTGACCACTGGCAGCGTACTTGTTAATCTACCTTTATACATGTGCATTATACATAGGTCTTGGTAATTCCTATTGTAGGTACCTAAAATATTTACTTTGCTAGACCACCATTGGCAGCGAATATGATGCTTGTATCATGTGATTTATTCTATTTATTCTTGTTTTTAACCCCTTCACCTAGCCTAGGAAACTGTGAGCAGGTATCACAGTTTCCGTCAATCGACCTTTCCCTTTGTACATCATCCTATTGATTGTACACTTCTGGTCACACAAATTCTGCATATAGGTACTCAGTGTATTTATAGCGGTTTTTGAATAACTGTTGACTAAAAGTACCCGGTTATTTCTCACTTTGAGCTCTCTCCCTTTGTGCCTGTGGTATCGATCTTTGCACTTAAATTGCTTCAGGCTGCGCTAGTTAAATAGCGTAAACAGTTCGCTGATTCGTTAAATGAATTTTTTTTTTTCTGATCTCGCCAATACCAGAAATTACCAAGCGCACATGGGTATGGCTGCCATGGCACTACCCTATCAACGCGTTTTGGTTAGCTTTGGGGAACTTTCGTGAACTTCACACTCCAGGAGATCATAAAAACTGCCAAATTTTTGAAAAACTGTCACTTTTTGGTTTTTTTTTCTACAAGCTAGGTATGGTATTAATATGTGTCTACTTAAGCATTTAGAGTTATTCCAAGCACTAGTTTGTGAAAAACGTAGGTACTGTTTGTGAAATACATGAAAACTTTCAATTTCTGTTGCAAGGACCCTCATACGCATTTATTTGTTTAGTTAGTGAGCTACATACCATTTTTAACACTTTCTGTACAATATTCGGTTAACACACAGGTAGTGAACTTATAGTACTACCAACACGTATGAATGGTATTATTAAGCCATATAGCAGAACAATGCTAAGTTTGTAGTTGTACAACTCAGAATGTCAATGAAAACTCTTGAAAAGCATATCAAAACTATGCTTGTAATTTTGTTGCCTTGTAAAGTTTACTTTGTACGTTATGTTTGCTAAAATTCAACGAATCATAAATTGTTTCTTTTAACACGCTTGTTTCTATGTTTTTAACATGTACCACTTCATTAAATTACTGTTTCGAATACTTTGGTACCAGGTGAGGAAGTTTAAGGCTTTTTTGTACCAAAAAGTGGTCTTTATTCCATAAATACATTCTCTACGCATGTGCGGTACTGCCACAAGCAGTCTGAGTGTCTGACATGCGTTTTGAGTAGAGTAATGACTTAGCACCCCCTTAAACATTACTGTGACATGTGACCAATAAAACAAAGTCAAGTTTCCTATCGAGCGGTTTGTTTGACGCTCAACAGAACTTTGTTCAATTAGGAAAAGCATTGTGCTTAGTAATAGTACCAACTGACTCTAGCCCTCATGAAATTACAGTTGTTTCTTCAAAACAGGCACAATAAATATGTTTTAAAACCACTAGCTTTATTAAAGCGGAGTCTTTACTAATCTTTTATCTGACAAATAGCAGTAAATCATCTGACCCATGGTATTTTGTTAGTATTCTTACAAGGGTTTGTATTTGAATACTCAATCGCTCCGATATCTGCTCTTCGTCTTCTCTTTTTACCACACCAGTCTGTCTTTGCTTCACTTCTACAATTAACACAACGTGTTAGTGAAGGCGATAACCCAAGGTGGGATTGTTGGGTGGTACCTTGGATCTGCGATATTAAGTATAGCGCTTGTATCTGCACCAGGTTTTAAAGAAAAATCCTTTTGAAAAAAAAATGAGAATGAATATTCATTAGTAAGTATGGTCAGTACGTTGCTTCCTGGATCATTGAATAAAGCGTTCATTTGGGTTAAAGACATTTGGACATTCTTGAAAGCAGTATGTGTACTGCCATCCCTGTAAATTTCAGAGTTTAGCAACAGAACAGTTCAAAGTTTTTATGGTGTACCTGTCTCTTATATTGCCGTTATAAATGTTGTTGCCTATGATACCTGTAGTAGATGGAAATCTCATATCGATACCAGCAGTATTGTATAGAACATTATAGAGAATCTTAGTATTAGCACCTTCGTTTATCTATAGAAGAGCGTTAGTGGAATTAAAACAGAAAAAAAAAAAAGAATGTTAATATTTACTTACGTAGATACCAATAGCGTTGCAATTCAGAATAATGTTGTTACGAAGAATACCGTTCTGGTGTTCAGCTAAAAAGCAAATGTTAGATAACAACAGGAGAAACTGAGAAACTTACGTGTGCATGTGCCACCTTCGCAAATCGAGTTTGGAGAAGAACCTCCACCGCCCAAAGACAGACCAACACGTACATCATTTCCTAGCGTTGTTAAATAAAAAGTTAGTGATAGAATAGACTAACCTGAATGCAAGCAAGAGCAACAAACAAGATTACTCTCGAAAATACCATCTCTGCTGTTGCCTTTTAAAAAAGCTTGATAACTTATCTAAGTTTCAACAAAAGTTAAGCACGTTTATCAGTGTATGAGTTTACCTTATTGCCAAGTCCCTTGGCAGCATCGTGGATGTAGTTTCCTTTAACAACCCATCGGCGACCGCCGACGACATCAATTGGTGTAACTGGATTTGCTAAAAAGACGCATTAGTCTATTTTTCCGTAAGGAGGGAATATACATGTCATCCTGACTCTTGTGTTGTAGAACTCATTATGAATGATAAGTACATCGTTTGGCCATATATCACCTTTTGTCCGAATTAGCTCTTCTTTACTGGAACTATAATTTATCACGTGCCCTGCTTGTTTGCCTTTACAATGGCATTAAAATCTCGGACAATATTGTTACGAAGAATTAAAAAGTGAGATTCTCCTACAACATGCCAAGCATGTTCGCATGGCGTGTCAGTACTACAGGTTCCCTCGATAACGAGATTCTCGAAAACCCAATAAGGTTTACTAACCAAGAAGCCCTTTTGTAATGAAATAAGAAAACAAAGCTTGTTTGCTAGAAAATCACGTGGCGCGTACCTCAGTATACGAGTTTGAGCCATTATCGAGCTGGATGATAGCGCTACCTTTTGAAGGGCTCCTGACTGTTATAGGGTCTGCTTGAGTTCCAGCCACGTCACAGCGTATTCTAGAGGCAACGATAGGATAGTACCTAAAAGGTATCGCATTAATAATTTATCTGTGTTATAAAAATAAAACAAAAGTTTTTCGTATTGTAATACGTGCCCTCTTGCTAGCTGAATAATGTGACCAGGTTGCGCGTTGTCTATTGCATTCAAAAGTTGAGCAGAGTTAGAAACAGGTATCTGGTGCATGGTTAGGGTGCATATTCGCTAAACGAGCACGTACAGTGACGCTTATTGCGTATACTGCGGTGAAACAAATGACCAACAGAAAAGGTGCCAAAGTCATGTTTGCTAGCGCTAGTTATGTGCACGTATCACGTGGGGCTAAGATTTTGGGCTAACTAAGTCAGCCATATTCTAGTTTAAACAGCGTTCAGTATTAAGCGTGGAATATTAACAAAGCCCCACCATAGAACGTTGATTTGAAAATCACTTAGTATGCAATTTGGCGGCTTTTTGATTTTGTTTGACTTTTCTGCTTTGAACTTATCACAAAATCGTTATTAGGCTCGTTTATACGTACCGAACACCACACGTCACCGTGCTATAAAGTCTGCTTGCCGGTGAATGACAAGTCGAGAAACCAAAGCACCCAGAAAACGAAAAAACACTTCCAAAGGTAAATCTGGTCATAAACGTCCTAGGTACAATCGATTTAATCAAATAAAACTTTTTGTATGAATTAAATTTTCGTTTGTAGAACTGTAACAATAAAAAAGACCCGTAAACGCAAAAAGCAGCTGATGGAGCAATCTGGCGAAGAACCAGAATTGAAAAAGCCAAAAATTAGCAAAGAGGAGGAACCATTACCTCCTGCGGTTGAACCTGAGAAAAAGGTCCCCGAAGAAAAGGAAGACACGCCGCCTGACAAAGAACAAACAGAAACAGAACAAAAGGACGTATCTGAGCCGTCTGAAGAGCCTCAAGGCGATACAGATGCTAAGGAGGAGAAAGACGGTTCAACTGATCGAAAAGAAGAAGACAAGGAAGAAAAAGCTTTAAAAAGTAGTGGAGAGTCCAGTGACGATAATAGCGACAACGAAGAAGAAGAAGATGAAAATGAACCGCCAACACCAACAGTGGAGGATGTCAAGCAATCATTAGCCGCCGGTGTAACAATAGGACAGGGCATGAGTACGCTTATTTTTTGAATTCTGATGGGTTTTGCCGTGTTATTCACTGACTTGCCAACCGCGCCATCTACTACATAATTACACGCGATATCTGCGCGTTTAACGAATTATTAGTGTACTAATTTTATTTTTTTCATAAAAGGTTCATCTACGCAGACCAATTTACTGTTCGGACTGAAATACCCTGATCCTGATATACAACTACGTGTTGTGATGTATATATCAGAGTTTCTTTCTCTCAGTACAGAAGAAACACTTGGAGGTTTTCGCGCTAGTCTCTTTGTACCTGGACTTGTGGGGCTACTAAGACTAGATAATGCAAATATTATGCGTACGTTAAAACACGTTTTTACAATTCATGAAGGCCAACAACGACGTTTGGGTGTTTTGATTGATGAAAACAAATTTTTTTTTTTGATTTATTTTAAAAAAATCTTCAAGCACTTCATTTGCATCCTTCTTTACTGGCCCTTACACTGTAAAATAATTGGTTTTGATACCTGCTATTTAATTGTAAGTTGCCTTATGGGTGAGGGGAAACACTCGAATGGTTGGAAGGGAAGAAAAGATTTTTCTTTTTTTGTGTTTTGTTTCCAACCTGATTTGTTTGCCACTAGTTTTTGCTATTCGTGCTCTATCTCATTTAATGGAAATTATGCCTAACACAGGATCTGTACGTGACATTATTTAATTATATATGGATAGCTATGAGAGGCTTATTATTTTTTTAGTATGTTGTAAGAGCTGGTGGCTGTTCTGCGTTGATAGAAAAACTATTAAACGTTAATTACATTGATGTTGCTGAAGGGGCTATTCAAGCTCTAAGTAAGCTCGCTCAGAGTCAAGCAGGAGCTATTGCTCGTGAAGGTGGTATGAATGCTCTTCTGGGATTCATACCTTTCTTTGCTCAGAGCGTACAACGCATGGTACGAAACTTTTTTTGTTTAATTGCTTTATATCTTTTTCTTGTCAGTTTTAACATATTAGCTGTACACTGTTGTACTGATTGTTATTTTCTAAATTACACATTATATGTTCTTGATCATGTGGTCACGTGAGAGCGTAGAATATGCTTTTTTAAGACAGTAGTTGTCTTTTTTTTATTTGCGATTGAAAAATGTCTAATATACCTTTTGTAGATATTTGGTGTATGTTCTCTCATTACCCAACGTGTTCCTTCAGAAGGCATGGCACTTTATAAGGACGCTATACCTAATCTATCAGATAATCTTAATAATGGCGATCCTATAAGTGCGAAACAACTTGAATTGTTTCAGTTTTTTATTGACATGTATTTCGTTTAGTTTTGGAAAAAGTGTGCTTGTGTTTTAGTAATCTAGCTGATAACTTCTTTACAAAAGAAGCAGACCTTATTACACTTTGTGGAAATGGTCTAATTTCTCATTTGATACGTATTGTCACAACCAAGAATCTGTCAAATAGCAGGTACTGTAAAAGCGGAAAAATGTAATTTCTTCAATTATTTACTAATTGCGTAGCATATCACCAATGGCTTATCAGTTGGCCTTACGCACTCTATCAACCCTCGCATGCGCCTCAGTTAATTTAACAGAGCGTATGCTTAATGAAGGTGTAACAAAAGTAATCGCACCATCACTTCAGCTTGCTAATCAAGGTACAAAAAATCTACTAAAACGTTGCATCAATATGTATTTTTAACTTTTTGACTAGGAACGCCAAGTAAATCCAAGTCTACGCGTAGTACGTCTACACTTCGTCGTAGTCCATTTAGAGGTGGAGGGTCTAAACAAGGACCTGTCCTTGAGTGCTTGACATTGATAAACGCCTTGACACCTCCATTGCCACAAGGTATGTTTTCACGTGTAGCTTCTTGCAAACAATAATTGCGACTCACTGTCCTATAGATATCTCTTTTATTTTTGGGGCACCATTAACAAGGCGTGGTGGACCAGCATTTGGATACACCAGCTTTTCGAGTGGAAGATCTATGATATCAAAGTTGTCTGCAAGTGGTAACAAAGATGAAGAAGGAGACGAAGACAAAAAACCAAAGAAACATCCTCGCGTTTTAATGTATGAAAAGAATGCTAATTTGTTGCAAATGCTTGGAGAATCTCTATTAGCACCACTTGTAGATCTTTTCTCTCGTGCAGCTAACCCTGCGGTACGTTTCACAAAACTTTTTTTTTTTGCTATTTTTTTTGAAGACGCCTTGATTTCTTACTTGGTTTTTCTTTAGATTAAGTTTCAAGCTATGAACGCTATTCTATCGATTATTCACAACTCTCCTCCTGCTCTTTTGACTGTATTGCTCGAGGTAATAATGCATTTGTTTACTTCTACGTACACTAAAGCAATTTTTAACATTCTTTTTTTTAGAATATTTCTTTTTCGACTTTCTTAGCAACAACATTGACTGAAAAAGATGATTCTATTGTTGCAGCCTCTTTATCGATGGCAGAAGAACTAATGAAGAAACTACCTGAAATATTCAAAAAATACTTTGCACGTGAAGGTGTTGTGTTCGAGATTGATAAATTGATTAAATCACGACCAAAAGTTGTTCGAACAAAAATAGAAGAACAACTCGATTCCTCTTCAGAATCTGTTGAGAAAATAGAAGCCGAAGAAGTTGGTGATGGTGACGATGATGAAGGCAATGACGAAGGCGATAATAAGCCTAAATCTGATGCTTCTAAACCATCTCCAAAAATGGGAACACCGTTCAAGTTTGAGCCTCCTAAAGGCCTTGATCCTTCTCCTGTGGTACCAAAAGTACCTTCTAAGGACGATAAAGAAGAAACCAATGAAGATGCCATGGACGTTGATAATAAAGAAGCTCCTGAGGCTACTGACAAAATGGATGTTGATGAGCCTAAAAAAGAAGGCGAGGAAAATAAAGACAACGAAGAGAAAGATGTCAAAGGAGACTTGACTAAGTCTGAAGGTAAAGAAGAAGCTGAAGAAGATGAAGATAACAAGGGTGGTGACTCTGAATCTAATGATGATGAAGAAAGCCTCCAGAGATATTAAAGCTTGAACGTCTTTTACTATCAACACGAAAGGCTAAAAAGAAGAGGGCTCCTCCACAAAAGATAAGTCATTCCGAACAAGTTAAGATTTGGATTGAGGACAGGATGGAGTTGTTCAGGAACACTTACTTTCCTGCTTCTGCAGAGGGTGAGAGATCAGAGACTGATACGCTACTAAAGTTGAGGAAGCTTTGCGACGTGTTGCAAGCCGATAAGAGTAATGCTGATGTTGGTGTGCTTAAGGAAATAGCTGCTATTCTAACATCAAAGGATGGTATATCAACACATGAGTTTATTCGATCAGGTATTGTATCTGGTGTTCTCAGTTACTTGTCATCGTCTTCTCTTGAGAAACTTAAGCTCTTTGGCCATAATTTTGATAAAGAGGCCTTGACGGTGTTTATCCAGGAGTGCATAAACTCGATGAATAAGGTATACTTATTTTGTTTTTTTTTTTGTTTTTGGATGTCTTGCTGATACGTTTATAAGGATGGATCTTTTCCTATTACTCTAAATCCAGTTCGTGGATCTGATTCAGGCCTCGGGTATCTCGCTCAGCCATTTAAGATCACGGTTGCTAGAGGTACGTGAATGATTGCTTGATTGTATAGTTTCTTGTTTTTTTCTTATGATGTTGTAGCTGATGGAGAAAAGCGTGTTTATAATCTCGGCAGTTTAATCAATGTTGTCGTTGAGCCTCTTTCTTCAGTTAGAACTATTGCTCGTTTTGTTGCTGGTAAATTAAGGAGTCTTCGTGAAGCACTCTTGGAAGCTAAAGAGAAGAACGATTAGCAAAGGAAGAAGCAGAAAAGAAAGCCTTGGAAGAATCAAAAGACAAAGAAGAGAAAAGGAGATGCTATGGACGTTGACAATAAAGAAGAAAAAGGCGAAGGAGGAGATTCAATGGATGTTGATGGAGAGAAAGACGCTGATGCTAAGGGTAAAGAAGAAGCCTCTGATGAAGATGAAGCTGAAGAAAAAGAAGCTTACAAGCCTGGTATATGGCGTTGGAATAATGAAGGATCTTGGTCATTGTATGACAATGTTACTACTGAGATTCTTGAGAATGCTTTCAAAGAAGGTTCTGATACTGTTGAGTTATCTCATGGATTCTTTGCTAGAGATGGTTATACTGCAAACTTAAAGACAATGCAACAAATCAACAATAGAACAAGGTATAATCGTAAAATGCAACGTGTACCTCAAGATGATCTAAGAATGCTTTCTATGACAACTGTACGTTGTATTGTCTTCTTTACTATTTGTTTTTAGGTTTTTGTTGCTAAGAGAGTTCCGTAGGTGCAGATTGAGGCATTTGATGACTCTTCTGATGAGGAAGAAGTCGAAGATGCTTTGGGTGAAATTAATATTCCTGAAGATGACGTTGATCCTGATGAATGTCTTGATCAAGATCCTAAGCTTGCTGATAAGTTATCTATATACTTGAATGGCCGTCTGTTAGCTAAAAACTTGACTCTGTTTCAAGCTATCTTACAGGACATGCAAAGAAAAGGTAAACTTATGCGACAGTAGCTCCTTTTTCTTCTTTGTATTTGTTGTTTCTTGCTCTGACACTTGGTATCTAGATAAGTCTGTTTCTCAAGGAGATGATCATCTTGTCATTACATCATCTGAGATTTCTCAGTGTTGGAGAACGACTCATAAACTTGAGTATAAGATACGTGATGATGAAAAAGATGAAAAATCTTTAGAGGATTCATCTGAGATTCCACTTCATGTGGAACGTATGGATAAAATCCAAGTCAACTTTTGTGGTAGTACGTTAAAAGACATCCATTAATAAGTACGAACTTGAGTAGCTAATGATTTATCAATAGTCGAGGGAGCATCTGTCAATACAGATAAAGCTTTAGAAAAAGTATTGAAGTCTAAAATCTCATTCCCTACAACCGAAAATACAGCCAAAGTATTACTCTTGTTGAAGATTCTGCATGCCTGCAATGCTAGACCAACCCTGTGGCCTGTACGTCATCGCTTAATTACTGCGCATATTCCCAGTGCTGACAAAGAGCTTCGCTCTGAGGACTGTAAAACTTCTGTAAAACTTTTTTTTTGAAGATAAAACAAGTACTAACTTATTACTACTTTAGAACGATGTGTCACCTCTTGATAGTAGTATTTTCTTGTCACCTAAACTTTCGTCGTCTTTGACACGTCAAGTATCAGATCCTTTACTGCTTTGCGCTTCTTCACTTCCTTCTTGGTGTCGTAAAGTCGTTAAACATTGTCCTTTCTTGTTCCAGTTTAACACGAGGAACTTTTTCTTCAAAGCTACTTCTAGTGGTATCCAACGTGGTGTCATGCATGCTATTGAGATGAGGCAACCTAACGTTAGCCTGAAGTTTTCACCGATGACAAAGCAAAAGGTACAGACATCCTACATAACCTTGCTCTTCATAACTTTTTCGGGTGTGTATTTTCCTTGACTGACTTTGCTTTAATAGGTCCGTATTATTCGCGAAAAAGCGCTTGAATCAGCACAGAAAGTAATGGCACTTTGTGCCGAGAATCCAAACGCAATACTTGAAGTAGAGTTCAGAGATGAAGTTGGCACTGGTCTCGTAAGTTTTTCCTTCTTTTTTCTTCATTTTTTTCTCTTCTCTTTTGTACTCTGCTTTACCTGCTCTGACGAAAATACATAGGGTCCTACTTGTGAGTTCTATACTCTTGCTTCTCATGAAATTCAGCGTAGAGACTTAAGCCTTTGGGTTGATGCCGAGAACAACAAAGAAAAGTATGTCATTTCGAAACATGGTTTGTTCCCAAAACCATTGAATCCAAAAGAAGCAACTGATGCTGTAAAAACACTTATTGATCATCATTTCACTTTTTTGGGTACTTTTGTTGCAAAGGCTATACTTGATGGACGATTACTTGATTTACCTTTCAGCACTGGTTTCCTTAAAGCAATTCTTGGTATTCAGCTTTCAATGGATGATCTAACTGCTATGATGAGTGCTCATCAAGCTGATATACTCAAACAACTATCTGCTGTTGCTCTTCAAGTTAAAGAGATCAAAGAAGATGAAGAACTATCGGATAAAGTAAAACAAGGTAAAATTGATAAACTCAGGTATCATGGTGGTAAGATTAAGGATATGGAGCTTGAGTTTGTTGTACCTGGTCATGAGAATTGGGCGCTCAAGGATAACGGTGAAGAGATTGTCACTATTGATAATCTATGTGAGTACCTTGACTTGCTATTCGATGCTTTGGTTAAGTCTGGCATTGAGAAACAAGTCAATGCTTTCAGAAAAGGGTTTAATGAGATTTTTGCAATTCAACATCTACAAGCCTTTTCTATACCTGAGCTTCAAGTACTTTTATGTGGTGCAGATGAAACTCAAAATGAGGAATGGGCTAAGCAAGTTATAGCTGATAATATAAGTGTAGGATCTGGATACAGTAGCACCAGGTGCGCAGCGGTTTGTGATCGTTTGAACGAGATTTTTTTTTTGTTTTGGCTTTTTTCTAACTTTTTTTTCTTTCTTTAGCAATGCTGTCAAATTCCTTGTTGAGATTCTATCAGAACTTACACCAAAGGAACGTAAGTTATTTGTACGATTTTTAACTGGATCTGTCCGGTTACCTATCGGTGGTACGTAGATAAAAAATCATCTATGACAGCATGTGTTTAATCATTTTTTGCTTTAGGTTTCAAATCGTTGAATCCAAAATTGACGATAGTTCGCAAGGACTGCTTCCCGTCAGATCAATACTTGCCAAGTGTAAATACGTGCTTCTATTACCTTAAATTACCAGACTACTCTTCTAAGATAATAATGAAGCAACGTCTACTACAGGCTGTAGAAAACGCACAAACTTGCTTCACAATGAGTTAAGTTTTTTTTTTTCAAGGTAAAAAAAAAAACTCCGATTTCGCCTTGATCTTGGCAGGTGTGTACATCGTTTCCGTAAAATGTAGTACATGAGACTTGTGGCGAAACAAATAATGAAACAATAGTAATAAAAAAAGAGTTTGTATACAACAACTTGTGCTTTAATTTTTCAGTTTTTTGTTGAATCGTATCACGTGATATTGCATTCATCAACATGAAGCCTAAAATGATTTTGAAACAACAATAAGGTCAACAAGGAAGAAGGAACAAATGAACATTTCTCTCACTTCTATCGCACTTGGTAAGTACCCCGCTTACCCTCATAGGTTTATATAGAATTGCAAGCATGAACATTCATTGTTAGCAAAGTTGGTTGTTACCAAACTTCTAGTCAAAATGCTAGAAGTACTATTCAACTTAAAACGGCCAAGTCAAAATATGAGTAAGCATAAGTCTTTTATTAATATTGGTTTTAACCAACTAACAATTCATACCAACGTGTAACAATCAAGTCCCATTGTAGAATCTACAGTTGAGGAAACCAGAATTTGGTTGAAAGTTTTAGTTACGTTGTCAGCGAAGTCAAGAATTGAGTAGTAATGAAAATATGAGTTTGCTTTACTCAATATATGGGTATCATCATCTAAGTATGCTCCTTTTATCATATGAGAAGTGAATAACCTTACCAGATACTTAAATATTGACTTGATTGTGGCTACAAAGAAAGCGTAAGTGAAACAAGAGTGTGAATCCAAAAGGGGTTAAGGAGTAAGTGATTACCTTGAGGGCAATCTGGGAACTTCTCACAGAACTCAGTAGGTATTAAATGGTCGTCTTTGTAGATAAATATAGCCACACCACAAATTCGAGTTTTATCAAGGATGTTACACCACAGCGAGAACTCATGTATTGATTTGTGTAGTTTTGTGCCAAAGATAGGATCAGGTATACGGTATTCACCAAGTACAATGTTGTATAATATTAAGGAACAACCTTGTACAACATGGGAAGCTTTTCGGAATAGTGTGCGAGATATTGAAGGGTACATTTTAAATCTATAAAAAGGTATAAAGCCCTATCAATATCAGCTTTTGTTCTTACCGAAAAGTAAATTTCATATTGCTAATATATTCAAGAGGTTTGTCAGTATGTAGGAGTGTACAAGGCATGTTTTCAATATGTTCTGGTATCACTATGTATTCTTTATCCAGTATCGTTGAAGCAGCTTCTTCGAAACTATCACATTGTTAGTGAGACAAACACATAGCAATCAAAGAAAAAAAACCGTACTATTTGGCTCGCTCATCATCTTCAACATCAATTGTATCAAGGCCTTCAGCAATCAGTTTTTGAGCAACTGAAGATTTGATTGCCTTTGCACATTTACTCTAGATATCACGTGTAAGTTGTGGTGTAAGTTAAAAAAGGTGTTGTTCGATACCTGAGGATTGTGTTTTGATGCCTTCAAAGCAACAGAAAGTGTGTACTTTTGAATACATTTCTTGAATGGAGAAAAGTCTGGTGTCACTATCGACCTTGCAAATCCTCCAAGACACATGTGTACTTTGCTGCCAAGGAAAACGATATTTATACACTGGTTTTTTTCCCTTTCACTTTTAAGTTGTTTGTGGATTGTTCGGTCAGTTAAGTTTTGTTGTTTCGTTCTTTTCTTCATGTGGTTTGTGTACTTTAGTTTGGAGAGTGTCTTCTGAACCGTGTATGGATTCAAACCAGCTTTGTAATACTTGTTTAAGAATGCGTATGTGCTAGATCTGCTCTTGATAAATCAACAGTAAGTCATAAACAGATAATAGTACAGAGTATCAAAAAATAGCCCAACTTACTCTACTGACTTCTAAGAGCCATGTGAATTGACTCTGGCAATACTTCGCATACGGCTTTGCTGTTTGTGATATCGCGAGAATACATTTGTCATCTAGAAAGCTTATCACATGCCATACAATCTCAGTTGGTAGCTCTACATATCAAGGTTATTTCAAACAGCAGAAGTTGTTGGAATCTCTGATTCATTACTACCTGTGAAGTTAGTGAATGTCATCCCCTTGGTGTTTATGGAAGTGATGGCATTGGTAGAATTGGAACCACGCTTCTTGTATCGGAGTGATATGAATGGATCATTGTGAGAGACGATGTATTGATGCACACTAAAAGTTAAACGTTTTTGTTAGGCTGTCGCAAGAACTGTAAATCGTATAAAACACGCATATTAATGTGTATGCGGTATATCTTTGAGGTTGAATAACGAACAAGCGTTACGTACTGTTGACATGCTTCCAATATCGATGTAGACGCGAAACAAGGTTGTTTTTTGACCTGCCAAGCCAATATATCTTCAAGAATCTGTTTTTTCTAAACAAACGGCTTAGATCCAAGTCTTCAGTGCATTAAAACATCAAAAACAACCTTTCGCAAAACCAAGATGTCGTAGGCTTCCATTACTTGACTGTGGTTTGTGGTATTGACTTTATTTGTACACACAAGATTGTAGATTTACTTCAATTTTACTTCAATTTAATTCTCTTTTAGGTATTTGCGTCCCTTTGTAGATTTACTGTACTTTTACTTCAATTTTAGTTTTCTCTTTCGGATATTTGCGTTCTAGATCACGTGATATATTTGTTCGCTAATTTTTTTCGCGTATTCATATAAAAACACAGTGAGTTGTGGGCTTTCAGCCGCAGCAAAAACGAAAGGCTTTAAAATATTTGTTGCTAATCAGCTTTTATGCTAGTAACGAAATTCTTCTTACATCTACTTGCTCTTTGGACCTGAACTCCATGCAATAAAAGATGGCGGAATACAACAGTAGATAATGTACAAGATACAACGTGTACACTCGAGGCTGTTGGCTGATGAAGTTAGCGATGGCATGGATATCGGTCCTTGTTATCGGTTTGTGGTGACGGGTTTGTTGGTTGTTGACGCCATTGTTGGAGCCTGAGTTGTTGGCCGTACAAAGAATCCATAAAACGGTATAACAAAAGACAACAGAAGGGCAGTGTTATTATCACATGCGTGCAAAGTGTGAATTGCTTGATTTATCATCTATTTATACTTTTAACTAAATCACGTACTTTTTCTGTCTTTTTTTTTTATCTCTCAGAGACAATTTCGCGCCTTAAGATGTACAAGTATCTAAGTCTGTTTATATTTGAAATACATTAAAGCAAGCAATGAATCGTAAACTGCCAATAACAAACGTTTCCGATTACTTTGGTAGTCCAGACGAAATGGTACACTCATCATAGAAGAAAAAAAGATATACGCTCACAAACTCGTTCTCATCATGCACAGCCCCGTGTTTGAAGCAATGTTGAAGCCAGCAATGAAGGAAGCTTCAACGGGAGTCATCAAGTTTGAGGTACCCATTAAACTTGTAGCTGAATGTAAATGACAAATGTTGAAGGAAAAGAAGTACGACGACATATATAACCTTGTATCTCAACTTTATACTCGTCCACCTATCCGAAAAGAATCTGTACTTCGTCTTCTAGCATTGGGGAGGGAATATATGATACAGTGGCTAGTTGAAGCATGTGTAAAACTGGCTAAAGAACTACCTTGCAACCCAGGTATTTAACACGTGTTAAGTCCCTATTGTAATAAACAGCTATAGAAACTCTACTTGCTTTGGATTCGTATGGAGATTACTCTCAAGTGATTGAAGACAAGTTTGTACCGTGGGCTTTGAAGAACTTTTATTCTCTTAGTGACATTCTACATTTACTATCTGAAACAACTACTAAAAAGCTAGTGAAAGGAGTTGCAGCAAAGTTCCAATTGGCACGAAATGAGTTTCATAGACTCCAACCTTTCTTAAAAAAACTCCAAGATAATATACACCTCAGTTTTCTTCCCAGTTAAGGTTTGAAAATAAAAATTGTGTAACTTGTCCATCTGGCAAATTGACCTTAAACGAAGGAATATTGTAACTATCAATACACCGTTGTTTACCAGTTTTTTGTCACAAAAAATACTATGTTCGAACTGTTCCTCCAATAAAATCTGTTCCTGAGTCAACACGAATTGTGACTCTGTTCTCTTCGATACATTGTACATTTCCTGGAGGTTGTTGTGTTGTTTTGCCTCACGTGAGACAAAGTAGATAATCTACTACAAACAGGATCAAAAAACTGTATTCTGACACAAAGTGAGTTCTCATCACAATAAACAAATAAACGTTTAGCTAAACAAGAATAAGTTGTGCTATTTAACTAAATAATCCAAACAAAGACTTAGGTACAAACCAACGAGGTAAGCGCTCTTGACGAGGAACCTTGCTTTTTTTTTTTAACGTGATGGATTCATATAATCGCCACTATTCAACACTGTTGACAACTATCAACCATTGAGGCGAAATCATTTTGAGTGTGGCAACAAATGAATAAACCACAAACCTTGTTTTCTCTAGTTCTATTCGCCACAACGTGCTTGGCATGTACTCAAATACCCATTCCTCAGAATGCCACCGGTGCTTGCTGTGTAAAGTACGAAAGAGACAGTGGTTCGATTGGGCTTGGATGCATTGATACAACAAATGGCGAGTGCCAAAATGAGACTGGTATTTTCGCTGCAGGTAACCTTTTTGCTTGTAACTGGTAAATTGTCTGACACGTGATTTTAGGATCTTCATGTTCTCAGGAAGTATGTGGTGAGTATCAAGTATTTTTCTGATCAATACGCTAATAAGGCGTCATAGGAGCAAGGTGTACCCCTAACGGATGTGTAAACAGTTTTAAGAAATTCTTCTGTGGAAGTTTTGTAGCAGGTTACTCCTGTGAAGAAAACGGAGCAGACTTAAAATGCCCAGAAGGTACAATGAGCTTAGCATGTGTTAATTTGTTTATCACACTTTAGTTTATGGAACATGTTGTCGTAAGGGATCATGTGACGAATATTCTCCGGCTGCAAATTGCAATGGCACATTCGTTCAATGTAAGAGGGCGTATTCGCTTTCGTTTGGGTTGAACGTGTTTGTTTAGGGAGTTCTTGTGAAAGTGCTTGTAGTGGCATTTGCTGTGACATATTTGATGAGACTTATGTACTTGACAGTAACGTAACACTGTGTGAGTGTGAACGAGTACCTTGGGATATTCAAAGAACATATTGTCCTATTGATTTTGGTGGTAAATGCAAAGAACCTAACGGAGAAGAATGCTTTGCTATAAGCGGCCAAGAACAACAACCAAAAAGAAATATAGAAGGTTCTACAAAACTGGATTCCTCAATATACTTTTGTACGTACGGGATTATAGAATCACGTGTTAACTCTGTCTCTTTGTCTAGTTGGCACAATGTACTGTATCTCAACACAGACATTTGAACCTAAACCGGTAGATACGTGTTCATGTGGTATAAGCTTTAATTCAGAAGATATCAACGTACTGTTTACCTTTGTCTTTGCGCTATTATCTGAGTTTCCATTTTAGGTAACATCTGCAATGATATTTGATAACATGTCTCCGACAGTCATGGCTCCCGATTTTGCAAAGAATCTTGAGTTTGATTTTAAGAAAAATACAAGAACTGCTGAAGGATTTTTAAATTCTAACTCACCATTAAAACTCGCAAATTGGCAAGGTTTTTCTGGCTTGGTACGGCTGCTATTCACCCTTGCTTCTTTGTACAGTATATTGTCCTAACGGATAATAGTTTAAAGGACAGACTGGTACTGTTAAAACAGGACAAATCGCATGGCTTTGCTTCGACACCGAAACTCAAGGAGTTCTTGACACTAATGTTTTGTTCGAAATTGGAGCAGGTACTTGGAACAATAGCAAAAATCTGAAGCGCTGCTTACTCTTCTAAGGCAAAGGATACGATAATGGGTCGCCATTGGTATCAGGCTATCACAGTACTTCCTTTTTCACTTCTCAGAGAGCACCTGTTATGGCTTTTCCTCCTGGAAATGATCTTGTACGTCACGTGGTCTCTTATTTTCGAAATAAACTTAGCAAAGTGGTAAGGTTAAGTCAGTGTCATACCGAATCAATGATGGCAGGAATCAAGTCGAAGTTTCAAACAACACTCAGGTCAATTTAAATATGCTCGATTCTGAAAAAATCTATCTTCAAGCCGTCATTGAAAGTGACGTAGACGTGTCGTCCGTTTCTTTTAAAATATCAGGTGGTGGACAAGAAGCACATCGACAAATCATTACAACAAGTCCATATGACACATCTATATTTGCGCCACAAGGTACAAAGGCACATTCACTTTTATGTCATCTGACACTCTTGTAGATTCTCATAAAGTGTACCTGACCATTCAATTAACAAATGGAGCAACGTATTCAGAAACAATAGAGTTTGGATTTGACAGTGATACGAGTACCACAGTAGCACCCTCAACACCAATCAGTTCTCCTAGCATAAACCAACAACCATCCTCTAGCCCATCAACTTCCCCATCTACTTCCCCATCAACTCCATCTACTACTCCTACCACTTCCACACAGCCATCTGAGAGTGCTAGCAATGTGATAACGTCGTACTTGATCGTTTGTGTGATACTGACTTGGATGTTTCTTTAACACCTCAACAACTTTATAATAAAAGTATGACTATCATAAATCCAATTGAACGATGCTTTTTTTATTATTATTTGTACAATGCATTGGGTATACGAAACAAAGCAAAGAAAAAGAAACAATGCAAAAATAAGTTGAGCTATTTTTTAGGGTTTTTTTTATGATTTCTTTTTGGAATTTTCTTATTTGGTACGAGGTTATCAAGGTACCATTTGAAACTATGACACTTGAGAGTATTCCTTAGTTTTTTACGATCACTTATATCTCCCATATCTACTTGACGAGCTCTAACCACGTGTGTCAGTTCCAAATAATGACGAGAAAAAAAAAAAGTTTGCACAAGCAGCAAAAAAAAAAAAACATACCTTGGCCAAGTATCATAAAAATGCTCTTTGTAGTCATCCATCCATACTTCTGCCAACCGGCGTTTATTTTTATTTACATCATGTGGCATATCATATGAGTGCCATGACCTGAAAATATGACCTAAACAAAGAACAATAGTTAGAAATCAACATTTCAATTATGCACGGGTATAAATGCTTTTCTGCGGTTCTTCTAGCGTACCAACACGTGAACAAGGAACAATAAACATAGAACCGTGACACATCCAAATACGAAAAGAGAGTTCGATGCCCTCAGCGCCATAAATATTGAACTCTTCATCGTATAACCCAATAGTATGGAAAAACTCTGTAGATATCGCAAACAATCCTCCAGCCATAGTAGGTGTCAACTAGTACATCTTATAAGCTCTCGAAGTACACATACAAGGATAATCATACCTTAAGATCAAATTCCTTTATGCGCATCTTCCTCTCAAACTCGTTGACTGGAATCCAAGTAAATTCAAGATTCCAAGTGAAACTACCAACATTCTGATCTCCAGCACGCGAATACGTCCAAGGTGCTCCATCTTTAATAACATCAATCTCAGGTAATGCAACAGCAGATGAGTCTTCTTTAATCACTTGTAACATAGGTTCAATCCAACCTGAAGAAAAAAAAACAAAGCGTCAATAAACAATTAAAATCTTGGCTTGCGAAATATATTACCTGTGTTGACTTCGATATGACAATCAAGGAATATAGTCACTGGTGCATTCTTACAACTCTTCATACCATTCAAACGCGCACGAATAAGACCTTCACGTTTCTCGTTGGTATGAATGGTAGTTTTGGGAAAATCTTTGAATTCTTTTTGCATTTCAGCCAAATACTCAGGCGTATTAGCATCATCAACGATAACAATTTGATCAATCAAATGACTACGAGAAAATTAGATATGTACGCTGTAGACAAATCTAATTGAACAAAAAAAAAATGCAGTGGTACATACTGAGGAGTACGCTGAAGTATTGTCTTTATACTTGTAACAAGAATCGGCATAGATTCATTACGCACAGGCAAGATAATGCAAGCAGGGTCCAAATCTTGGCTAAAGTCCTACACCACGTTAAGAACGCTTTTTTACACGTTTAAACATACCTGGTAGCGGCATAAATCAGCGCGAACATCAGGGATTTCCCTCGTCTTGAATTTATCATCTAGAGCGCAAAACAAGTGTCAAAATAAAAAACAAAAAAAAATCTTGAAATTGTTGTTTTTTCGCGTAGCGCACTTACAAGGAAATTTGTCACCAGCTGGAAATGTTGATTGAGGCTTGAGTGCAACACGTGGTCTTGGGTACGCTTTAAACTTTAAAGTTTGTAAATCAGCATGCACCTTCTCTACAAAACAAAAAAAATAAGTCACGTGACAAAAAAACAACTTTATGGGTCTGATAGTGACAGTTGAAAAAAAAAACCTAAATGACAAGTAATGTACCGATTTGCTTCTGGATGTTCACTAGTAAATATGTCAGAGATGTGGTTTGACATAAAAAAAGGAAGAAGAAAAAGTTGTCCTTTCAACGAGATTTTTTTTGAGGAGGTGTTACACTGTTTTTATGCGTTGCAGAACTGTTTCGACGCCGAAAAGCTAAAAAGGGGGCAAAAAAAAGCTGATATGTTTTGTCGTTTTGAATTTTTTTGCAACGTTGTTGTTAATTATTACCTGGTGCTACCTTTGGAAGGTTTTTGGCAAGGTTGTTTGCCTCCTTTGTTATTTTTTCAAGCTCCTTATCTTTTTCTTTCGATTTAGGCGCTTCTACCTCATCCACCTGTATAATTCTGCGTAATTGGGTTATATGTTGGTGACAGCAACGTTGACATACGTGTTTGTCCCATGTCCGTGAATAAGCGTGGCTTCGATGAGCTACAGGGATGGTAAGCGTTGCGTTCAACATAAAAGCCTTTTGGTAGCGCTTTCTGGTTGCGTCGTCTTTTCGGCTTGTTTTATTGTACCTCTATAGCGTCGTGCGCTGTGTGGTGATAAAGCATCATGAAAAACAAATTGGTACCAATGAAGCCAGCAATAAGGTATATTAGAACTCGCGTCCACGACGTAGACGAAGCCATTGTTACAACGGGAATCTAAGACTACAAAAAAGCGCAATACAACTGAAATATTCAAGTCTATTCTGGTCTCGTAATTGGTTACGTAATCAGCAAATAATCAATTCAACAACAACATCAACTACTATGGCGGAACCAGATAGTATTTTAGACGATGATGATTTACTTTCTCAGCTTGAAGCAGAGTTTGATGACATGGAAGAGCTTGCTCCATCAGCTCAAAACATTCTAGATAAGAAATCGCTAAAAGTATGAAAAAGCAGAGGCAATAACGCAATTGTTTACGTATTTTTCTAGTGGCTGTTCGTAGGCGGTAAAGGTGGCGTTGGCAAAACAACCGTGAGTTGCTGTTTGTCTGTACAATTGTCAAAAGTCCGCGAATCTGTCCTTATACTATCTACCGACCCTGCACATAACCTCAGCGATGCTTTCGGCCAGAAATTCTCAAGCGAACCAGGTCTTGTAAACGGCTTTGATAACCTATACGCAATGGTACAATAAGCTCTCTGATGACTGTTTTCTCATTGTGACGCGTAGGAAGTTGATCCAACTGGTTTTGGAGAAGAAGCTGCAGTACGTTCTTAAACCCAAATACACAGACGATTCTACGCTTTTTTAACCAATATTGGCGTTAATACCAAAAGTGAAATTCTTTTTGCTGACTGTGATTATCTTTTCGAGGCATTTGTCCCAGTTCTGCTTTTAAGTTGTGTTTTACAACGAAAACGAGCTAATTTATGCAGATTTCGTCTTTCTGAGTCCAAAAACAAAAAAAAAATTGCCAATGGCTTTTTTGATTGATTGCTGACTTCAACTTACTTTAAATCGCACAGGGCATGTTTTCACAAGGTGGTGATGATTCTTTTATTAAAGAAATCGCAAATGCAGTCCCTGGAATTGATGAGGCGATGAGTTTTGCTCAAGTCATGAAGTGCGTATTCAGTTTGGTTTTTTTTTCTCTTTTGCTTTTTCCCCTTTTGTTTGTTTGAACTCTAAAACGTCTACCAAAAGGCTTGTGAGGAGTATGGAATTCGATATAGTAGTTTTTGACACAGCACCAACAGGGCATACCCTTCGTTTGCTGCAATTCCCAGAATTACTTAAAAAAGGGTTGAGTAAGATGATCAGCCTAAAGAATAAATTTTCCGGCATGTTTGGTCAGGTACAGACGCTCAAACAAACACTTTTTGAAATTTCTGTTTTTTTTTTTCTTTTGTCAAGTCATGTCATCTTAATACTCTTATATAGCTATCAAATATGATGCCTGGTATGAATGCAACACCAGAAGAGATTACAGATAAAATGGAACAAACACAATCCGTCATTGCAGAGGTCCATAGTCAATTTAAAAACTCTGATCTTACGCAATTCGTATGTGTTTGTATCCCAGAGTTTTTATCTATTTATGAGACTGAGCGTATGGTTCAAGAGCTTACAAAGTTTGAAATTGATGTTAAGAATATTGTTGTCAACCAGGTCTTGTATCCTCAGAAAAACGTGAATTGTGGTCTTTGCAAAGCACGTACAAAAATGCAACAGAAATATATTGACCAGATTTTGGATCTTTATGAAGATTTTCATACAACGACGTTACCTCTTCAAGGTTCTGAGATTAGAGGAAAGAAAAAGTTGGAAGCATTTGGTAGATACCTTGTAAAGGCTTTTGATCCATCAACCGATGTTGTACTTTTAGACTCGTGAACAACGAAAAAAATCCCAAAAAAAACCAAAAAAATATCTCTCAACCAAACACGTGTTGATGGCATTTCTTGTACCAAAAACAATAAAAAACCCTCCTAATTTGATATACTGTTGTATGCTTGTAAGACTAATTTATGAGCGAGAAAAAGTTGTATGTTGGCCAGTAGATGATATGTTTCCGGAAAAACCTTTAGAGGTGTTTCGCCGTGTTTTTTATTTTGTGTATTCGTCATACGCTATTACAGCACGTATTACAGATCCAAGACCTGGTGTTGAGAATATGTAATTTGTTGAGCGTGCGTTGTAAGCCGCAACAGTATCTTGTACCCCAGTACCTTGACAGATGCCCTACAAACATAAGCTCAAAAGAAAGCCACTGGTCACGTACAGTTACAGTCCCATTTGTTAATATCGTTCTACTGAGACCTTCGTATGCCTTATGAATAACAGTATCGAATTGATCTAGAGGAATTGTGAATCTATAGATTGCTACAGCACAATCTTTGAGGAAAAAACATAAAGGCTTACCTTTATTCAACCATCCTTTCATTACTCCTTTAACATACGACCACAAGAACATAGCAGTAACAGATGTTTCCAAGTAAGTTTCATCATGATCTATGACTTGATGCCAACGACCATCAGTTGATTGAAAAGGTATAGTCGCTATAAAATACACATGAGTGAGAATGATTTTAGGGTTTTAAGAGGATGTTTGTCCAACCTGTTGCGTGAGATTGGAGCAAGGCTATCATCGATTTTTGATTAGGGTTTCCTGGAAATTGTTCAAGCGCTAGCAGTGCTTCAATGTGGCTCATCATTACCCAACCTATTATTGGTCAAACACTTTGTTTTGAAAGAAATCGTACCATTTGCTCGACCCCAAAAACAGCAACTGGGTTCTTTATTTATATCATCATAGCCATGCCAAAAAAGGCCAGTCTCTACCAAGGTTGTTAGTAAGTGTGGGGTATTTTGTCTACTATACTTGGGTCTTGCATGTACTTAGCAAAGTTGACTTTCATTGTTGCAACCTACGGAAAAAATTTTGGTGTAAATTTTGGGATTCAGTAGCCGAGGTTTTTTTTGTACTTGGTTGATTAAGTCTTGGTTTTTCTTGTAAATTGACACTCTATCCATCAAAGTGAGGCCCATATACATATCATCACACCACAATGTCCATTTATCTTTTCGAGCAATTGTACCTTGAGCTCAAACATAAGCCTTCAAATATTAAAACATTTTTCTGGTTTTTCCGTCGCTTCTAACTACTTAACTTACCATCTGCAAGGCGTACTGGCCATTTTAGAACGTATCTATCCAATACCGTATCCACTATGTATAAATCCTTGGTATTATCACGCTCTAAAAGATGGAATTGTCAGAAGAAATGTTGTAACAAAGGGTAATGATATCTTCAGAAAAATAGTCTCGCTTGCCTTTTCCGTAGTACTCAACGCGATCTAAATAAGCAAAAGGATACAACCCTATAAAGTCTCCTATTGCATACCTATTTCCTACTAAGTATACGCATTCCCAACAACTCATCGCGTACTCCCACGGAATTGTAATGTTGTTAAGTACTCTGTATCCGAATGCAGTCTGAGTTGTTTCGAACGAATCCAAAATGGTACTTGATGTATTGGTATAGTCCATACCTCATTTTACGTTAATACAAGAAAAGTAAAAAGGGCACGTGACAAATTCGGATGTTTTTACCTTCAAAGTAAGAAGAAGCGAGCCACATGGCGTCTTGTATGATACCACCGCCATAAGTCCAACTGAGAAATGCTGGGTGGTTGAGAAGCTTAAAGAAAGGCGTTTGTTGTGCTGTGCGTCATCATTTATACGTACTTGGTCTATCATCGACTTGGTTTGCTGTTCAGGAGTCGTTGCTGCTTCATAACACGTGATAACGCTAATAAGCGCTATGCAAAGCAGTAGAGTTGATTTAATAGCCATTGAAAAACGCAGAGAACAGTAGTCGGACTATTTCAACGCCAAGAAATTTCCAATTCCATTCTTGGTTTTGCTTGTTAGCAATGAACAAAGACTTCTTGGCACTAAAAGACCCATCTTTCGATATAGTTAAGCTTGTCTTGTAACTGTGTACAGTCATTAAACCATAACGTGGCATAAGTACATTGTATTGAGTTTTTTTTTTTACATGAATTTTACAATATTTACAGTCTATTTGCATGTGTTTGCTTGATAAAGCAACTTAAAAAAAGCAACGTAGAGGACCAAGGTGATATTAAAATAGCTGTGAGAAAATGACTTTGGGATTAAATAGTGTTTTTGTTGTTGCATTGTTCTTTAGCTTTGGGTTCCCTTGCTTCTTTAGTCCAATAACCATGTTCTTTCTTTTATAATCAGAAAGTCGATGATGTACTCTTGGAGATGCAGGTGTAGAGTCACAATCTTTATCTGACGTAAAGCATACACGTGTTTCGAAGAGGTTGTTTAAATGTTTACTTTTTGTGTTGTTACCAGAATCTAAGGAGCTGTTAAGACGTTTATGTCTAAACTCTACAATATCTTCAATGGATGATTGAGTTCTCTTTAAAATTTGTTGGGCTATATGAAAGAAGGCACCTGAAACATCAAGTAAGTCATTGTTGTAACAAACAGTTTATATTCCGTACCTTCATTGCCTGTCATAATTGCGGTTTGCATTGGACTCATTCTGTCATTATCGAGTATCATCAAGTCTTGTACGGATTCTGCCAAGGCTTCAACGCACGTGCCAGTAGCACACGCCAAGTGCAAAGGAGTTGTTCCAGTTTTGTCTGCATTATTTGGGTCTGCATTGTTTTTCAGTAGTTGCTGTACTATATCTTCTGATCTTGCTACTACAGCAGCATGTAATGGCGTCTGTCCATAAAAACTAGCAATGTTTGGGTTGGCTTTAGATCTCAATAATAATTTGACACACTTTTCATTACCACGGTAGCATGCCCAAAAAAGAGCTGTACAACCGTTCACATCTCGCTTATTTATGCATTGCACAACATTAGAATTAAACAGTGACCTCTATTCAAAATGGTTAGCAAAAGATTATTTAATGGGTTACTGTTGAAGCGTACTTGTAGAGATTGAAAGTTGCCTTCATAAGAATCTGAAAGCAGTTGGATAAAACCAAAATCGTCTTGCTCAAGACCAAGTGTTATAGGTACATCAAAAGAGGATTTATCGTCAAACATCCCATCAGATATGCCACTGAAATCCCCACTTGTGATCAGGCTTGAAACAGGGAGCTTACCACCACAGGGAGGTACTAACAATAAATAAGAATATAGCCAGAAGGTAGGTTTGGTAGTACCAAGGTAAAAGAATTCTTTGCCGACTCCACAATCTCTTTTTTCATACCTTGGTCTTATAAGTACACGTCCTTGAGGATGTTCAGGGGCATCAAAAGCGAAACTATGGAAACAATTTCGTTTCCTTTGAATATCTGTTTTTCTAAGGAGGAGTTAGCTGGAGTCACTTGAGAACTGTTTGTACCTAATAAGCGAAAATTGTTCACCGCTTTCTTCAAGCACCTGACACTCAAGGATATTTTTTTTCAAAAACAAAGGTCCATATACTTCAACTTTCTGCTGTTCTCCGACGGTAGCCCAGTTTGGTACTAATTTTGTAATGATAGGTGCTAAGCGAGATTAACTTTTTGTGAGAAAGTCCAATAGCTACCTGGAAGATACTGAGAATGATTGAATACTCGAATATCTGGAGATGTCTGCGATGTAAGTAACGTTGATTTAGGACCATCCACACTATATAGCTTAAATTCTATTTGTATGACATCTCCATCTGCAGTGCCAACACCAGAAACACGCAGATCATCAAAAATTATAACACTTCCCAACTATTGTGAAAACAATTAGTAAAGAAATATTGACTTTACTAGTTTTGAAGTGCAACGTACCTTGCGATGAGTGATTGTCTTTTGATCCTTTACTTTATAGAAAGCAATATGGTTCTCAAGCGTGAAACTGAACGAAGGTGTTAGAGCCGAACAAGATGAAGTTACAAGCAAGCATACTTGTAATTTGCAGCTGGTTCAGCTTTAATTAGAATATTCTTTAGATTGTCTTTAACATTTACTGCAAGTGCCGGGAAAGGTCTTAAAGTGCCCTCTGTTACCTTGTTATAGAAATAAGCACATACTGTATGTTTTTAGATAGTGTAGGTACAGTAAATTTGCAGAATGGGTATTCCTCATCATCTACAATTTCAAGTGTTGGCTGGCTATATGACATTGTCAGTTTTTTTTTTTCAATTTGGAAATAATTAAATGTGCGTACATTTCTGGTTGAGAATGCCCTGGAAGAAGGTCAGGTGAAGGTTCTTTTTGAAGGCTTGCCAATTGTCTTTGGTAATTTTTCCTATTGTTTTTTGAGTCATATTCATTGAAAGCGACACTTGAGACCGCCAAAAAAAGAGCCGTCAAAACAACGAAAAAAAAATCGTACAGTAGTGTTTCAAGACCAATCATCGCTTGTTGCATCTTCTCACGTTGTTCCTTTTCATCTGTGTAGTACTTGTACCACTGATTCTCGGGTTCTAGCTGACGAACTTGCGGTACAGAATGAATTGGTGGAAAATCTGTTGTGGTGATATCATTCAAAAATTCTGGATGTTGTAATGGTTGTGTGAAGAAATCTTCTGTTTTAAAGTCTGATTCAAGCGACTCAGGAAGTCCGCTTTCTTGCATTTAGTTTGCTGAAATATGACCGACACTTATTAAGGTCATGACTTAACTAGCGGTTTCCCAAGAATGCAGGAGGACGCTTTCCATTGAGCACGGGATTTTATTTATTGGACTCTCTACAATGGTAATAACAAGGATAAAGGTGTTTTGAAGCTTCTAGTTCTTAAACTTTCACGATGCTTCATGAATCATGAAATAGATGCGTTAAAGTTTACTTCATAGTGTTGTGGATACCTTCTAGCACATTAACAAAAACAACGGGCTGCCAGCTACTAATTTTGCCAAAAGCGACTACAAAAAACGTTTTACCACGCATACGTAATTCTTTTCCAATGTTTTCTAGCGTACAGCGTAAAACCCAACAAAAAAAATTGCAGCAGGCGACATTTTTGGGTCATGCATGTCAAAATTCAGCATTACCCATACGATGGCGTATCTATCCATACAAACTAAAAAAACTAACCATTCTCGACGCGTTCTCAGTATCACTACAATTTGGGTTTGCCGTTTCTGTGAAACCTTACTTTTCTGACCAACCACTAACCCTCAAGTCCTAGTAACTATGTATTGTCTACAAGGGTTTTTTTGTTAAGGTTCTCGAATACTCCTATGAGATTGTGGGTCAACATATTGAAAATAAGGGTAATTTCTTTCTATTCATCTGGATCTTTATTTCAGGAATGCACTGAAAACAGTAACCCGGACGTGACTGTAGCGTTCAAGTTGTTGCTTTCTTGCGGACACCATGATATTACATAAAACGATAAAACAGCATTCGGGGATACCCTGCAGTGTCATACGATGTGTTCAGTATATCAATACACCAATGTCTGATTGCAAGCAAGTTTCGCTGTTTCAATCTGATGATTGATATTAGGTTTGCTTATTAGTTCGTCTCTATACCACCACAGCTTCTCGTCATGTCTTTGGTAACCGAAGACCTAACAGTGTACGCAAAGAAAGTAATCGCAGAGGCAGGACGCATAGCCATCGATAAAGGAAACCCTGGTGAGTTTCGCTTTAAAGTTTATAGTTTTACTCAATTATCTCGTAGTTATTACCCCAATGCACCTTGGTTTGGCTTTTTTTAGTGATAAGGAATGCTTAGCTACACGAATTTGCGATAAAGCAGGCGCATCAGCAATGAAAATTAGTGCGACATTTTCAATCTCGAAAATCAATCATTTTGTTTTTGAAATAACTTTTTTGTAGAACGGGCTCTTTCTGCTTTGGTTGATAGGATTCCAAGGCAAAGGCCTGCCCCTACAAACCCATCACCTTCTATCGATCTACAACGATTGTTTAAATCAGCAAAGAAAAGGATGCAAGAAAATGGCGATAGCTTTGTTTCACAGGATAGTTTATTCAGAGTTCTGATGAAGAGCAAAAAAGTGAAAGCCTCCTTTCAATCAGGAGGACTTACTGAGGTACCCATTCAACTCTGCCTTTGTAGCTGTGATGTAATCTATTCCTTCTAGAACCTTCTTTTGGAGGCTATCAAGAAAGTGCGAGGAAAGAAGAAAGTGCTAACGAAAACGGCGGAAGCAAACTATGAAAGTTTATCAAAGTTCGGTATTGATCTTGTTTCTCAAGCTGAATCATCTGATTTGGATCCTGTTATCGGACGCGATGAAGAAGTTCGTCGTATCATCCAGGTTCTATGTAGAAGACGTAAGAACAATCCTGTCCTTATCGGTGAGCCAGGTGTTGGTAAAACGTACGTTTGTTTCAGGTAATGTTTTTCTTACAACTTGTTAGTGCTATCGTTGAAGGATTAGCTCAGCGTATTGTATCTGGAGATGTACCAGCGAATCTGGATTGTAGGATTATCAATTTAGATATGGGTGCATTGGTTGCGGGGGCAAAGTATAGAGGAGAGTTTGAAGAGCGTCTCAAATCTGTTTTGACAGAAGTTCAGGTATATCTGATAGACAGTAGCAGCTTTATATATTTATTGGGTTTTGTTAGGAATCTGCTGGAAAAATCATCTTGTTCATAGATGAGATTCACCTTGTGTTGGGCGCAGGAAAATCAGATGGTGCTATGGACGCTGCAAATTTATTGAAACCAATGTTAGCACGTGGTAAGAACGGACTTCTTTGCTCAACTTTTCTTTCTGACCAATTTTTGTAGGCGAGCTTCGGTGCATTGGTGCTACGACGCTTCAAGAGTACAAGAAGCATATGGAAAAAGATGCTGCTTTTGAAAGAAGGTTTCAGCAAGTACTCGTCTCGGAACCAACAGTTACTGATACTGTCTCTATTCTACGTGGTATTAAAGAAAAGTACGAGAGTCATCACGGTGTTCGTATTCAAGATGCAGCTCTTTTCGCTTGTGCCAACCTCTCAGCTCGCTATGTACGGTCAAATATGCTACGATATGAGTCTTATAGTTTTATAGATACCAGAGAGAAACCTACCTGATAAAGCAATCGATTTGATGGATGAGGCATGTGCTAATACTCGAGTTCAACTGGATTCTCAACCAGAAGAACTTGATATTCTAGAGAGGCGATGCACTCATCTTGAAGTTCAAATAAAGCATTTAGAGAAGGAGACTGACGATGGTTCTAAAACAAGGCTAAGAGAGGCAAAACTAGAGCTAGCAAATGTCCAAGAGAAGCTACAACCTTTGAAGCTTCGGTATGAGCACGAAAAGGCTGTATTCGATAAACTGTCATCAATGAGAGAAAAGCTTGACAAGCTTCGAAAGAAACTGTCTATAGCCAAGAGGCAAGGTGATATGAGCAAGGTAGCAGATATAGAATATGGGGCTATACCAGAGACTAAGAAAGCTATTTCTGGAATAAGAAAGGATGTTGATGCTAGGGAAGAGGAGTTTATGCTAACAGAAAACGTTACTCCGGAAAAAATAGCCGAAATCGTTTCAAGATGGACGTGCATTCCTGTCTCCAAGTTGGGTCAGACAGAGCGGGAAAAGGTTATAAACTTGAGCAAACATCTTCACAAGAGGCTCATTGGTCAAGAAGAGGCAGTGAAGGCCGTATCTGAGGTACGGATATTCCGGTTTTAGCATGCAAATAATCGATATGCTTAGGCGGTACTTCGCTGTCGTGCGGGCCTTTCTCGTCCTGGAAAACCTACTGCATCGTTCTTGTTTCTTGGACCAACTGGTGTTGGTAAGACGGAACTTGCAAAAGCTCTAGCAGCAGAGTTGTTTGATGACGAAAACTTGATTGTGCGTTTAGATATGTCAGGTACGATTCAAGTGGTTGATTTGTTTTGTAACTTTTTTTGAAGAATATATGGAGCAACATGCTGTAGCACGTCTTATTGGTGCTCCACCTGGTTATGTTGGATACCAAGAAGGTGGTCAACTGACGGAAGCAGTGAGGAGGAGACCATATGCAGTTGTTCTATTTGATGAGATCGAGAAAGCTCACAAACTTGTTTTGAATACACTTCTTCAAGTTATGGATGATGGACGCTTAACTGATTCTCAAGGAAAGACTGTCGATTTCACTAATGTAGTTCTCATTATGGTACGAAACAATATCTTGATAGCTGAATACATCATAACTCACCTTGCTTACAATCACTCTAGACATCGAACTTGGGTGCAAACTTCTTGTTGGAACAAGTAATAGGAGATGTTATTTCTGACAAGACCAAGGAGAACGTCATGGGTGAAGTCAAGGTACATTGATCATAATAAGTTCAAAAATCTTCTCATTATGCGCAAGGGATACTTTACTCCTGAATTCTTGAATCGGTTAGATGACCAAGTCATATTTACTCCGTTATCTTCAAGCCACTTAAAAAAGATAACAAAGCTGCAGTTTGCATTGCTACAAAAAAGGTTGGATGAGAGAAACATCTCCTTGAATCTATCCGAGCGTGCCTACACGTTTATAGCAGGTATGTGACTTTTTTTCTAATCAATATTTGGTTTGCTGACACGTGTTTTAGAAGAGACATATTCTCCTGTCTATGGGGCCAGGCCGCTTAAGCGATATATTGAGAGAAATGTGACCACTGAACTATCGCGGTTGATTGTATCACAAGTACTTGATACGAATGCTATTGTACACATTGATACTGTACAAAAACAGCTCACATATCGCGTTGAGAAAGTCAAAAATGGCTCTAAGCGTTGAGCTTCAAAACAAAGTATATCGTAGTCAGTACGCAATAATGTCATAATATTCTCTATCGAGAAAGTAATAAAGTGACATGCAAAAACTATTGTTAGTATGTTCTATGTTACCTTGCTCAATAAATACTCCCATTCTTGTCTTAAGAACTACCTTCCATTCAACATGCTGCTATTCAATGAGAAAGAACTAATAATTAAATGAATCTGAAGTATTTTATTATCAAAAGGTCTATCAGATTATCTCACGTTTGGCTACGTGATATTGACCGCTGTTGACAACAATTAAAACCTATTTACCAGTTATTACCACAAATGAAAGCGAAACACAAAGTAAGAGTAACTAAAATGGTTAAAAAGTAATATTATTTAGTTAAATCCCTCCAGAGTAGAACAGGAGCATAACCATCTATTAAACATTCCTTTGGAGCTGCACCTTGATATTATAGATCTAGGTTTTGATATTTATCTAAAATGGCCTTTATTATCAAAGTACACAGCAACTACAACGAGATTTGATGCTGACTTACAAAAAAATGGTAAATGGATGCAAAAAGAGAGAGACTGCAACAACTGGCACGGTGATGGATATAAACTGAATAAACAATATTTTTACATCAATGGCAAACGAGAAGGAGAATACACACAGTGGTATTATTCTTCAACGAGAATACGTGAATGTGGTCATTATTTAAATGATAAATTACAAGGAGAACGAAAGAAATGGTTTTGGAATGGCCAATTGAAGAGTCAATGCCATTTCATTAATGGTGAGCATGATGGAGAATGTAAAACTTGGTACAACAGTGGTCAGCCGAATTTTTGTGGAAAATATAAAGAGGGTGTACCTATCGGAGAACACAAGCAATGGTACCGAAATGGTCAATTGGCTTGTAAGAAAACGTACGTTGATGGTATTATGGAAGGAGAATACCTATGTTGGTGTTACAATGGACAAATGGAAATGCAATGTTATTACACTGGAGGTTTGCTTCAAGGGGATTACAAGAGGTGGTTTTCTAATGGTTACTTATGGAACTTTGAGCATTATGTCAATGGTCAAAAGGAAGGAGAGAGCAAGATGTGGTATTCTAATGGTCAGTTGAACTTTCTAAGAAACTATGTTAATGGTAAACAAGTCGGAGAGAGTAAAGCATGGGATGAAGATGGCAAATTGATAGCAAATTAGCATGTATAAAAAACATATGAGTAAATTCATAAAACAGCCTTACAATTAGAAATGATAAATTTCTTTGGACGAAGAAAAAAGTAGGAATCACTGTCTAAATAAAATTAAAGTTGCGAATAGAAAGTGATTTATTTCTCAAGGAGACATTTGGGATATCTTTGAAGCTACTTTGTAAGCACCATTACGAATCATAGTGGCAGTGTCTATACCTATTAAAGACATATTAGCCGATCGTACAACACGTGGTTTTAAAAGTACCCCACAACGTTAGCTGAGACTCATAGCCGCCAATATCGTATTCATTTGGTGTCGCAAAGTATCCCATGTGAGCGTTACCTTTGACAAGATGTTAACAAAAGTTACTGTAAACGTGTTAAGGCGTACTGTATCCAGCGAATAAAGTTTGATCAAACCCAAGCTTTTCTGTGTCGTTACGAATTTGCCAACCAAGTTCAATCAAAGCCTCACCTTGAAGGAAAAAAAAAAAACTAAGCCAAGAAAAACTCTTAACAAAAGGTGCCTTACCAGGGACCGTAACAACGACAGTTGAAACATCGTCAACCACTATTTTGAATGCTGTGAATTTAGGTTTGTTTTCTATCCACGCGTCACCCATGTGAGCGTTAATATCACAACCCAAGACTTTGCAGATTGAGCATATATCCAATGCTCCTCCTAAATAAGTTACGATCATTAGGATGCTTGTTGATAAGGAACTGCGTACCTGTTGTGCAATTCTCAAAACGTTCTAGTGTAAAGTTCAAGTTGGTTGAACCGAAAGGTACATTCTCAGAATATGCTGTGAGAGCAACGTTTGAAGATGTTTTAATGCTGTTTCGGACTTGAACAACTTTGTTCATAATTGTTGTTGATCCTGAAAAATTTGGCTCTTGGGCACATGATTCGGAAGCTACGTTGATCTATAAGAATTTTTAAGTATCATTGAACGTACTTGGGTCAATATCTCCAGCATCTGCATTGATAAAAAGCGATACGCCACCTTTAAGAAAAAAGTAAGAAGCGCAAACTTCGGAGTTTGAAATATTTGATTGAACCGTACCAATGTTTTGCTCAATGAGCGTATTTGTGTGTCCCATTATATCTCCAGAAAATTTCATATTACTAGGACCATAGCAAGTACCATGAATAGCAAAATTCCATACTAAAGGCGTTTAAGGCATGAAATTCAATATTAATTATTACGTACTGGTACCAATGACACCACCTTTCATATCGTCCACTCGAATCACTGCCAGATTTGGATCGATAGTGTCAACATTGACATATTTGCTAATCTTAGCACGTCTGTTACGTGTTACGCCCGTTAGGTTGGCAACTGTAATGCCAAGCATTGCGTCCTGAAGGTTTTGTTCAGCTTTTACCTAGCCGAGTTAGTTCAGACAAACTGGTTTATTGTAATGACGATAAAGTACCATAGCTTCGGCAATAAATCCTGCAAACATCCTTTGTAACTCTGGTACCATAAGATCGGTAGCAGGGGCCATAGCCCACAGAAATTCAGGAGAGATTGCGCCTGTTAAAAATGTTAAAAACAATATTGTTTTTTGTACAAACCAGGGCCACTGTGCGTATGAGACGCAGACATTATCACGTTTGAAAACGGTACGGTGAACCCATCATCGGTGGCCATATTCCAAGCCATATCTACTAAGTTACCATCCGCTCTGAAGAAGAATATTAAATAAAACAGTTTCTCTTGACCACAAAATTGTAGTACCCTATTCCGTCCATAGTTACGAACGCAAGCTTTTCTTTACCATCATCTATAACAATAGCCTTTACCCAAAGAGGTTCAATGTGACCAACGCTATGAACACAGTTTTAGTATTGCGCATGTGCGTTTACAAGAAGAAAAACATAGTTTTGGACAACATTTAGCACGTGACCGTACTTTCCAGTCATAAAATTGCTGTAAGGAAGAATATCCGGTATAGGCCAAAACTCTACCCTACGAGCACCCTAGGGAGGCTAATTAGGGCTACGGTTATAATGTTTGAACGCACGTGGTTGTATCCAGCTAGAGAAAAGTGTCAGGAAAAATGCTATAAGTTAATTACGTACCAAGAGGTACACCGAGAGGCATTGTAGCATTCACTTTAGCAGCGCCAGCTCGAAGTGAGGCAGAATTAGTGTTAAAATCAAAGACTGTTCTAGCTGTAACTACAGCAAGAAGAAGGACAAGAAAAAAGCGCGTGTACTTCATGTTTACGAAAGCGATAATGAAACTTGGCCTTGTTGACATTTTTCTGACTTTAATGCCAAAAAAAGCAAATAAGACAACCACTGTAATTATGCTTCAGCTTTTCAAACCCGGAATTTTGGCTTGTAGCCAAAACGACAACATCTCTGTAATGTTACAGTTAGTCTTAAGGTTCCAAGAGATAATGGCTGTACAAACCGGTCCGTAAAACAAGCCAAGGGATAGCTTCCCCTCAACCAGGTATTGTTTGTAGGAGCCAATGGTGCTATAGGGATGTGACAATACGTACAGCAATTAAATGGCAGTTTAAAATGAACAAAGAGCGTTAAATCTTATTGTTGCTTATTACAATGAATTGTCAGTAGAAGAAATTTTTAGTGTGCTTTACGTAAAGAGTATGGTACAATTGCATGTCTCAAACTTGGAACGAAGAAAATAACAAGAAGACCAACGACTACCTATCACCGAGTCAAAAGTTGTTACCACATCAAACACAAAATAGCTTACCAAGAAAAGAACACCAAAAGTAATACCAAGCACCATACCAACGTTCATTGGTTCTGGTTGGTTGCCACAACTGTCAGGTCTTGATGCAATTACAAATATGCTGCTAAAATCAAAATCAGGGTCATTTAGATTACTCATATAGACATACGATGAAAGAGTCCTGTCAAGCATTGCACTTAAACACGCCTTTTCTGGTGGAACAAGTGTAACACTGCCGCTTATTGTGCCACTATTACTTCTCATTACTTCTATTCTTGTGTCATCAATTATTGTAGCATTATAACCACTGAAATCAATGATGAATGTCGTGTTTGGTGGTATCACAATAGATCCTACACTTGATGAGATCAAAAAAAAGAATGTCAACAATTAAATCACGTGATACCCTCAACTTCAAGAAAGCCTCCTGGAGTAATTGTAGCTGTTCCTGAGAGGACTAAATCTCCATCTATTACCAAAGGACTAGATAACACAATTTGGTGTGGTAGAGTTCCAGCTGTAGATATTACAATGTTAGATTATAGAACCTCTTTTTTAGTTATTCTTTGTAAACGTCTTACCACAGTAGTCTTCATTGTTGCATGTAACTATTAAATATTGTCAAATAGTGTAAAGTTTGAGTATGAATACTGTTACCAGTTGTGTTGCACTCTTCAAAGAATGTAGTGCTGTAACATTTAGCTTTTCCACATGTGAAATTAAGATTATTTGAACAGGAAAATACTGTATTTGGTTCTACATGGGATTAAAACTGTTTACTTTTGTACTTATGATTACCATTATTATCATTAGCAAATCTCGTATTCCTACACAAAGATAAGCACTTCACCAGTTACAGTCTTGACCTTATAGTAATGTTGCTTTCCAACCCAACAAATGAAGGAGAACTTAGAATTGTTGAAGTATTCGTTCTAAAACACGTATTGTAAATGGCAAGATGCTTCACAATATAACAGACAAAAGAGAACGTACATGCAAGTATTGTTCTCAAACACACAGGAATCTATAAGCAACCTAGTGGAGTATACATCCATAAACTCTATTCCAAGGTAGTTAATACCATAACGGAAAGCAAGATAGTACCCGTGCAACTGTCCGCAGATGGTATGTTCACTGTATTTCTCACAAAACTAGAGTTTGATATTTCTGCGTCAGCTAAACGTGGTAACTCTAAAAATGGAGTCTCAAAAATATTATTGTCCTCAACCAAACAAGACCTCATTACAACCTATTCATAAAATAAGATTGATAACAAAATGAGCATGTACTCTTGTCGCTGAGAAAATAATAATCATTGCTATGTTGTGTTATTGAAAAAAGTTAAATAGTTGTTAAGTGGTACGTCGTCTAAGTGTTTCGTTGTATGCAATATTCGAAAAAACACACTCTTGTAAGTACGCTGTTGCCGCGACTTCAATTCTCAGAACATCAAAAGCACTTGCTATAAAAATATCTCTAAATGTCACTTGTTTAAGGGTCACCTCACTATTGTACGTTTGTAAGCAACCGTAACTATAACCAAATATCAATAACACTGTACCTGTCTAAAACTACTAAGCCAGCAGCATGTCCAGTAAACGTCACGTTTCTAAAGTGAATATTAACATGTTTCTAATAAGTTCGCTTAAAATCTAGCCAAGTAAGTACGTAATGGTAACATTCTCATACGCGAGAATTCTGATATTACAATCCCGAATTGTAAATCCAGATAGGGAGATACTGATATTATTGTAAAGTGAGTAAAACAGTTGTTCTTGGTAGCATGAGATATTTACATTAAACAATCCTAAGCGCACTTAATTACAACTGACTGAGAACCACCAACTTACCATAAATGTCAACGCTTTTTGTAAGTGCACCAGTTAAGTTACCAAAAACCAAGTTTGTTGAATTGAGAATAAGCTCAGTAGGTTCTTCTGCAAGATAACAACCAATATCATTACCACAAACGTGTTCACTTGAAGTTATGACTAAAACACAATACTATTATTTGAAAGGACTTTAATAATTACTGTTATTTGAACGGCCTTTTGTAAAGGCTTGTATAAATACTACTCGTACCTGTTTTACCATGATTCATAGTGACAAATACGAACAACACAGCGTAGAAATAGAGCAAATCCATTTTCTAAAGCAAATAGTCACGCCTCGTAACTGGAACTATTATTCATAGTTTTTTAATTCAACGCACGTGATTGATGACTAAAACAGTTTTTAAGAAAATACATCCGAATCAAGCCATGTGATCTGTTCTCATTGTTTGTTACGACGATGATGACAACTAATGAAAGCTCACTAATTGCTTATATTTTTGCCCTGTGCAAAATATCTGCATATTCTTCAATTTTGAATTATCTAAGCTTTGGAGCATCGCTTGCGAGGCAGTTTCAGAAATATTGATTTTTGATAATTTTGGGTTTCTACAATCTTTGAGACGTTATTACTCCCCTCAGAACCACCTTACACATTTAATTGTTATAGATATGATGTTACAATTACAGGTGCAAACAACATTTTGCGATTTGGAAATGCTGTACCGTGGAATAGTACTTACAGCCAAAGCAATTTTTTAACTTATTTTTCAACAATTTCGGAATTCAAACGCTTATATACAACCGTATAGTGTGGTACATTGTATGTATCAATATTAGCTATTACAGATGAACGTGTTAAAGCACTTTCTGGAGTTCATACCATTATGCTTTCGCTATTTCTGATGAAAGTCAACAATTTCTTACAGCCTCAGGAGTCTCAGTCATCGTGCACTAGAATGTAACAATGTTATATGACGTCTTCATTGCTCATTAGAACCTAAACGATTATTTTTCATTTTCATTGGTTCCTTCTGGTAGCCAAAACCTTGTTGAAGCAACTGAATCAGGACAAAGACATCAAAGGAGTCCTTACACGACGTTTGTAAATTTCCAAGTTGTCCTTGATACAGCCAAAATAGGTAACGATCACGTTGTTTTGTAGGTTTATTAATTTATATGCATTATATTAATGTCATACTATACAATAATCTAGACGAAATACCAGCGGTGTACATTTCATGAATATCAACAAGACAGTATTGAGGTGAGTACAGTTTAAAATATGTGCTAGGGCTATATTGGTTCCCATTGATATCAGCGTATGATCTTTCTGCAATATGTGAACGTAAAATACCTACAACATAATCATAGATAGACTCATTTGTGGCTAATAAATCGGTTTAGAACAAAAATAACTGAACATCAAATAAAACAACAAACTTAAAGCCGATTATTACCTTGATGGCAATCTGGAAATTTCTCACAGAAATCAGAAGGCACCACGTGTTCACTTGTATAAATGAATACACCAATATCATAATGGGTGGATTTACAAAGGATGTTACACCACAATGAGAACTCATGTATTGATTTGTGTAGTTTTGTGCCAAAGATTGGATCAGACACTCGGTATTCACCAAGAACTATATTGTAGATGATAAGATAGCCTTCTCCATATGTTTTTTCGTCATGTACAAGATTGAGGAAGATTTCTTGAGACATTGAAGGGTACAATGTCAACCTAATAGAGTAAATAATCGAAAAAGTTGGTTTTTTTTTAACCTTGTACTCCATCCTCCGATTGAGACGTTGTAGTTCAGAGGTACGTCCGCGTATAGAAGTGCGCAGGGCATGTTCCTAATGTCTTCTGCAGTAACCACGTATATTGAGCTCAGTATCCTTGAAGCGGCACCTTCGAAACTATAGTTCATTATGACAAGAAGTTTAGATTTAACTTACTATTTGGAGTGCTTATTTTGAGTGACATCAATGGCGTCAAGGCCTTCAGCAATCAGTTCTTGAGCAACTGAAGATTTGATTGCCTTTGCACATTTACTCTAGATATCGTGTAAACTGCGGTGTATGCTCAAGGGGTCTGTACCTTAGGTTTGCGATTTGAAGAGTTCAATGCAATAGAAACTGTATATTTTTGAATACATTTCTTGAACGGAATAAAGTCCATTAATTTCAATACTGATGCTAAACCTACAATGCGTCAATATTCTTTCTTTAAGTTATTTTTATCATTACCTCCAACGCACATGTGCATATTGTCACCAAGGAAAATTATATCCGTTTTTGTAAACGACGACTTGCGGTCGCTGTCAATTGTTTTAGTAATCTTTTTATCAGTTGACTTTTGTTTTTTGTTTCGTTTCTTGATGCGCTTGTGAACTTTCTTTTGGATTGTGACCAGTTTAAAGTGTACGGATTCACACCAGCCTTGTAATACTTGCATAGGAACCCATACGTGTTTGCTTTGCTCTTGGTAACCAGTAAGTTAGAAACAACAAAATAGCAACCTACTCTATTAATTTCGAAAAGCCACGTGAATTGACTCTGGCAATACTTCGCATACGGTTTTGCTGTTTGTGATATTGAAAGAATACATTTGCTATCTAGAAAGCTTATCACGTGCCATACAATCTCAGTTGGTAGCTCTAAAGAACAAAGGAACAAGGTTATTCAAACAGTAGAAGTTGTTGGAATCTCTGATTCATCACCTGTGAAGGAAGTGAATGTCGTAGAATCTATCTCATTTCCCGTGAAGCTAGTGAATGTGCTCTTGGCGATTGTGGAAATGGTATTGGTTGATACAGTATTGGATCGGAGTGATATGAATGGATCGTTGTGAGTGACGATGTATTGATGAACACTAAAAGTTTGATGTTAGGTCAAGAAACTGTGGGTACACGATTGGTGCTGTTTTAGCTTTGAAAGCAAACAAAGCTAAGCTCCACTTACTGTTGACATGCTTCTAATATTGATGTAGACGCGAAACAAGGTTGTTTTCTGACCTGCCAAGCCAATATATCTTCAAGAATCTGTTTTTTCTAAAAACGGCTTAGATCAAGTCTCAAGTACATCAAAAACAACCTTTCGCAATACCAAGATGTTGTGTGCCTCCATTTCTTGTCGGTTTTATGGTATTGGCACTTTTTCACATGAATATTACTGCAATTTTACTACAATTTCGTTTCTCACTTTCGGGTATTTCAATTTTTATGCGCCATATCACGTGATCAAACAAACGTGTTCGCTAACCTAATCGCGCGAGTAGCAAGTGATATGAGTACACGAGCAGTGGAAGCTATCGCTGCTCCACCGACAAATGCACTTACAGCAAAAAATCCAAAAGAGGTGCTGTCACAAACAACGTTTCCAGTCCTCCTGGGTTGCTATACTTTGCAATAACTTGTGAAGCGAAGGTTTCCTAAGTCTAGTTCCATACGTGATGGGTACAAGCCTGAATAAGCATGCTACGATTCGCAAGACCTTTATTAAAACTATGAAGTCTAAATTAAAGAATGTGTTTTTACTTTGCTATGTGCTGGTTGTGTACAGTTAGTTGGGTAGTTGAAGGAGCATAGAAACTGTGGCTAAAAGGATTAATTTACTCTGCTTTTTGCCTTGACAATAGCCTTTCTGCTTGTTCTCTTATTGCAGACAGTATTTCTGCTTCCATTGTTTGTATACTTCTTTCTGTTGATCTTTGCTCTCGTTTAGCTCTTAAAAGATCATTCCTAGAGTATAATAGAGCTCTGAGGAGTTCTTGATTCAAATCTAAGAGAAAAAGATAGTTAGGAATAAAAGACATATTCAAAGGGACTTACACAGAGCCTCTCTTAGTTGGGTTAACTCTCTTCTTTGGTAGAATTCGCCTCTCCTAATTTTTAACATATTTTTAATTAGCTTCTCCATAGACTCATCCTGTGATAGACACTGACACGTGATTTGTTCATATTTTGCATCTTTTTCCATAATATCAACGTGAAGGTGTTTCAATCTCTCCTCGTATCTAATGATGTCCATCATTTTATCAACTTGATTGTCTCCTGTTTTAAGTGGAGGAATATCCTAAAAAGGAATAAGTTAAAACATAATCAAGAGACTGTGATTAGAAAAGTGCAAAAGGTTGATATTTTACCCTGAACTACATATTGCATTAACATACCGTCATTATCTCGTCTTCATCAATTATACTATCTTCCTCTTCTTCCTCCATATCTACCACAGGATTGTTCATCAATTCTGGTTGAGGGCTTTGTTGGCTGTCAGGTTCTTGATCTTGTGGCCTTCCCTCACAATCTTTGCAAACTCTCATTCGTATACTTCTATTTGCACATAGAGAACATTGTCCATTGAGATAACATTGCTATTTAATGTAATTAAACTAGCAGTAAATACATATACACGTACTTGGCATCTAGTTACAGTTCTCAGTTCAGGGTTGGGTCCTAAAAGAGGAGTCCAACCATCAGCACCTTTGAATACTATTACTACAAGATACAAGAGGTAATAAAATATTTGTAGTACCACATTCACATAGAACACAATTATCACAGTGAAAGTCTTCTACGACATTATCTGTTCTAGAAATGTAGAAACCTCTTGCAAAATGCTTTTCACACTTTTTACACTTAACAAGGGAGGCGTCACTAAAAAAAAATCAAGAAGTTAGTTTAACGTTTGTCTTGCCAAAAAAAACAAGTTATTCTTACAATTCTTCCATTTTCTTACTCATTTGGAGGCCATAATCTGATATAGAAGAATGTACAAAAATCGACCCTGTAAGCCATCAAAATATGGCAAAAAAACTAACTTAGTTGAACGCACGTGTGCTCCGTTTTAAAATCAATTGTTTACTTGAATACAGTTCTCTATCCTGATCTTTTTCTTTAGTGTGTAATTCAACAAAATACCGTGAGCCTGATTTCTCAATTATAGTTCCAGATACCCAATAGCCTTCATGTTTTACTTCACACTCATCACCTACACATTTTCAAAAAAAACCTCAAAATCAGAAAAAAGTAAGAAGCAAAAACTTACCTGGGGTAAAACGATATCCATTGATCACACGTGGTAATCGTATCTTAGTACTATCTGCAATACTTATCTCTGAGTAGTTCGACATCACAATCACACCTGTAGCATCAAAACTGACTACAGTTGTAGGTATCCAAACGTGTTTAATAGTATACTTGGCTGAGGTCTGATTAGTGCTTTTTTTCACTTAAGAGCGAGCTATTAGAAGGTTTCATACCTCTGCCAAAATTTATATATGTATGTTCCCTGTATACTTCTACTTTTTGTTGAGCCTCATACTGGGACTGTATTCTGACTTGGTTTAACTGTTGCCTCATAAGAGTACCTTAAAATACTTACTAAAGTCGAAAACAATATTTAAAAAACCAGGTTCCTTACTCATAAATGATGAGTATTTGTTTGAAGGTAATAGTGAAAGTGTAGAGTTAAACCATCTAGAACAATCTAATTGTATATTCTCAAACCCAAAAGTCTCTGCAAGCGCCAAAGCAACCTAAAGCTGTTTAAGAAAAAAAAACTAGCGCACGTGTGTCACGTGCCATTGGTTTTGGTACAAATACTGCTTGTACTAGTAAAGACTTCTACAGTCACAAAAATAGTAAATATCTTACAATACTTTATACTTGACGCACCTCAGAATCACCACAGGTGGGGTTCAAGTACATTTTAGTATACATTTTGGGTGTCTCTGAAATTTTAACCCGCCTATGCACCATACTACATAACTGGAGCGTTTCCCAATCCTTTGGAACAAAATTAATAATTAGCGGAATAAAAATCCTCCAACAGTGCACGACAGCGAAAAAACGAAGAAAAAAGTTGATAATACTCACCGATAAAGTAGATCTGATAACTGCACTCAGTATTTCGAATGATGCATCTTCAAGTTCAGATGTTCCAACTTTATGGAGAGCAGAACAAATACCATCAAAGGATTCAGGCGCAAGTAATTGTTGTTCTACTCGTAATGATTACTCGAAGTAAAAAAACCCAAAAACAAAAGTAACACGTGCTTGAACGGGTATCTATCATATGTTTCAGAGTATCTACCGCAGTTTTTTCCAATGGTTTTATTACTAAGCGCACTCTGGGGACAGTTTCCTTGCTTTCACTCATTTTTTGCTAAAAACAGCTCATCAAGTCATTACATATGTGCCAACCGCGTAATATTGTCTTGTGTACCTTCAGGCAGTTATTTTGTTTCAGTGTGTTCCTTTTCTTTGATAAACAATCACCAAATTGAAGCTAGCAGTATCACCACATTAGTTAATACGTTATTTCCACTGGAATAACGGTTTAAGGATGGCTTAACTACAAACGGTCATACTCCATCTTTTCGATTTTTGCACTTGCTTTGAGTAACATTTGTACAATTTTGTTGTGTTCATTAAACGCTGGGTGGACGCGAGTTTCCGTTTAAGCATTCGTTAATACCTGCATCATGTAGAGGCGAATATTAAGCACCAATACTTGATCAAGCAGTACTGAATGTAAATTTCAAGTGTATGTCCGTATCATTCAAGTTTGCAACAGGTTTGACAGAAGTCAATCAAAGTGCAAGATCTCGCAAGAACTGACAAAACTGACAGATCTTGTTTTAGCCGCCCTTTTCTACCACAACAAAATCAATATTCGCATTTTTTCTATTTTCATAGCTTCTGAAGCACCAAGCATTCTTAGGTACACAAAAGCCACTTCTCACAACGGGCTGTTTTTTCTTAATTTATTCTAATTTTTTGTAAAACAAGATGTCTGCGCACCTCGTGCAAGGCAACGTAATTCACTTCTAACTAAACAGATGGTATTAACTTAAACTGTTCGCTGTTATAGCAAATAATTTTAAATGGAATAGCCTTCAATGACGTATCACCGAGAACGTGCAATTATCGCTCGCAACGAGCAACTAAAAAGATGAGATTGGATCTGGTTTTTTTGTCAGAGGTTTGGATAGTCAACTGAAATTCGTCGTGGACAGGAACGGTAAAAACGGCGGATTACGCCGGTGAAACAAGGCACAAATAGATGTAAGTGCCAAGCGGAGACAAATAAAGGCAGTTTTAAGAAAAAACGGTTGGTTTTTTGTTGCTATTTATACACAATAGCGTGAAGGCAATAAAATAGAGTGACGGTGTTTGTGAGAGCATATTCGGGCCCACAAGTAGTTATTTGGATACTGTCGACAACGAAAAAGGGGCTCAAAGCACAGGAACAACAAAGCAATAGTGCCGTTTTGGGTTTTTTTCCAAACTCAACCACAGCACACAACGCGTATGCAGAAAGCTACGAGAGTTACAATGGTATTGAAGGTGCCACGAAAACTCAATATTTTCACATACAACCCCCAGTCTTACAACCGTGTAGCCTAATACAGCATAAAAGAAGAAAGCACTTTGAGGCACCGACGAAAAAAAAAAATTCGCCAAACATAAAGAAATTTGTGTTGTGCCCTGGCAGTCGCTTCTCTTCCGCTTGCAGTTGGTCTTCTACCACATAACCCCTATGAGAAATGCATAAAAAACATAGCATAGGCAGTGTTAATCGACCTCCAGCTTGCAAGATGTGTGATGTAACTACATCATGCATTGACTTACTCCTTGGGAACAAGACATGTCTTAAGTACCTTGGTAGATGAGCACAGAACACTCACATTGTACCACAAAAACTGGATACTCTAGATGAGATAGAAAAGGCAAGCCCTTAGTACATCCATCATGACGATTCCATGATGTGACAGTGTAGCTTCGTACTGTGCCTTCAAAATGTTATTGTTGGTTGTGTTGTACTCTTTCTCTTCTATCATTAGAACGCCCATGCAGGCGTAGAAATGTTAATCGAGTTGTGGGCTTTTCATGACTTTGTCCTTGTGACAACAACAACAGCACCAGCATCTTTGTGATGCTAGTGTACAAGAATGTAACTCTTCTTTCATATGGTACTGTAGCAATGCAGTATGGCTATGTTAATCGAGTTACTTCTTGTAACCACAGCGGTGACCGAGATCCACCGTTGTAAGGACATTGCGCTCTAACAAGTGCATGCCATCAGCAGCTCAGCATCTTTGTGATGTTGGTAAGTAAGCAGCCTGCAAAAGAGTACTACTATTCTATCATATATAATATATTGCAGCAATGCAGTATGGATATGTTAGTCGAGTTACTCTTCTTGTAACCACAGCGGTGACCATGATCCACCGTTGTAAGGACATTGCTCCCTAACAGGTCCATGTCATAAGCAGCCACGAAAGAAGTACTCTTCTTCCATGTGTACAGCAGCAATGCAGTATGAATATGTTAATTGAGTTACTTCTCTTGTAACCACAGTGGCGACCTTCACAGGCCGCCTATGTGAGGACATTGTACCCTAATAGGTACGTGTCATCAGCAGCTAGATTAGATTGATGCTCCCAGCGGGCCACAATCTTTGACAGTTGTGCAGAAAATAAGTGAGTTGAAGTCCCCTCTTAGGGTACAACAGCTTGCGTGTGCAACAATTAGCCGTGTATATCGGGGGGGCTTCTTAATCGGGTCATTAATCACTGCCTAAGGGACTACGGAGTGAGTACACGGAACATAGTCTCAGATGCACATCACATCTGAGTGTACGCTAGTATTACACATGAATACCATACTTCCACCTGGACCATCGACTGGGAGTATGATAGTATGCATTGTTGACAACGAACCGTCGACAACTATATGCCTATGTTATGAAAGTTGGTTCCTCTTTTGGTGTTATAAAATCTCTGAAAGGAGTTATGCTGAACTGAGTGCCGGAGTCATGCTATGTGTTGCACATATATCTAGAGAGTATGTCCAGTATGAGTGAGCCCTAGGGCAAACGAATGCTATCCACCCATGTATGGCCAATCATATTGAATATATGAATACATGACAACCATGAACTTGTTTCTTTGCTAGCGTTTTAGCACGTGCATAAATGCTTGGCAAGATTCGGTTCATGGGAAATGCAAGCGATGAGAAGCATTGCGTAAGCAATGGGAAGTTGGAGAATGCGTGAGCACTGTGTGAGGTTTTGCTTCAGCAATGTAGTAGCGCTCGATTCCGTTCAGTGGATGAAGGGGACATGTGTTCCTGGTAGTCTTAAGCTGCACAATTATTCAGATACTCAGAGGAACGACATTTGTCAATTACTTTGGGTAACGCACCACGGTTGTCTTGCCTAGGCGTTGCGGTTGATGGATAGTTGAAAGGTGACATACGTGTCTAAGATAACTTATTTTTTGTACAACTTACCCACAAGGAAAGGTAGTGTCTAAGTACTTGTTTGGAGGTAAGACACCGTGTGTGTTAAGAATGATGCCCTTTGCAGGCTATATTTGAAATCGCAATGAGTGCAAGGTACAGGTATTACAAACGGTATGTATTAAATATATATTTATTTATACATGCATTGTTGCTCTGAGGGCTTCAGTACATACCTTTTGTAATACCAACCATGTACCTTGCACCTTGTGCTTCAAATATATCTCGCTAGGGGCATCATTCTTGCGCACAGATGCCTTGCCTTCTAACAAGTACTTGGGCATGTGCCTTTCGTAGTGGGCAACAAAATCATATGAGTTTACGACTAACCTTTTGTATGAGTAGGCCACAAGGGATGTGGATTCACAGGATGGTATGTATAGGGTATTAGTGAATAGTTATGTAGGTACCAAAGGGGATTCATAGGATGGTACGTAATTTAGGCTTCATTGGGTGATAAGGGATGTTGGCTTGGAGAACGGTAAAATATAGTATTTGTGTTTCATAACTAACCTGTATGTAGTGTTTCGGTGTTGTGTACCCTTCAAGTTACACATTGTGTTATTGCCCAGAAAGACATAAATTGGGTCATTTGACAACATTGCTTGACTTGAAGGGTGCACACAATACAAGATGGTGGCGGATTGTAAATTGTAATACAAAACTAAATAAATATAAAAATTACACAAAATAAAGGTAGTTGGTTGGCTTCACAGATAGGCTTAGGTGATAAGGTTGACCGGAAGGCTTCAAGATTTTGGCAAGGGTGTAGATTCTGTACAATTGGATAGGTTACAATAGGCGCGTGTTTATTACATGTTTAAAAGTTTACGTACTAACTGTTCTACCTTCACAGCTTGGCTTACAATAGGTTTCGATTCATGGGATGGTACATCATAGTGTAACAGTTAGGTAGGTTGCAAGGAATGAGGATTCAGAGGATAGGTACATATATTTTAGGTGCAGTCAGGTGGGCTTCACAGCTTGGCTTGGGTGATGAGGATGATAGCTTACAAAATGGTATGTAATAGTGTTTCAGAATTTCAGTATTTCATTGGTAGTTTTAATGCATCGTTGTTTACAATGCACCACCATTGTAAATAATGATACAAATTATAGGTTTATTATTACTTATTATAAGTTATTTGCTAACTGTTCTACCTTCGCTGCTTGGCTGTAATGTAACAAAATTGTAAATAATAAATACTGAAATAATTAAAAAAGAGTAATGTATAAGTTTGCTATGCAAAAAAAGTTGTAACTTGTGGTTTAACCTAGCTGTTTGTGGCAATGGATTAATTACACAAACTGTTACAGGGTACACAGAACTCAGGTATCAAAAAAAGCTTGTGTTGAGAGTATGTCTAACAAGAATGATGTTGCACTTTAGGAAACAAAAGTTTATTTTAAGCACATAACAGTTCTCTTTATTAATAATCTTTTGAAGTAATTTAATCATCATCAGTAGCACCATCTTGTGCTATATTTATAAACTGGTAAATAGATCTTGCCAAGAGCATGTAAAACAGTAGTCTCCAAACATTTTTGTCTTTCTTCTCTGCTATATTGATAGGATATTGCTACTTCTTGGCCTTTATGTATCCGTCTGTAGATAAAATTTGCATACAAGGTACGTTACTTGAGCATCAGTAGAAATTAGTATTAGGTGCACACGAGTGGTTGTAAAACGAGCCTAAAACAACTTAACTGTCGCTTGTACTGGTTTTTTTTGGGAAGGCTTCTCGCATACATTGGGTAGACTCCGTAAGCCACATTCTCCACTATGCGCTCCCCATATACCCGCTCCTAAATAAAGTTTGCCAGTTAGTTTCAGTGATATATACTACTAAGTTTTAAAAATCATGGGTTATCCTGTTTCCTCTGTTTGATATGAGTTAATCCGAACTTGTTTTTTTGTTTTTCTTTTTTGATTCCTACAATCACAACTAATTTTAATAACCGTGCTCTGGTAAAGAGTTTATTTACATCACGACGTTGAGTCAATTTACATATTAGGTACATTTGATGCATCACTGAGAGAGAAAGCGGAAACGAAATCCCGGCCTGTACTCTGTCTTGTATCAGTGTTACGAATGATGACATCCAACATTTTAGTATTTCTCAACTGTTGTGTTTCTTGTTGTGAAAAGCGGTTATTTTCAAACCAGAACCTATCACCATCTCTCAACCTCACAAATTGGTCTCTTAGGATTGCTGTGAACAACTCACCCATTTTACTGTTTGGAAGATGATCTACGAATAGAAATAAGACACGTGATAATATACAACCATGTTAGCAGTACCTTCAGCAAGACCACCAACGAAAGGATCGATATCGTTAACACTGACATATGCAGTAGCAAGTGCATTAACAGTAGCAGGGTCGCTTGAAATATCGGAGAAGTCGTTAACTCTGTTGAATCCATATGCAGCACGGAGTGTGTTATAGTCTGGAAGACCCAAATCTCTGCCTCTTTGGAGATTCAAAGAAAACAAATCGTGTCTGTTTGCTCCTCCACCACCTACGCTTTGAAAGAGGAAGTTTCTCAAATCGTCACTGATGAGTACATCAACAGCTTCATGTTGTTGCATCATGACACCTCTAAGAATAGAACCAATACCGTATTGAATAGATACAGGGTTGAAAAAAGCGTTACGGAGTAGAAGAGGTCCTTGTGGAATAGAGTGAAAGTCTGGGTCGACTCTATGGATTACAGTGCTGATTAAACTGTGTCCGAAACGGAAAGCTGCTCCAGAGAATACGCTCATGATACCAGGATTAACGTTGTCATTGTATCCCTGTAAAACAAAAATTAGCACTTTGTACATGATAAAAAATGATAGCTAGACATACGTTGTAGTTTGGTACGTTTCCAATAACCTCTGGAAGCCATTCGTACATTGTAATCGATTGAAGGGTTGCAATAACACGCATTCTGGCTTCTTGGTATAGTCTCTCGTCAGACCATGTTGGGTTTTCTGTTTGAAGTTCTCCGGCAATCCTGTTGTGTTCTCTTACGAACAAAGTATGAAGAGACATTAATACAGCGTTTTCATTGGCACGGACATCTCCAGCAACATATGTTTCATTGTCGGGAACAAATCCAATATTAGCCATTTCTAGGTTGAGTTCGTCAAGATTATAAGGCAAAAAGTCTCCTGGACTAGTCTTCATAAGTCCGTTATTCCTAAGTTTCTAAGTTAGTAAAAAAGACACTTTCAAAGATTGTTATGTTGTCTTACATTGTTCTCAGTTTAGTAGCACGGTCGAGATCAGATCCGTATACGTTCGTACCGTCAATGAATGCGCTGATTATGTTAGGATGCTCTAGAGGATCTGTCGCTGGAGTTCCAGATATTGGTACAGCTCTTGTAAAATGAAGTTCGCCAGAGAAGACTGGATCATTTGCTGGTACTTGAATATTAAATTCTGCTCCGCCTTCTGGTGTTAAATCAATGTCGTGGTCCAAGAATTGCCCAAAATATGTCAATAAATCAGTATGTCTAGAATTTAGATTAGCAAGAGTTGCGGTAAAACGACAGGTTCAGTCATGAAAGTACCTTCTTGGGTTTCTTGCACGTGATCTTTGCTCAATGTGGTTGGCGACAAGATTACTTACTTGCCGTGCTGAAGGTAGAGGGTCTCCATTAGCATCTAATTCACGTGGCTAGTGACACAGTTAGTTTCAAAAATCGGCTGTTGTGACGTACTGAAGAAAGACCATCCTGGTATGATGTTGGTATAACAATATTGCCGTTAGCACCCATAACTTGACGTAATAGAGGAGCGTCTACAGCTCCGTATGAAGGATTTTGAAGGTTATTACCATTGCCATCATATCCTTGGTACGTTGGGCGGACTGTAATTTCAAGCACTGGACTATCTTGCGATTCTGACGAGTATACTGAAGAATGGCCTCTGCGGTTACCATCTAAAAAACATAACAGTTAGTAACTACTTGTTATTTCTAAGGCAAAAAAGAGAACGTACTTGGCACAATGACGAAACCATAATTGCTTTGGCCGCTATTCCATGCTCTAACAGCGCTTGTAACATCTACAGTGATCTCTCTACTCCTTCTTGTGTCAGGTAATTCAGCGACTGAAGGACCATCAAAGTCTTCAGTATCAGCTCCAGAAGAAGCACCAAAGTTGTTGTAGGTGACAGTATTCTCGGCCCAGTTAACAGCTGATCTATAAATATTTCCGCGGTATTCGCCATCATTTTCGCCAGTGAAAGTTAAAGTAGCAGAGTCAATGGTAGATCCACTTGGGACTAAGCCACCTTCGTTGGTAAAAATCCTGAACTTAATAACTGAGAATCTACTTCCGTCATCACCCCACGTGAGCGTGTTTAGAGGTACGCCCATTGTATCAGAGTTTCGCCTACATGTTTGATCTCCAATGATAGCTGCTTGAAAGACGGCTAAAAAAACAGTATAAGTTTACTCTTCAGGACTACTCTGTGTAAAAAATATCACTTGTACGTACAGCTAGATACAATAGAAATAGCTGAGAGTAAGAATATTGTAAGAAGAGCAGTCGAGTTGCTCATCGTGTTTGTTTTTGTTTGTTTGGTTTTTGTATTGTTTTCAGTAGGTTAAGTTACGTGTTTAGAACGCAGAGTTGTTCACACGAATCACACAAACTTGTCCGCAAGTTTAACTTGGCGGATAAGGTTTATACTATGTAAATGTACTTAGAAGAGCATTATAGATATCGGCCGATAATAGCGGACCGAAAACACGACCCATCTCGAACATATTGGGGTAAAAAATCTCGAGGTTCACAAACCCTCCTGCCACGGTTTGTAATTAACGCGTGGTACTGTTGCGCACAGAGACTAACCCAGCATTTTTTAAAGGAAGTTCTTAATGCCTATAAGTAGCATATTCGTATTGGCGAAACAACTTTATTGCGTAGACTGATGAAGTTAGTACATAGCTACCTTTGATCAATCTCAAACACGGAACGTTTTTTGGGATGATGGTGCGATAATGAACTACTGTACCAGTGAAGTTTTTATTACGCAAGGCAATGAGGAGCATAGAGAAGTTTTTGAAACTTTACACAGCTTTGTAACTCTTCCTTGCGAAACTTGATTACTTCAGAAGAAGCTATTTTCAACAAAAAAAGCAAAACTCCAAAAATACAAAGCGCCCCTTTTTCTCGAGGTTCCTCTTTGTATGTGCACGTAAGATCGAGCATCTGAGCTAAAGTAGAAAGGTTTAACAGTGCAAAAGGGTGCAAAAAACGCGGAGTTTTCACTTAAGTATCACGTTTTGATCACGTGATAACAAAAGATCATCAAAGGGTGTTAATGTTTCAATTGCTTCTACAATCGCTCTTGTTTATGATTTTCCCAAACTTTTAATGAATGGTCAATCGTTTTTATTGTTTTTTCTGTCAAAAAAATAGGGGTACGACGTAACACACCTCCTCGTTTGGTGTACCCTGGGCAACGGTAACGATTGGTTAACGGCAGAGATGTTACACGGTGGCGATGGCGAAGTATTGGTGCTTCAAGCTTGTTGCGAAGTTATTGGTTGGGCGGGTGCCCAGATAATAGCAAGGTCGTTCAGGCTACGTACGATTCCACAAAAAACGAGCAGGAATAACAAAAAACAAACAAAAACCCTTAACAGCAATTCGCGCCAATGGACTCTCATGGCACTGCTCACCCTACTGCTTATGTTACTATCAACTGTAAACAGCGTTCAAGAAACACACAAAATGATTTCGAAGAATTCAAGTGCACAAAATATTTGTAAACAAAGTGTAACCCCTCGCCTACGTCCTCCATAGTTGTATTTCGGTCCAGGGCAAGCCAACTGTAAATTTGGTTACAGTGACCCGTTCTTTTTGTCAAAAAAATACTCTTTTATTTTGATACAAGCAAGAGTGTTAGGTGTTCTGCGCTGTAAAAAAAGCGATTTACGTCCGTCTTAAAGGGTTTTAATCTACAAACGAACACGCTTCGTTTTATTTAGCTTGGATGGCATTACAAGGCAACGTACCGCGTAAAAATACTATTTCGAAGTGTCTAACTAGAAAAATAGTTAGGTGTCGAAATTTCTTTACAAAACGGTCTTTTACGCCTTCCGTTTGAGCTACAGCTTGATATAATATATTTAGACATAGAAGTACGCCAAAAGTGGCCAGAGCTATCCAAGCGCACTGCAACTACAACAAGATTCGATGGGGAGCTGAGAAAACACGGAAAATGGCTGCGTGAAAATTGCTTTACACGGCACCTTGTTCAGCAGCAGACTTTTTCACACGGAAAACTCCATGGAGAGAACAAGCTGTGGTACTCTAGCGGCCAGTTAGAAGAGCTATGTTTTTATGTTGAAGGTAACCTTGACGGAGAGTACACAGCCTATCATGAAAATGGATTAATGTGGGAAAAGGCTAACTACTTTAATGGTGAACTGGTAGATAGTTGTACATGGCATGATAATGGTAAGTTGAGTTGTACAGCTCGTTATGTCAATGGGGAACTAGATGGTGAGTGTAAACATTGGTACCACAATGGTAAACTGCGTAAGTGTAGTCATTATGTTGATGGTAAATTGGGAGGTGAGTACAAGGAGTGGTATCCAAGTGGGCAATTAAAAGCGAGCGATTATTACGTAAAAGATCGTAAAGAAGGAAAGAGTTATAATTGGTACGAAAATGGTCAAATGTCGAAGGAGGGCTTTTATAGCGAAGGTAAGACGATAGGAGAGTACAAGATGTGGTATGACAATGGCCAACAAATGGCACATACTACTAACATTGACAGTAAAACGCAAGTGTGGAAGAGATGGCAAAGAAACGGGCTGTTGATAAATACTTAGTTGTATGACTTATGTGTATAATGTAAGTATTAAACAAACCGTATTGTTTCTTTTTTGATTCCGCTTTTATTCTAACTTCACTATAATATCACGTGACAACTTTTAAAACCATTTGTTGCGAATTTACTTTGACATCCTAGCTTGCTTAGCATCCATAAGCGTCGATTGTATTTCGCCTATCCCAGATTATTGTATCATTGAAAGGTCCGTTTTTTTCCAGCTTCGGTGTAGAATTCTGAAATTATGAATGTACTCTGCCGTGCCTTTTCCTTGATGCGCAGCGTATGTGTATAGCTTTAGTTGCGGGTAGGGCTTCGATGATATAAGAATGCCTAAGATTTTAAGTTAAACACAGTAAAAAGGGTACCAAACCGGTTTTTGACATTTATCATTAAAAAAATGTTTGCTTCGTTGTTATTTATTTACACAATAGTTACACTTGGCCAATAAAACAAAGCCGTCTTGTTGAGGTTTTTTGTTTTATACTTTTGTGTACTTCGTTGCATTTCGTATTAATGTCTTTTTACATAGTGAACCTCTAGGTGACTTTAACTGCTTTACAGGTGACTCTGTTTTAAGCTTTTCTTTAAGTTTGGCTAGCGTAAAATGTTAAGTTCGAAACGAAAAAGAAAATATTTTACCATTTTGTTGAAAGACTTGTACTAGTTTTCTGCAGTTCTTTGCTACTTCTGGGTCAGGACTGTGTTCTCCTTCAAGCAACGATATTATAAAATCCATTCTATTATGGTCGGCAATAATATTCTGCATTTCTAGGCATATTAAGTAAGTACAAGATAGCTTAATACATAAATAAAATTTTTAGTGTACCTCGTTCAGAACACAATAACAACAATGTCTCTACCGCACGTAGCATTGTTGTATTATCAGTAGCACCAAGCCAGGCAGGTACTTCTAGCGCTGAGATTTCCATCTCTAAATCAGTACCATACATCGCATACTCACGGAGCTTGCTTATTTCTGATAAAAGTTAGTCAAACGTAGGCAGAAACACGTGCGTATTGGCATCCGTGCACCAATCTCTTGAGGGTACTTTAATTCATTTGAATGTGTCCGCATTATATCAATAAGACTATCATGCTTGTGCTCACCGAAATGAAACTTCAGGGAACCTCTACTCTCTGTCATGGGCAAGTTTTGATGAATTATTTCATTTTCATTAACTTTGTAACTTAGTACAATATTACAGGGCACCTTGCCAAGACGAAACAAAAAACTAAAAAAGTAAGTACGGTGTGTTAACCATCAATGATCTTATTTATCATACCTTCCTACTTTTTTCTTGGCCAATATGAGCTGAGCTTGTCGTTGATTACAATCAACAACAAAATATCTTACAATTCGTTAATAACGAGATAACATAATCTTAAACAACATAGGGTGGTCACAATACGTACCTGTGTTTAAGTAATAGTCCCATCCTGTACTCGAAACGCAAGTAGCTTCTGTAGTGGTTCAAGACAGCGTATAGTTTCGCAAAAACCTCTCCCGTACGGATAGTAAACTTCCCTTTTCTCAAAAAAATTTTCAAATGGTTCACGCGTGCGCTTCCATCAATATAACCTACAACCAAAAAATCAGACATCCACCGCTCGTTGTAACCCAAAAAAAAAAATAAAAAGCGCAAAAAAAAAAAAAGAAAACACATGTCTTTCACGTGCTTGCGCTTAGGTGCTGGTCTGAAGCACTGAATCGAACCAAGAAGGTACCAAGAGGTTGTCCTTTTAATATAAGACTTGCATCAGCAGCATTGAGATGTCCAACAAAGCAACGTTCGTCAAAAAGTGCACAAGCCTAATTCACTATTTAATATTTCATTTTTGGTTTTTCTTTCTGTTATACGTTTTGCAAATAAGTGTCCAAATCGCCAAACGCTGCAACGAACGTTATAAACTTGGATTTTTCTAGTTGCTTTGTCCGTCTGTGATCTTCTCTGAAAGTGAGCATGATAAGCGGTTTAAAAATGAGGATCAGCGTTGTACGTACCTACGTAGTACCGTAGCGTGCACTTTTCAAAGTAAGATAAAGCTTGTCGCTTCTGAAGCGCTGTTATTACATCCTTGACTGAAGCTACGTTACCCTACACGTTGTAAATACGTAACTAGCGCAAAAACTCAAAAAAGTCGAACAGGCGTACAAGTGAAGCGGCTTGCCACCAATCATCGGCTTCTTCATCTGTAACGAATCGTAACTGCGGCGCAGCGTTATTTCGCAACGTTCGGTAATCTGTCGCCTTTTTGGAGTTAGTTTTTGATCTAACTGCGCGCGAAATGAACTACCCACCTTGATGACGCGTTTTTTACGCTCGCTTTTACGAGCTGAGTGCTTTCTGTACGGTCGTGGCGGCGTGTTCATCTGTATATCGTATACGTACTGTTGTGCGGTTATAATGCAATAGACAGAAGTTGATTGTATATGACAGAAGACTACACTTTTTGATTTCTAACAACTATGCGTTTAATTATTAATGTAAATTGGTGATGCTATTCCGTTGTACTAGAAAAATACTGAACATTTTGGGGCAACATAGTCAATTAAGACAAGTATGGTTAAAATAAATACTGAGACACATATAAACTGAGTACGCTACCAGAATACTCATTAATTCGGATTAACGTTTTAAGTTCAGCACATAAATCAAAAAACACTTCAATCATCCAAACATGGCGGAGAAGAGCGATTTCTTTGACCAAATTGCTAATGTTGAGCTCACAGAGCTCTCTAAAGAGGTTATTTATCGATCGTTATTGCTATACTTATCTTACAATAAAGGATGGCTCTAATGGCGAAAACTGCACGCTAGAGAGTTTGTACGGTGAAAAACCAATAGTTTTAAGGTTGTTTCGAAGGTAATCCTACTTCAAGCACTGTATGTGGCGTTAACGTTCACGTAGATCTGGGTGACAGTGGACCAGAGGCGAAGCAGCCGTTTTAGCACAAATACAACCCAAACTCGAAGAACTTGGTGTAGAACTCATTGGTACGCGTTTTCACATTATGTTTAACAATATGCTGGCATTTTGATGATCCATAGAAACAATTTAATTCCGAACGATCAATAACAGAAAACTAGGTGTCTTTGGCACTGACCTTGGCGCAGCCGAGTTCGTTCAAACAAATATTTGGCCTGGTCGAGCATTTCTTGCCAACGACTACGCCTTACACAAGGCCTTGGGCGCTCAAGCTCAAAAAGCCGGTGGACTTGTAGATCTAATGAAAGGTAAGAACAACAGTTTAAACAGAGTTTCGCGGAGAAATGCGAAAGTTTTCGAAAGACTTTATCTCGTAATAACTTTTATCTTGATCGCCAAGCTTACCTTTATTCTATAGTATGGAAGTATCCTAAACTAGGTAGACTGAATAAAGCTTTAAAAGCTGAGCTTGGTGGAAGTATTCCTAAAGGGAACATGAATGGTTCAGATCCGTACGTATTGTACCACGTTTTTTGAGATTCTAATATTCTTAGTTTTCTCGGTGGAACTTTTGTTTTTGGACCTGGTCCAAAAACCAGCTATACTCATTTACAAGGCTTTTTTATTGATACACCAAAGAATGAAGATATTCTAGAAGCAGCAGAGAAGGCTGTGAAAGGATAATACAAAGATTAGAGATAGAGGAGGACGAGAAAATCCTCAGTCAGAGCCACAAGTTCAAAAAAAAATACAAAAAAAACTAAGAGAGCGTTGCGTTTTGGAACAATGCCTGAGATGTACTCGCCTGGAAATGAATATTATTCAACGGGTGGGGCGGAGGCTTTTCAAAAGATATGATTGTTCATGTGGGGATCTTGTGCTGATCTTCCATATAGCAAGACACTATCAAGGAGATATTTCGATTTCAAAATGCAAACTTTTTTCTATCTCAAAAACTCGAACTTGTGGCTGACGCTTGTGAATAAATACCTGTCTCAGTATCTTCCAAAGTATTGAATGTATAATTCTAGATTTGTAAAAAATTACATGCACCCACTTTCTGTTCATTCTATGCATTTCAACCGGAAAAATCACGTTTTTTTTGTATCGTAATTTTGAGAATTTTTCCATGCATGTACGCATTGAATTCAAGAATAGCTCCACTAGTTCTATTGTTTGTTTACCCTGCGACGTGTATGTAACGGATTTTTCGAGCCCGTGACGTTGTAAAACGAGCAATAGTATTCCGCCACTTTTACAAAGGAAAACGCCGGTTCCGGTGTTTTTTGCATCCGGCGTACTAAACACCACAATGGCATTACAGTCATACTGACAAGTTTACCAAATTGTTCTAAACCGGCTTTATTTTTTTGTACTTGTCCGAAAATTTTCGTTGAACATGTGTCGTAACATAGTACGCGGAGAAAAATAACCGTGGCTTATATTAACCTAACACGTATATAACGTTGTTAAGGGTACCGTTTAAGAGTGTTTTCGGTCTTTCGGCGGTATTCAAAAGTCATTTCTCCATAACTAACACAAGAAGCACCACTCGCCGCAATGAAGAAGTGTGGGTTCGTAAATTATGCTGCCAAGAAGTCTGAGAAAGGCGTTCAATGGTTTTTCTACCAAGTCGGCAAATTTGATGCAGAGCATCCTATATTGGTTATCGTATTGAGTTTTGCATTGGTTGGAGCGTTGATGATTGGGTTTATTAACTTTGAACAAGAGAATCGAGAAGAGAGACTCTGGGTACCTGGTAACAGGTATGTGCGTGTTTATTTTGCTTTTCTAAGACACCATAGCGAAGCAGTTTTAACTTTAGGCGATTTCCGGAGTAATTTCAACAGAGCGCCAAGATTCGAGGAGTATATAGCGACTGGAACAAATGTGATCAATAAAGCCGCCCTTTTAGAGCTTCTGGAGTTGCATGACAAAATCGTGAATACGACAATCACAGTACGTAAAAACAACCATACATTCTACTTCTGTAGTACGTTAGACACGTTAGAAACAACTCACAATAAAATAGGTGGAAGGCGAACAGTGGAATTTTACTTCTCTTTGTTTAAAAGACTCTTTCTATAATTGTATCCTAAGATCAATACTGGTACGTTTTTTTTTTGGTGGGATCAAAAACCGACCTATGATTTTTTTTTAAGTCTTCAATGAATTTTTTAATATTTTTTAGTCCGTCTGGGATTTCGATGAGATCGCTTTAAATAATGATCCAGATGTCCAACAAAGTGTTGCCAATGCTGTAGTCAATGATACTGACTTAAAGGCTTTGATTAGTGGCTACACTGAGGAAAACGGTCGTGCTAGCGGTAGAGCACTTTTCTTTTCGTACACACTTGAGAACAGGGAGGTTTTTCAGAATGGCGATTTTGTAGATTTACCAGCGACAACCTGGGAAGAAGATGTTTTCCTTGCGCTTACCTTGAACGTAAACTTTGAAAATTTTGAACTATTTACAAACGCTGAGGCACGTGTTTTTTATTTCAACATCGCCTACTAATTTTTTTTTTGTAGAAATCATTTGGTGATGAGTTTTCTAATGCTCTAAGTGGAGATCTACAACTTTTGGGTATTGGATATTTCTTGATCATATCATATGTCCTTCTCATGTTCACAAAACTACATACAGTTAAGACACGAGGTACATCTCTCGGAGTTTGATTCGGTACAATTTTCTTACTTTTTTCTCAGTTGTCGTACCTTTGTGTGGTATCTTGTCTATTGGCATGGGTGTTGGTGGATCTTTTGGTCTTGCATCTGCCATGGGCTTTTTCTACGCACCTGTACAATCTGTATTACCTTTTTTGTTACTTGGTATTGGTGTAGATGATATGTTCATCATGTACGTCATCAACACTTTGATTTTCTAGTTTAGCTTTTTTTCCAGTTCTTTTTTTAACCTTTGCTTAACTCTACCAGTACTAACTTTCTTTAGCGTAAACGCATTGGATCGTACAAACCCAAAAGATTCAAGTGTAAAGCGCGTTGCTTCAGCGCTTAGCTCTGCTGGTGCAGCAAGTACGTTTTGAGTTTTGGAGTTGATGTTTTGTGCTTACTCACAATTTAGTTACTGTAACATCATTGACCGATTTACTTGCGTTTGCTATTGGTAGTATTACTGTATTACCTGCTCTCAGTTCATTCTGTAAATACGCATCTATTGGTGTGGCTCTAGTATACTTGCTTCAAGTTACACTATTCACAGCCATTTTGGCACTTGATACACGTCGCCAGAAAGGCCGCAGGAGAGAATGTTGTTGTTGCAGTGTTAATAAGCCTTCTGAAGAAGAAAAGAAAGCAGGCAAATTAGAGACTTTCGTCGGACGAGTTTGGCATTATTACGCTGAATACCTATTAAAGTGGAACATCGCCAAAGTTATCGTTGTACGTCAGCTTTTTCTTCTGTCACACCAGATATTTTTCCTAATAGTCTTTCACAGATTTTCGTGTTCATTGTATTTTTGGGTATTGGTATTTACGGTGTCATCCAAACACAACCTGAGTTCGATCCTGTATTTTTCTTGCCAAGTGATTCTTATGCTTTAGGTACGTTTTTTTGGCTTTCGACCTTGTCTGGTTCTAAGACTGTTTTTTAGAATACTCTGAGGTAGAAGATTCGTTCTTCCAAGATGACAGAGTACCAATTTTTCTTGTCACCAGAGAGTTTGATCATTTTGAAATGAAGGACAGGGTTCTGGGGATGATAGAAGAAGTCAATTCGAACGAGTTTGTCGAATCATGTACGACTAGCCTCTTGTACAAAGATCAACAACTAAATGGTTTTTTTTAGCTGTTACTGGATGGTTTATAGATTTCGAAGGCTACCTTAATCGTACGAATCAAGCCCCAAATGATACCGAAACATGGCACTCCACACTCAGCTCTTGGCTTTTGACAGAAGGAGCAAGATACAGCAATGACATCACGTTCCAAAATGGTATGTACTAGAAAACAAATAATGTACTGCAAGTTTCATGATTTCTGACTTTATTCAGGTTCTCAAACAGCTATTCGTGCTTCTAGGATGTACTCTAGATTGATTGCACTTACTAAAGCACTTGATCAAGTAGATGCTACAAGAAGTATCAGAAACACAGTGGACAACTCAGGACTTCATGCATACCCTTACTCTTTCAGCTTTTTGGAGTTTGATCAATATGCCATCATCCAAAGAGAGATTCTTGTCAATCTCTTACTAGCACTTGCAGCGGTATTCATAGTCACTGTTCTACTACTAGGAAACCTTTTTGTGTCAGTAGTGCGTACAAGGAAACAAAACACTTCGAGATTTGCAAAGTAGCTCATTTTTTTTCCTAGACTGTATTTGTTTGTGTGTTGATGACTCTTATCGATATTTTTGGTGTCATGTGGCTATGGAGTATCAATCTAGACGTTGTACGTATTCGAAAAACAATTTACAACATTTTTGTGTTTTGTGCTGACCCACGTGGGTTTAGGTGTCCGTTATTAACTTGGTTCTTGCGGTTGGTATTGCAGTCGATTATTCAACTCATATTGGCCATGCGTACCTACAAGAGAGTGGAAGCAATGATGAAAGGATTTACAAAGCAGTAAGTATTCTTTTTTGTTTCTTTTTTTACTCGTTTTGATTTTAAGTGTCTTTGCTGTTTTATTTGCTAACTCTTGGTGTTTTTAAAGCTTGTTGATGTTGGCGGAGCAGTATTGAATGGCGCTGTATCAACATTTTTAGCTGTACTTGTACTAGCGTTTTCGAAGTCGTTCATCTTTCAAGTTTTCTTCCGTCAATTTTTCAGCATAACACTTTTGGGTGTATTGCATGCTCTAGTGTTACTTCCTGTAGTACTCTCTTTGGTACGTTTTATACAGTATTAAAAGTTATTATTTCTAATGTAATTGAATAGATTGGTCCTAAAAAGACACCATCAGACAAAGAACAAGAAGCCGACAACAACTTATAAAAAGGATTTTACCAATTACCGAGCATACTGACTGTAAATATAAATGCTCCAACTCATTAAATTTGTTGACGTTATTACATTCATGTTAAGACCATAACGCAAGATTTGTACTCTTCACAATTCAGAAAAATAAGTAGCTAGAACATGTACAAGAGTTTTTATTTGATGACATTTTTTCAAAGTTAACGTTGACCTGAAACCAAACCAAGTCAGTTTGCAATAAAGTCCACCAGAAATGGAGTCGATAATAATCTGTTTGGCGTTTGGTTTGGCACTTTACATGCTTTTACGAAACCGTAAAGTTCCTTCCTTTCATTTTTGTTAAGTTGTGCCTTGAACTTCTGGCAAGGTCTTTAGTCATAGCGGCTAGCGAAATAATATCGTCCGTTTCTTTTTTTCATGTAGACCGGGAAGTCAACATTATCAAGCTGCTCGGCAGCATCAAAATTAGACAACTTGATTTTACCATCATACATGACACTTGACGCTTTGATAGCCCCATGACATATGTTCTTTTATGGAGTGCTCGTAAAGCCACTAATACGCTGGCTAAAATGAGCTTTATTGTGTTGCCAGTTAGAGTGGCAATCTGACCCACATTTCCAGAAGCTCTGGCGAAAATGACACAAAATCCGAGTCGTGACGTAGATAGAGTCCTCACTGGACTCAAAATATATTTGCAATCAAAGGAGGCTTGTATGGCTACTCCACGGGCCTAAACTTAGGTTAGAATATAACATTTTTTAAAGTAGTTTCAGTGAAATGGAAAGTGTCAAAAGCGGCGAACTGGTTTTTTTAGACTCTCTGAGATTGTTTAGATATTTAAAACACTCTGAAAAAGGTTGTTATCCTCCACGATATTTGTGCAGTGCGTTTTGCATTTTAAGACATACTTTCTTTTAGAAGCTGTTTTAGTAGCCTTATAGATAACGCCACGCGTGCTAGTTTACGTTAGTACCGTTTTGTAGTGTATTAATTACCTTGTAATGCATGCAATCAAATCGCACGAATACCGCGGCGTTTGCAATAGAACATGGCCTGCTATGCGATAAGCTACTTTTCATTTACAGGCACAGTGATTTGAGTGCTGTGTTAAGGTAAACCGGATGTACTCTAAGCCACTATCCAAATCTGATGCATCTAAAGCTTCTATAGACGATGACAGTACAGTTGCATACTCAACGAATGAATTATCCAGTTT
>JALMLS010000165.1:0-171575 GCA_038496445.1 Trichosphaerium sp. ATCC 40318 | reverse complement strand
CAGGTCTAAAAATTAAAGTGGTATATACCAGTTTTTTTATGGTATATACCACTTTTTTCAACAAAATGGTATATGAACTGGTATATACCATTTTGAAATACCACTTTTTTAAAAATTAAGTGAATAAAAAAGTGGTATATAGAAGTGGTATATACCACTTTTCATTCACATAATGAGACCTTCTAAAAATGGTATATAAAGTGGTATATACCACTTTTTTATGGTATGTGGTATATACCACCTTTTTATTGGTATATACCACTTTTATGGTATGCTTCAAGAAGGTCATTAAGGAGCTTTTTGGTGGTTTTCTTGTTGAACGATCATGGACGTCATACATTGAACGGTGCGTAGGGACCTTAGTATATCATAGAATCTAACCAAACCAAGCTCATTCGGACCGCAGGACCTGATTCCAGTACCAACATTGAGGAAACTATATTGCAGGTATTATACAGACGTTCGTGGGTACCAGACAAAGTTTTATTTTATTTTCGTTTGATATACATTAACCGACCTCCGTAGGCCTTAGTAATTGATAGATTCAGGTGGAACCACTTTCATTAGGTGCGCAGCATGTTTTTACAGTAGGTACAGCAAGCTCATGGAGATGGACGAATTTTCCAGATGCCCATAGTAATGTAACTGTAGTGGACATTGTCCAAAACTTGTAACTCACAAACTGTGTATTAAATAAAGTGTATTTTCTGGAATTGCAGGTGTACTATAAGTAAGCATAAAGTGGTATATAAGAGTGGTATATACCATGAAAAACTGGTATAAAAAGTGGTATATAACTGGTATATACCTAAAAAAAGTGGTATAAAAAAGTGGTATTTTTTTTTTTCTGGTGAAAAAAAGTGGTATATTTTCTGTTTTTATACCTGTTTTTTTTGGTATATTGTTGGTATATTGGTCAATATACCACTTTTTTTGGTATATTTCGGTCAAAATATACCACTTTTTTTGTATATACCATAAAAAACTGGTATAAAAAGTGGTATAAAAGTGGTATATACCAAAAAAACTGGTATATTTTTTAGACCTGCTTGTTTTGAAAGAAGAGGCCATTGTAAGTATAAATTAGTAGGAGGCCGGCTTAACTGCCTGGTGATTGCAGCTTCTCTTCAACTTATTTTATTTCTTTCTCATATTTTACGCCCTAGGGTATCCCTGTATGTCTTGGTAACACTTTGGGCCCTTTGAGCCCAAAATGTTACAAAGTGTTTGTAGTATGCTTGTCGCAGGTCGCTAGGACCTATAGGCCATTTGTCTTCACTTTCATGTTCGCTAAATCTAATTTTCCGATGTTCATTGAAAATTCTAGTGTATACGTGTTGCTCACTCTATTCACCAAACCAGGAACATGGCCAACAACTCCACCATTGACAGTGCTATGGCTGATTTAGCCAATAGTTTGCCACAACAACAAACTGTTAGTGTTGTTAAGGATGCGCTTATTAATGTGGTCCAAACAATCGAGAGTGCACAGTCTGCGAGACTAAAACAAGAAGGTACAGAGGGTCTTATTCTTTGGATCGTTAAGGTGGAGATCTACTCAGACCTCATTACTATCAGTACTAAAAATAAATTGAGAATTTTGCAGAGATTTCCTACAAATTACACAAAAAACGTGTAATTTTGGAGATTTCCACAAAAATTACATTGTAGTAAAAGTGTAAATTTACAAAAAATCTCTTTGGTGTGTAATTTTATGAAAAATCTCTGACACAAAAGTGTAAATTTACAAAAACTCTCTTTTGTTGTGTAATTTTAAAAAAATCTCAATAAACTGCAATTATACAAAAAATCTCTGTAAAAAAAGTACATGGTCAATTTGATATGGCAAACTTAACATTTTAAGATGCGTTCTATATTATTTAACAAAACTCTCTATATTAACCCATAAACACAATTAATGCCATACTAACCATTTTTATTACAGCGCTTTAACAATAAGCCAAAATATCATTAAACTTTCAAGTACGTGGTTAAATGTATGCGCATTAATGATTACATGGGTATATTAGGTGGTACTAATTATTTGTACAAAATTAACTACAGCATACGATTCAACAATAAGAGCGAGACGACTTGTAATTTTCCCCTAACCCCTAACCCTAACCCCTAACCCTAACCCCTAATATTTGTATTTACTTGTAAAACTTTAATAAATATTGTGTTTGTATAAGACGTTTAATGAAATTCACCACCAGAGATTTTTGAGAGAATTACACCAGAGATTTTTGTGAGAATTACACTGGAGATTTTTGCGAGAATTACACTGGAGATTTTTGCGATAATTCACCCCGTGATTTTTGCGATAATTCACCCCGTGATTTTTGGATGAAATTGGCCGATAATGAGGGTCTAAAATTCCCGAGATTTTTGGGGGTGATTATCGCTATTTTTACACTTTTCATTTTAGTACTGTAAGGGTAGCGGTGAGTCCAAAGCTCCAGTGGATGTTCAAAAGGCGTTCGAGGAGGCTAGTGATATCATCGTCAAAAACATCTGCAAAAACAAGGATAATACAGTTGTGACTGCCAGGGAGTATGAATTTGGACTAACTGTAGCTGTGTATATGAGTAAGCTGGACAATGACCGCATCCAAAACATCAGACGCTCATTTCAAAACCGAGGCGTCAACATGTACACTATTGCCCACAACTGTACCAAGATTGTGATTTCGGGCTTCCACAATACTGAGTCAGGCAATGACATGTTATTATTATGCACCGAGTTCTGTAAGGTTATGGATGTCAAGCTTCTTTTCTTCCGTCGCTGGCTCACAGAAAAACACAAACTGGCCTCTAATGGGTGCGTTTTTTGGTGCTCCAAGGTGATAGAAGGGTTGGAGACGTTCCAAGTTATTAAGCGTCACAAAAATTATCTGGTTTTTAAGATTTTCAAAGGCAAAGCAGATTATCTGGCAGCTCAAAAAAAGGCAAGAAGTATTGAGTTCTTGGACGAGTCTGGCCTCGATGAGTTCAAGTTGGGCAAGCGAAGCTTTGTAGGTCCCCAACGAGTAGCTAACAAAAAACCACGTGTGTTGCCTAGACCTACCATCTCTAACCAGCGTCCAAGTACGCACCCACCACTGGTTAGGCCTTCTCCTTCTTCTTCACCTGCTCCCAAGGTACCTGTCTCAACTTCTGGTTCTATTCTCAAACCCGACTTGGAGTCGGCTTTTCGCACTGAATTGGAAGCACACTGGCGGAAAAAAGTGGTAGCTGGTGAGCGTGTTGATACCTCTCTCTCTAACATCCAAAATCTACGGGCTCGTTGGTACGAAGAGCGTAAAAAACTTAACCAGGTATAGCTTTCAGTGATCTGCTTTATTATCTCATTGGTTCCGTATATTTGGCTTCTCTGGTGTTCCTTTGTACTGGCTTGATCGAATCTCCTAGACACTCTGGCTTTTCCTGTTGTACACGCACATTTGTAAGTCGTTATCCAATGTAAAAATCCCTATGTAATAAAGTAGGCGCTAGCGCGCTGCCTCTTATTCTAAAAAAAAAAATGTAAGTATAAATTAGTATCCAAGTCTATTATATCAAGTTGTAGCTCTACTGGAAGGTTTAACAGAGAAGGGTGTGCTGAGATTTCGGTATTTAACTAAAAACAAAGCGTTAAAAACATGGCAGAGATATGAAACTGTACCGTGCGTTTCACTGCCATTTACAACAAAAGTTCTAAAGAATTTTAGGTGAATGTCGCACGCGTTATAAAAAGATATCATGTGATCTAGTCACGTGTCATCAATTCTTGTATTTGTTTTTATTTGAGTAGTATTATTTAACAAGGTCGGATGTAAATCAGTGCAATAGTTTTTGACTTACTCAGTAATGCTCTTACCAGCTACTATAAAGCGTATATACAATGGTGAAACAACTTTGTGAGTAAGAGTCTTTTTTCGGGAGTGAGTAAAATCTGGAAATGTAATGGAAGTGCTTTGTCTCCCATCACCAAATTGAGTACTCAGTCGCCGGTGAATGATGGAAGTGTTTTTTCTCACCACTCCATCCAGTTCTCCTTTATAGCACAACAAAGTGCGATCTAGTACACTGAAACTGGTAGATGTACTTAATGGGATAATAAGTTCCTTACCAAACACGTTGTTGATACAGTTACAAATATTGAACGTGAGGAGTTAACCCGGATTTCGGGTGTTTAGTGAGTATTAAAGACTGTACTTGTAAATGGCTAGCACGTGTAAATACTAAAACACTTTTGCAACCACTCAATTTACTACCTTCGCGTCAAAAAAAACAAAAAAAAAAATGAGATATTAAAATATAGACTTCTATTGCTTACATTTTTACTCATTGGTAGGTTTGGTTTTAACCAATAACCTCATTAGATGAATGACTTGTGTGAACAACACTGTAAGTAAGCAAGTTTAAATAACAAACTCGTTTATTTGATACACAATAGTTAAAAAGCAAGCTAATACAACCTTTCATTCTTTGTTCCGATTTTTTTCTAGCCAGTTCATTTCAACATGTTTATAACCATATCCATTTACATAGTACCTATGTTCTTCTTCCTTACCCAATACAGAAGGTGAGTCCCAGAAAGTAAAGTTTAAACGTCCAGTAGATAAAGAATCCTTTAAAAACTCTGGACACGTGCCAGGCATTACTTTTTCAACGTTGTGCCATAACATCCTGTTGACACCTCCCCATAACAAAACATCACCTGATTTAAGGTGTACGTACTCCTTTTCCCTTCCTAGAAGTTTATACCCATAGTCTCCTTCGTCACCGAGGCTTATAGATACAATCGGACTATCTCCATCACCATCATTGTCATCATCGTCCGCATGCCAATAAATGCCATTATTTGATCCATAGTACAAAATGTTCAAATGTGTTGCTGTCATTGAAGGCATATCGGTTACACCTTTCGCCATTGAAACTAAGCTTTGACACAAATCATTCAAGTCTTTGCTTGAAGGAAATTTATCCAACGCGTCGTACATACGACCTCGACTTTTCGCTGAATTTAGTATTTTTTCACCATTGTCTTTTTCAGCCCAAAAACCGAGCTTTTGTCGATTGCCTAGTTCCATTGTATACTTTGCCAGCCATTTCTGAGTTGATACATCCAATCCTCCTCTAATTAAGACGAAACCAGGCGCAATCTCTGTTGCAATACCAGTGTTAAGGTTAGGTCCATTTGTAGAGGAAATATCAGTTGATGCGTTGCGGTTCATGTTGTTTAATACGGTTTTTGATTGGAAAATGACTCAGCCAAAAAGTTGCGAACTTTTCTCAAGTTTTCATTGAATTCACGTGTTGAATTACACCGCGTGGAACTTTCTTTTATGAGGTTGTTGCAGTAGACTTGCTTTCCACATAAATAGGTGCATGTATTGACAAAGAAGTCTTTGTGGACGATGGTACAATTTCATGAACACGCTCTGAGTTTTTTCCGATAAAGGAAGCACTAACAGCACGTGTTGTAATAAACGGCTTCTGAATATAAAGTTAATGCTATAACATTACAATCGGTTAGTTTAGAGTAATGGGTGTAGCGCATCTCTCAAATACAGATGAAAATATTGGAGAATGAAATTGTTGAGTTCAGCACAGATAGGTTTGATCAGATTAGAGCAAAGGTTGAAAGGAATAGCTCTGTGTTAATAAACTGACAGCAAAACTTGCTGATCAAACGTTTCTTCCATTTTCATTGAATTGTATCACACAGTTGACACCACGTGGAGCTTTCTGTTATGAGGTTACATGCACATACCAATCCAATAAATAGGTGTATCCATTGCCAAAACATAGTCGAATGAAAAGTGTACAGTTCATAGCACGCGCTCTAAGTAAATTACCTAAAAGCTACACATTTTTGCTTGTAGAAAATTGAACAATACCCGACAATATCTGCAATCACCGTAGTTATGTACCATCAATATATTGACTAATACAAGTCTGCAATAAGAAATTAACCTTGTTTTTATTATACTAGCGAAGATCACTGATACATCATGAAATGAAAGCAAGTGATATACCTATGTCTATGGTACCACTTACTACATCTCTTCTACCTTTTCGTGCTTGCAATGTAAGTGTCATTGGTTTCATACGCTCTTTAAGTGTTTTTTTCACATCTTTATGCACAACGCTTGGTATATCAAGTGTTTCTTTTTGCAATTTTGTTAAATCAACAAGGATCTCTCCCATAAAGTCATCAAAAAGAAGATTTTTATCCCTGAAGGAAACATAAATAAAAAAATCACGTGATTTCCCCAAAAATCTCAAAAAAAAAAGTTGCAACACATACCAGCACTCTATTTTTAAATATCCCTGCTCTTCTGCATACACTTGGTACAGATAAGTAAACTCATTCCATGTTGGATTTAGTGTCTTTTCAATGGTCGTTGTGGCATAGGGATCACCAGGTAATTTCTTGTTTATTGTTTTGTCTTTGTTCCTCTCAGCAATAACCATGACTTTGAGGTAAGGGTCTGATGTTCCGTTGAAATTTTTTGCTGCCAATTCATTACCTGTTCGAAGCTCAACACCAACATACAAGTCTGCAATGTCAAGAATTAGAATCAGTCACAACCCTTTAACTTAATGAAATAGGTGCTTTCTTGTTGTTTTAAATGTAGTGGGCGTACTCTTTCGCGGTTTTACAGGCGAGCCTCCGCTACCTGTCCAGCCATGGTGTTTTGCAATATCAGAGTAAATAGACATTATTTAAGTTGCTGGGGTGTGATCTAACAGTCCTTCGCTCCTCTAGTGGATAGATCTTGACTTAAAACAACTGATGATTTCTCTTATTTTCGGTTTTCTTTTTCGGGTTGCCCGACTTCTTTTTTCCAGATTTACAGGAACCAAATATTTGTTATGGCTCAATTACATCGTACAAAGCACTATTAGCGGCTTTCCACAATACAAGAACTGGTACTTGAAATTGTAGGAAATTACTTGTACTTTCTGTAGTTAAGAAAATAGAACACGTGTTGAATTACGTAAAACTTTTCGTAAACACGTATATTGGGAAATCGTTCTTACCGTTTTTCTCTTCAGCCAGCACATGTTCTTTCTTTTTTAGTTCTGAATTGTAGCTTAAAAAACCAATGGCAACTGAATCTCTTCAATGCCGGCACTCCAAAGTACAAATTGGACCCTATCTGTAGGAAAATTCAAGCGAGCCCCGTTAGAGGTAGTAAAAATAGGCTAATGTGATAAAATTGCTGTGAGGTACGTTCTGACTCAAAAAAAAAGTAATGTTTAATTAAAATAAAGCAAAAAACTTTTCGTGCTATGAACTTTACTATTCATCTGCAATGTCTTTGCTGTCAATAAATACACGTGCTTACTGTGAGTTTATATATAACAGGCTCAACAAAGAAGGAGGTACCGCTTGTCTTATTGTAGTTCCTGAACAGGTTTTATTTTTTACATACATATGTTATACCATTAGATTTCATGTGTTGCCGATAGGCCTCTGTAATCATACCGACGCTACACTTTTTAAGCTTAAGGTATTCAAGATTGACCAATTCCTTTAATCCTGAGGATGTTACAGTAAAACAATATCTCAAACATAGACGCTTGACATTGACCAATGATTTGATGCCATCATCTGTTATTTCAGACCCGAATTCAATATCTACTGTATGCACATTGTCTAGCTGTTTGAGCCAAGAGTCCTTCGGTTGGTAAAGATATAAGGTATGTACATCCTTCAGTGCCTTTATCCCTTCACAAGTGACATTGTTGCTACCACTAATGCAAACTGTGTGTATGCCAGCTAGAGCTTTTAATGCAACATCTGTTATGTGAAAGCAAAATTTTAAGTTGATGTAATGAATGTTGTGCTTTCCTCCGTTTACTAAAGCAAGTATACCATCATCTGTAATATTTGACATCAGAAGACTTATTGAGCGAACGCCAACAAGGCATAATAAATCCTTCTTAGAACGTATGGTACCCCTAAATTTGATGATGGTGTTTTTTAGGAAAGGGCTGTCTTTTAACACGTGACAATCTACTGAGTCTTTGATATTGATCTCATCAAAACCAATATTATGACGAATGATGTCATCGAATAGATGAGAGACTGTAGAAGCTCTAATGCGATTATACCTATTTAAATAACGCAAAACAGATGTTAATATCTCTGATGGTATCAGAGAAAGTGGTGTAACCCTCTGTATTTGAGTGTGTTGTCTTTTTGCTGACATTTTAACACAAATTTATACACCTGTTTACTTGATTGGACTGTGAGACACATTAAACCAACAACCTACACTGCTTTTGTTACGCTCTTTGTTCTTCGCATTACACGAGAAGAATTTACGTTAAAAGCACCAGACAAGCACGTGAGTCTAGGTTTTTTTAAAAAGATGTTTTATTTGACGAGGTGTACAAAATAAACCGTTTCGGACGTCCTACCAGCGTAGTTTGTGGTTACAATAACCACCTGGGTTCTTTTCAAGGTAATCCTAAAGAAGTGTCAAACAAAAACCAGGATAACAACAAACGTGACATACCTGATGATAGTCTTCAGCGTCCCAGAACTTATCAAGTTTCTCAATTTCAGTAACGATTGGACTGCTGTACTTTCCTGAGGACCCGATTTCAGCTTTAACTTCTTCTGCTATCTTTTTTTGATCGTCATCTGTGTAGTAGATACCGCTACGGTACTGAGTGCCTGTTACGAAGGTCAGACGGAGAAATGATGACGCTTTTGAAAAAAAACAGTAATAACACTCTATTTAGCTCTTGTTACATACCTCTATCATTTCCTTGGCGATTGAGGGTAGTTGGATCATGCATACGGAAAAAGAACCTGCACAACTCACGAAAATCAACTTCAGGCTCATAAATAACCTCTAATGCTTCTACATGGCCTGTTGCGCCTGTACATACAGCCTTTAGATAAAAATATTAACAATCGTAAGTTAATCACTCCGTTGTACCTGGTACGTTGGCATTTCCGCTTTGCCATTACAATAACCGACTTTAGTCTTTACTTTAAACTCTTTCTTGAAGAACTTTTCTGTGCCCCAAAAGCACCCAGCACCGAAACAAACGCGTTTTGCTGCCATCGTTGGTTTTTTGGTATAGTGTCTAATGACGAACGATTTTGACTTGAATCGTTGCTGCAGTTTTTTGAGGTTTATTAGAACAGATAAAGCTAATAGCCTACGCACGCTACTTTATCAATGTGTCCCTGCAGAGCATGGTAACATTTACTAATACACGTGAAAACGTGCTTTGTCGATTTGTTTGTTTTTTTGCACGTGCTTTCAGTAAAACAGCAAGTTAAGGCGAAAAACAACTTAAACTTACATTTACAGATACAGCAATGATGCTTCAGTCTTCATAGTACGTTTCTTCTACCGTTGATTGTACTTGGTTTGCACAGAAGAAGTCGTTTTGTTCACTTCATGGGCCAATTCAATACTAAACACGTGGAAATGTCAAAAGATCGTACATTAGCTACAAATCAAGTTATTTCAATAACACAGCTTCCACCAGAGATAATAACACTTATTTTACGGAATTTAAATAGAAGAAAGCGTATTAGAGCTTCTACAGTCTGTCATCTATTTAACAACATAATTCGCAATAATATTGGTTTCAATTGGATCAAATTGAAAGAGCCATCAGATTGTTACCTTCTTGAAGGAAGTCCTTTACTCAAATCCACAATAATTATGTGTCGTGAGGCGGTATTATCAGATGCAGACATGGCTTGTCTTTCTGGTGTTCACTCAATCTCTCTACAAAGATCAAAAATAACAGATGAAGGTGTTATTAGTTTGTTAGCTGGTGGAAAAAGTACAGTTCATAGAATTTCCTTAGCATCTACAGGTGTTACAGATGCAGCATTAAAAGCATTAAGTGGTGTACATACAATAGATATTTGTCGTTGTCGCAATATTACTGTTGAAGGAATAAAGGCACTTAAAGATGTCCATGATATAACTCTTGGAAATCCAAAAGACTCATATCTCAAACAACTTGGTAGTGTGCATACAGTTACCATCACCAATGGGCCTATAATAACAGATGATGGAATCAAGTCGCTTACCAATGTCACGTGCCTTGCTATGACACTTTGTCACAAGATCACAGACGATGGTGTGAAGCACTTGGTAAACCTTGAACGACTCACTTTGTATGCATGTGATGGTATCACTGACACGTGTTTTAAGTACTTTCCTAATCTCAAGTACCTTTATATTAGAGAGTGTATAAATATCCTTGACTCTGGATTTCAGCACTTGGTAAATCTTGAACACCTTGTTCTGTTGAATTGTAGTCAGATAACTAACAATTGTTTGAAGCATTTAAAGTCTCTCAAGCGTATTGAATTGCGTGGGTCTAATAAAATTACAAGAAAAGATGTTGAATCACTAGGAATAGGGAGTAACAAATAAAGTTTTACCATAGTTAGAAAATTTGCTGCTGTTATCTGTAGCAATCATGTTTTCAGAAAAATGACTGATTTATATTTAAGGTTTGGCTTTTTAAAGTAACAACTCAATATTTGTGACTTGGTGAATGCACTAGATCAATTTTCCTAACACCAGCAAGACTGTTAACACCTTTGTCACTAATATTACCACACTTGCAAACGACAATCAATGGTAAAAACAAACACTTAAACATAAATGACTTTGTTTTTCAGCAGAAGAAACACAAGAACTGGCACAAGAGCAAAGAATTAACTAGCCTTCAAGAAACTGTTTGTAAACTAACCTGTTTACACCAATCTAGTTGCAATACAATGTCAGACAAGTTTGATTTTAAACAAGCGTTATCTACAATCCAAAGAGTTCTTTACAGCTTAAGGTTCTTAAGGCAGTGACGCTAACCGACAGCATACATTAAGTGGAAACAAGGCCAAGACTGTAACGCTAAGAATTTCTATAGAACTCGGATAGAATTCGTATGGAATTACTTGAGGAACTCTCAATGAAGTAGAAAATATGAAATTTCCCGTAAATTTCTATCTGTTTTCTATCCTACTTAAACTGTAAATAATAATTAGAACTTACATCAACGTTACAACTGTTCCGTTACAAAGACTATCGAATCAGCATTATACGTTTGTACGTTGATGTCACGTTTTGTAAACTCACTTTTTTTCAAAGGTTATTTGGCTTGTAGCGGTATACATATTGGTTTGCTTGAACGTTGTAGAGCTCTACAAGGTTTTGAGATTGTTCCCTAAGCGGTACGTTTAGATAAATTGAAGAAACGTATTTGAAACCCACCTTACGCTCGTATTTTCTAATTGCGAGCATCCGGAGACATCGAAAGTTACTTTTTTTTTTTTGCCAGTTCTTGACTAAAAAAGCACGTGATACTTGTTTTTTCTTATGTGAGAGCACAAAGTAGGCTTTAACGATGTTGCCAAGCTACTACATACATTTTAAAAATTCGCAGTTGAAAAATTCTAACAGCTTTTGTGGTGGAGATATTGTAACCGTCCTACCAACCATTCCTTGAGGTCCTAACCGCCGGCGTCTCAGCGACTGAGTTCATCAAACTACAAAATTATGATAAAATTGTTTTACTTCAAACTCGGGCTATTTCTACGCGTGCAAAGTGATTATAAGAGGTTTTCAGAGAGTTAAAAAGTGACTCAAGATGACGCGAAATGGAAAAAAAAACTGTCACGTTTTTTACTTTTTGGCGAAAGGTTTGGCATTTTGGCGATTACAGTGATTCGGATTAGGTGTCCGCTGTGTGATAATACTTATTTAAATCCATACAACTTGGCTCTGTTAAGGTCAAGGTGAAATTGTTTTGAAGCGTTTGTGAGCGATGGATGTCTTCACTATCCGTATCACTTGTACCTGTTGAAAGCGTTAATTATTTCCTTCCTCCATTTCAACCTAATAGCTGTGGATTGTGGTACTACAAAAATTCACAACTGGTACCATCAGCTGTCCAAAATCAGAATTTTATGAGAAACGTTATTGTACATCACTTGGTACTTTCTTAGTACTTCTGCGTCTATTCCAAAGTATTTAGTGTTAACCTGGGCGAAGGGATTTTTTAAATCTACTTTGTATTTTGCCGTCTTGTTTACAAAGAACAGACAAAAACTCTCAAACATTTTCCCTCTCTATGATCTTGTTATTAATCTTTTTTTTTTCTAGATTCTAAATAGAAAGAGTATGTCCTCTTCCTCTCCATCCTCTATGAGTTTATTGGATATCCCATCTGAACTTCAACAGTACATTTGTACTTTCAACAAAGAAGTATTCACGAAATTCCATTCTCTATCAAAGAGAGCAGCAATCAACACACATTTTGATGAAGCATTAGAGAGAAAAGGAAAATGGATCAGATGGTATAACAGTGGTACTTTACAAGTTTGCCAATATGTAAAAAATGGACTTTGCGACACGTGGTATGAGAGTGGAGCAAAAAGTTCACAGTACATGGTCTGTAATGGCAAAATGGAAGGAATATGTACTAAGTGGTATGAAAATGGACAAATTAAGGAAGGTAAAATGTATGTTGATGATAAATTGACTGGTGAAGGCAAACGGTGGTATGAAAATGGACAAATTAAGTGGGTTAACAATAAAATGACTGGCGAAGAAAAAGAGTGGTATGAAAATGGTCAACTAAAGGCACAAATGATGGTTGATGATAAAAACCATGGAGAATATAAAGACTGGTATGAAAACGGACAACTTAAAACACAAGTAATGATGGTTGATGATAAAAAACATGGAGAATACAAAGAGTGGCATGAGAACGGACAACTTATGTCACAAATAATGTATGTTGATGGTAAAGAAAATGGTGAATACATAAGCTGGTACATAAATGGACAACTTCATGAACAAATGTTTATTGATGATAAACAAAATGGTGAACTTAAAGAGTGGTATGAAAATGGTCAACTAAAGGCACAAACAATGTTCATTGATGGTATAGAAAATGGCGAAAGCAAAGACTGGTATGGTAATGGACAACTAAAGGCACAAACAACGTTCATTGATGGTATAGAAAATGGCAAAAGCAAAGAGTGGTATGATAATGGACAACTTATGATACAAACAATGTATGTTGATGGTAAAGAAAATGGTGAGCACAAAGAGTGGTACAAAGGTGGACAACTTAGGACACAAGTAACGTTCATTGATGGTATAGAAAATGGCGAAAGGAAAGTGTGGTATCATAATGGACAACTTGTGGTACAGGTAATGATAGTTGATGGTAAAGAAAATGGTGAGCACAAAGAGTGGTTCAAAGATGGACAACTTGGGACACAAGCAATGTTCATTGATGGTATAGAAAATGGCGAAAGGAAAGTGTGGTATGATAATGGACAACTTATGGTACAAACAATGTATGTTGATGGTAAAGAAAATGGTGAGCACAAAGATTGGTACAAAGATGGACAACTTAGGACACAAACAATGATGGTTGATGATAAAAAACATGGAGAACACAAAGAGTGGCATGAAAACGGACAACTTAGGATACAAACAATGATGGCTGATGATAAAAACCATGGAGAATACAAACAGTGGTCTGAAAACGGACAACTTAGGACACAAGCAATGATGGTTGATGATAAAAAACATGGAGAATACAAAGAGTGGTATGAAAACGGACAACTTAGGATACAAACAATGATGGCTGATGATAAAAGAAATGGTGAATACAAAGAGTGGCATGAAAACGGACAACTTAGGAGACAAACAATGTATGTTGATGGTAAAAATAATGGTGAATACAAACAGTGGTATGACAACGGACAACTTATGACACAAGGAATGTTTATTGATGATAAACCAAATGGTGAAATCAAACAGTGGTATATAAATGGACAACCCTTGCGCTAGATATGTGGGTTGACAATAAACTGGTGAAGTTGAAGATTTGGGATTTGGATGAAAACAGACAACTTATAAAAAATGTGAAGATAGAGGACAAAAAGATTTAGATGTAACCCAATAAAGTGTTAGAGCACATCACTATGATATTAAGTTAATATTAATATATTTAACAGTTGTACTACAGAAGGAACAATTGCTCAATATGAATAAGAAAGAAGTATTTAACTTTGCCATTGTCAGCCTGTGCTCTCACGCCACCGTTCACATATGTGCATTATCTCTAAGAGATCTTGATGTTATTGACCTGTACAAATGGTACAATATGCAACAGGTCAATAATACCAAGGTGTGAAAGACCACTTTTGAGGTGGATACTTGCAATAATTGTTTTTTTGTTGGAGTTTGTTTTTGTCCAAAGCAGATGTTCCTGCGATTTCGGTTGAGTTGGTTGCTGATTGTTTATACATTTCTTCAATCTCTCTAGTATTACAACATGTTAGAATCAAGCTTTGGTGGCACTGCGGTGAAGATTCCTTTAAATACACACGACTGATGTTTCATTTCATATAACTCTACCCTCAGAATCCTACTAAGCAGTGTAGATGTTGTTTCATATCGTGAATCAACAGGCACTGTCAGCCTCCTTTAAAAAAATTGTTCGTTAAACTCTGGAGAATTGCTATTTAAACAGGTAGTTGCTTACGTGTATGCATAATCAACGACTTCTCAAAGTTAGAAAGGCGGTCTCGCTACATCATTGGCTATGCGCAGACAGTAAGTTCCATCAAGAATGTATACTATTAATCCGTACAAAGGTCATGAAGATCTTGGAGGCACAGCATAATAGGTTGCTTTGGTCTAATAGATCAAGAAGAGTCCATATTTTTTTGAACATAATGTCGACAGCAGTCAACTTATCAGTATTATTAGAAGACACGTATGTTGAACACTGAACCATCATTGCCTACCTGTAAATGTAAGTTTAAGTTGTTTTTCGCTACCTCTGACTTCGATTTCCTAACAAGGAACGTGTCACGTGTCGCTGTAGCTAACAACCTTCTAGATCCTTTCTCTACTTCTGCATAGAATCTACGGCAAACACTAGAGCGAAGAAGTACACGACATATTAATACACTTATTTATTAATAAATGAAACCAAAAAGATCGCCCTTTGTGATACAATAACATCCATTGTTCTTTTTTTTAATAGTGTTGTTTAAGTTGAATTGTCATCCCATTCTTTGGTGTCAACATATACGATGTAGAGATTGTACCATAGCCTTCTAAGATGTATTGTCCTTTTTCTTTCTTCGTTTTACCTGTATCTTTGCTTAGCACATTATATGAACCCATAGAGTGTTGCTCTTGGTGTATTGCCTCAAAGGTTTCATTTTTTTCGTTTATAGTAACATTAAGGTACTCATCCCACTCAGATGTAGCCCGAGAAACCGGTGTAATATCGGCATAAAAAGCTACACGTTCCATGATGTGTTGTTAACCGTTGTTTGTACTTGATAATGTACCTGTATTAAAAACGTTGACCAAAAAAACGGCAAGAAAAAGAAGTGTCATTTTCAAAGAATGCTTTACACTAGGCTTGGAATAAGAGACATTCCACTTTGATGTACAATGTACGGTTATAGACTCAGGCTATGTTTTGAGGTAAAAACAAAATAGGTCCGATTATTTTCTGTTTTCTACAATTTTCTCAGTTTCCGTTTTCTAAAATTTTCTTACTTTTCGCAATGGCTTTTGACTATTCACAATTGCGTTATCAGGTCAACTCTTGTATTTAAATAATAGTAAATCATAGTTTACTTATTACAGTGTATGATCACACGCAAAACAATCCAACAAAAAAAAATTCTCTTACCAAGTTGTTGCCACGTGCTACACAACCTGAGTCTAATAAATTGCAAAATAAAAATAAATACGGTACATAGGTGTTTTTGAAACACAACGTGTATTCATACTCTCATGCATACAAAAAAAACCAAAACGATGTCACACGTGTTTGATTCCAAAAAGTTGACATTTTTATGTATTTGCAATGAAATCAAAAGGATCTTCAAAAGTAACACTTTTAGGCATACCATACTTCTCTGGTTCAAGTGTAACTTCAAGTTTTGTCTTCCAAATACTAAACACGTGATTAGATGTTCATAATTTACAAGACCACCCGAAAAGACATACTTGAACGTTTCTTCATCTTTAAAAGCAAAAAGTAAATCAAATGTTGTGTGACTTATAGTAAAGCAGAAATCTCTCTTATCAGTGGCTTCTTGGTCTTTTTTATCAACTACCTAAACAAGAAAAAACGTCAAACGACGAAAAGAAAAGGAGAAAAATGGAACACAAAAAAAACTTTAGAATTTGCCTTATTTTGCAGTTTAAAAACCTTTTTAAGGTGCATCAATAGCTGTTGACGTATAAAATACGCTATAAAAGCGCGTTTAGAAACGTTTTAAATAAAAATAACGAACTGTAAGCCAGAAAAAAAAGATCCAAAAAAAAAAGTGTTTTGCGTACTATTACACGGCTCAAAGATGACAAAGGGAACCTACAAACAGGTGAAAGCATTGTCTCATCCACAAAAGCAGTGATTGATCTCTCCATAAAGAGCTTAAACGGGCAGGTTGTTAATGAAAGCCGTTTTAACAAAAAAGTCGATTTGAACTCTTTTGGCATAAAAAGAAAGTGATTTTTTTGTACCCAATAGCGTCTTTCCCATCCTTGCCAACGCGGATGAGGTGGTTGGCCAATAAAATGACGTTCAATCCAAGTTGCCACCGGAGAAGCAGCTAGCTTTACTCTGTAGTTATATTCTGATCTGTTTAGATGTTATTTACGCGAATTACAGTTAATTTACACATACTCTTCTTTAATCGTGCTATACACGAATGAGACGCGCCAAGCACACCAGGGGTGCAGCGTAGGTAAAGTTTTATCAACAGGAACTGTAAGTTTTGTAATGAAGCGCCATTGAGCTTTTTGATAATACTCATGCCAAAGAAGCGTTGAAGAGACAACGAGTGTATAAACTTTGTGTGACACTAACTGTAACGTCGCCATATTTTCCACTTCTAAACATGCTAATATCTCTGACAATAATTCAGAAGGTAATGTGAGGACATTCATGAGTAATAAACGGTGTTTGTAATAGTTTTTAATAAGTTTACAAAGAAAAGAGAAGACCTCGGTTACAAATCGGTAAAATCGAACATGATACATCGCAAACGCGTTAATTGCTTGTTTTTCTTGACCTGACAACTAGCAACATAAAAATGAGGAGCTTTGTTTGTGATCTTGTTTTAGGTTATCTGAGTGCTCTACTAATGGCATCAAAGGAGCGCTACCAGCGGCTATAGGACGTAAGACGAAAGAATAACAACAAATACTCACCACTGCGTCCAGTTGCGACTGACGTTGCCGCACCACGCCCAGCTGGTCTAAAAGACACAGCTGAACCTGTAGGAGATCTAGAAACCAACTTTGATCGCGAAGACACCGCAGAATTGAATCTTTCCCTATTCTGTGACATACGCCATCGTAAACTAACAACTTGTCGCTTATCAACAGCATCTTTCTCCATTTGAGTCGTCATTCCATTTCTCAACTCTTTTAACTCGTCCAAACTCATTCCTGCTGGTAGATTATCTTTCTGTGCTTCGTATGTCGTTATTATCTCATCTAACCAAGCTATATCCTCGGCTATATGTTCTTTTTCATCTTTTAGGTTTATCTTTGATTTTAAATCAGGACGTGTACTAGCGCTTAGTAGCGAAGGCGATATTGATCTCCCATGTCTTTAATAAATTTAATTAAACAATGAAATGACAGTAGTTATATATCACGTGATGAGTTTGAGTTTTTGAGTTTTTTTGAGTGTTTACGCACTTGTGCAAGATACCAGATATTCTATTAATGTCTCCTTGGAATTTTGTTCTAGTTTCATCAAATGTAGCCATTAGAGTACGTATTTGTTCTTCTTGTTCCTATTACTATGTAAACAATACATCATTAAACAGCTACAACGCATCATACCTCTGTAAAAACAGCATTGTCCGCCGTTTCGCCTTTTTTACGTGCTTGCTCGATATCTCCACTGACTGAATCTAGAAATAAACGAAACGACGCTATATCCTCTGCTCTGGAGAAGATCTTTTTTAGTCCAAAAACGAAAAAAAAAAAAAAAAAAAACCGCTTCGCAACTTGTGCTCTGCTTTTCAAATTATGTTCTAATACGTACAGATCGTTAAGCATAACATCAGAATCTGTACCAGGCTTATTACTTGTCCATAAACTCTCAGCGCAAGTAAGAAATTCGCTGTACTTGTTAGTGATTTCTGAGCTCTTTTCTTGTATCAGCTTTATTGTATCCTGGAATGAGTTACTAGTTCAGTAAATGGTCGAAAAGCCCATATTTCGCTCTTACTTGTTATCGAGTGACTTTTGATTTGTACTGGACGATGTTTTGTTGCCCATTAGAATATAATATGGAGCGTTGCGATCTCGTGTCACCTGAGCTAGTCATAAAAAAGTCAAGTTCCACATTGTTCAACTTGACTAGTGTGCACAAACTCGCTCAAAACAAACTGTCCAAAACAAAGCAGTCGCTTGCACTATGAGCTGCGAATCGTGGTAAAGCACGTGCATTGTTTCGCTGCTGGAAAGTTCTATTGCGTAGTATTGTGATACACTCTACAAAAATGTAAAAGGTTTAGAATTTGACGTAAACAAAAAAACACGTGATGTGTTTTGTCACAAATCAATACCTTAAGGTTCTATTACGCGTAAGGCGCTACATTGGTATCAATGGAAAGCTTTGTACAAGGTCTGCTAGAGGAGACTGATGAAGAGAGTTTGAGTTTGAACTACTATTGACTTCACTTCCGCCTAAGAAATTTATCGGAAAATAAACAGCTGTTTATTATTACGCAAAAATACGCTGTAACGCAGCAAGCACTATAGTATAACAAGGTTGGAAGGGCTAAATAGTGATCTACTAAAATGGCAGAACCAAAAACAACACAAGACATTCCAAACCCAAGGCCAACGCGCTCTAAAAAGCAGATGAACAAATTAAAACGTAAAGCACACCAATTGCGTAGAGCAATTTCAGCAGCTCATGGTACTTCCGCTAATACGTAAAATAAACTCACACGGACGTCAGGAAAGCCAATTGAAGAAGTTATTTCAGAAACACCAACAAAATGGCTGTTCGTAGCTAATTGTAGCGAAGAAAGCAGAAGCGAACCCGCTCAACTAAATGAGTTATTTTCTAAGGCACCTGGCTTCGAACGCATCGTTATGGTTCCCAAAAAGAGTTACATCTACCTCACTTTCGACACACCAGGTATGTATGGCGTTTACACAATATTTTAGATGATTTGCGATGGATAGCAAGAATATTTGGAATTTAATCGTTATTTTAGAGTCTGCAGCTGCTTATAGGGATAGATGGCACATGGAACGTTGTGAAGAGCTTAATAAATATGTATACTTTGAGTTTAGCATAGAGGGACCACCAGAGACGTACTTGTGTGCGTTAACGTCGCAGTTTTCTTTGATGGCTTTTTCTTCTTTTTTTTTTTTTTGATGTTCTTATTTCAAGATTTCGTCTTAACTCCCTTTCTAGCTGATCCAGATACGATACCTGGTTTGACACTTATTAAAGAATTTATGACAAAGGAAGAGGAAGCAAGTATTATAGCAGAGATTGACAAGCAACCATGGGATGTAAGTTTGCTTCAGTTTTTTCTCGAAATGTTAATCTTTTTTTTGAAGCTTTTGAACAAACGCCGTGTTCAACACTATGGTTATAGATTTGTTTACGAAGGTTTCACTATTGACGATAGTGTACCTCGTCAGGAATTACCTGTATGGGTTAAACCTATTGTAGATAGGCTTGTAGAACAAAAACTAGGCAAGTCAATTTTTCCACTCTTTAAATTATTTGACACTAATGTAAAAATTTGTAGTTTCCTTCGTTCCTGATCAATTGACTGTAAATGAGTACCTACCTGGTCAAGGTATACTTCCTCACACAGATATATGTGCTATTTTCGATGATGGTATAATCTCAATAAGCATGGTATCAGACGTAGTGGTATGCGAAGAATTTTTAGGTTTTTCTTTTTTCCTTTTTGTTCCTTGGTTTTTTTTCTTATTTCTATCTGCTTTAGTTTGAAATGAGAAACCCTGACCATGGCGATAAGCAAATATATTTCCCAAGAAGAGCATTTCTTTGTATGCAGTACGTTAAAGAAACCTCTAGAATGCTTTTTTTTTAAAAACAACATATGTTGCAAAATAAAGCTAACAAATATTGTTCTTTAGGGGAGAGTGTCGATATGCATGGACACATGGTATCATGCCTAGAAAATGTGATTATATAGATGGTCTTCGTGTCAAGCGTGGTCGTCGTGTATCACTCACACTTCGTAAAGTAAGCGATTAATTGTTGTTTTTTGGGGGTTTTTTGAGTGTTGTTTGTGTTGTTTTATGTATTAATTGGGTTTTCCACATAAGGTTCTATTATCTCCAAAGGAAGGCCAAATTCCGTTCTACTCCGATGCACAGAATGTCAAGGTTTTAGAAGATATTCAACCTATAAAAACAACAGTGTTGGTATGTACTAATTTTACCCTCTTTGGGAAAGTTGCTCCAAAAAAAGTGCAAAGTGACGTTTTTCATCACCACAATTGCACGTTATAATCTTGAGACCAACCACTTAATCTTTATGCTCTTTGGTAACGATACTAGACTCCAATCGTCCTTTTAAGAGCCTTAGAGAGTTGCGGTCTTAGCTTTTTAATGTTATCTATTCTTTCATTCCAACAATATTTTTTGCGTCTTTTGCTTCTTTGGTGAGTAACACATTTCGTTATTTTAGGAATCAGAGTATGTTAAAGATGTATACAATGAAATTGCGGAGCACTTTAGTGAAACAAGATACAGACCTTGGCCAAAAATAAAAGAATTTGTTTCTAATGTTAAAAAAGGATCAATCGTTATTGATATTGGTTCGTTTCTCCTTTTTCTCTTTTTTATTTCTTTATTAAATGATTTTAGGTTGTGGTAATGGAAGGTATCTTCATATTAATGAGAGTGTCGTAAAGCTTGGAAGTGATAGATCTGTTGAGCTCGCTAAAATTTGTCACAAAAGAGGGTTTGAGATATCAGTCACGGATATTCTTAATATTCCTTTCAAAGACAATAGCTTTGATGTTGTTATGAGCATAGCTGTTGTTCATCATCTAGCAGGTGAAACGCATAGGCTTAGAGGTTTACAAGAGCTTGTACGTATCCTAAGGCCAGGTGGTAAGGTTCTTGTTTATGTTTGGGCTTTTGAACAAAACGAAAGAGATTTTCCAGCACAGGATTGCTTTGTGCCTTGGCATCTTAGTAAGAATGTAAATAAGAAGTCAAAGGAATCTAGTATATCATCTGGATATAAAAAAGAAGAAAAAGAAGAAGGAGAGAAGAAGATATTGAAAAGATTTTATCATGTTTTCGTTAAAGGAGAGTTAGAAGGTTTGTTTAATAAGTTACCTAATGTGAAGATTGAAGAGAGCTACTATGATCATCAAAATTGGTGTGTTGTAGCATCAAAAACAGAGTAAACCAAAAAATCACGTGTTGATAAACATGCAGAGACTGATAGATCAAAGAAAGCTCACGACATGTTTTTTCCGATTGAAAAAAAAAAAAAAAGTGTAAATAAAAGATTCTTGCAAGCCTTTCTTGGCCAAACTCTTTAAACTTCTCAAGGCTGAATACCCTTTCATCAATTATTTCAACCGATATTTTTGAGAACACGTGACGTGTAAATGTGAGTAGTTAAGTAACATTTTTTTATTCGCGTGCTTACCGATTTATACAAAAGTGTCAACAGGAATGCGAGCGTTTGCCCTTTTGATAGCCCTTTTAGCTTTTTTGGGCGCCTGTGCAGCATTAAATATAACGTGCGGCGATTCTAAAGGTTGTTATTTGTTAAAACGCTATAGATGTACGCCACCGAACGAATGGACTGGTGGAAAGGATAAATGGGCGACTGGAGGTGCTTGCGATTGCAATCACGGTGTTTACGATCCAGGTAACGAAAATCCGCTTGTAGGTTACTTAAAGCGCACTAGATTGCGATGGATATCATAAACAGATACTTGGATGCGATGCTGGAAGCTTTTGCGGGTATCTACTTAATTCTTGTTAGCCAGCACCTAAATAACCTCTAGATACGATGGAAAATGCACTAATTGCACAAATACAGTGCTAAACCGCGGTACATCAAATTTCACCGACTTCTGCCGTTGTATTATCCTCCTTTTGGCGCTTATGCATAAGCGCAGCGTTTCCAACGCATCTTATAGCATATCAATGCGATTCTACAATTTTCTAACTTGAACCGTTAGGAGAATACACTCAAAGAACTGGACCTTCTTACGGTATTTGTGAGGTAAAGTGTAAACCAGCGTACGCTGGTGCATCTTGTGATCTTCCTTCAACCAATGCTGTGAATGGATACAACAAAGATGACGGTGTCTGTGACTGTGGACATGGAGTTTATGACCCAGGTACGAAAACAACAACAATCAAAGTACAAGAAAATCGCTGAGAATTCTGTATTTTTTTTTTGCCTGTTTTTGGGCTCTTTTTTGCGTTTTTTTGAGTCTCTTGTTGATTACTTCGTCTAGATTGTGATATACCGGGTTCTGCAATTTCTGGATGTTCTGTAGGCGAATATTGTGATGATTCTGGTGCTTGTAGCACAGATGGTGTGAATGTTATCCAAAATTCTTCTTTTGGATTTTACGTTTCTGTTAACGGATCTTCTGTTACTACTGGTGTTAAGAGTATGTTAACTTCATTTATTTTATGGTAATAATATTCGTTACTAACACAATATCTTAGAACAAGTTGCAGTCAACTGTACTGGTGCAATGTCAGGTCCATTTTGCGCGTATGTTTTTTTTGCATTTTATTTTTCTATTTTATGAATGTTCTTGCTAATAGTTTTGTGTTAGTGACGCTTGTCATTTTGAAGCGTGTTCGTTGGTTGAGTACAGTAAAATGAAATCGTGTTTAGAGTCTCTAGAAGCACCTATTGAAGACAGAAACCAAACAATACAAGCAATACTATCAGTACTAGAGTCATATGTTTTTTTGGATATAAATAAGATATTACTTGATAGTGATACTAAAACTGAACTTAAGTGCGTCACATGAAAAGAAAGAATACTTGTAGTGATGTATAACAATATTAACATTTACGTAGAGCATTTTTAAACGAAACACAAACGTTATCAAGTATTGAATTTCATGAAAGATTAGCTGCAATATTTTTAAAGCTAAATGATGCACATACTATTTACTACAAGCCTCATAGCTATGATGTTGTCTTCTTACAACCATTCCTACTATCCAGTTACATACCAGAAAACACAAATGCATCATTAGTACCAAAGAAACAACAGATTTTCGTCAGAAATGCCACAGACACTTCTTTGAATGGTAGTGACACATTTGACATTCTTATATTTTTCTTATTCTTTTTATAGGTGCTGAAGTTATTGAAATAGATGGAGAAGATGCTTTAGAGCATCTTACTGAGTTTGCTAAAACTAAGGTTGGATACAGTAAGGACTTGGGTACAAGATTTAACATGGCGTTGATCAAAGGTATGAACGACAAGGTGAGTTTGTTATGGTGACATATACATTCTAGGTTTGTTCTCGATGAGAAATATTAAACTCCATCCTGTTCCTAAAAATCCTTCTGTCACTTATAAGTTGTCAATCAATGGCACTAATACTACTGTAACATTTCCTTGGGTGGCACATAGCAAGATGGTAATACATTAACGATGAGAAAGGTTAACACTTAATAACTCTTTCAATAGAAAATATCATCAAAAGATCAGCTACAAGGACGTTATGCTGCTGCTAGCATAACTGATGAGAACACAAATGAATCAATCTTAAGCGATATCGAAGTATCTACAGACAACGTATGGACGAAAGAAAACAAGAAATATTACAACACAGTAAGCAATCCTTTAACCAATGAAAAAAAAAACCTCGAACTAATTCATCAAAAAAAAAGCTTCTTGATGTACAAACCAAACGTTCATTGGAATCAATCAGTTCAACCAATGAAACACAAGCTAAACTACGTGCGCAACATATGTATCAAGAACATATCCTCTAACAAATCAATAGCTGCGCCTGTATCGGTATTGTACGAAGGAAAGGAAAAAGCTGTGCAATTTTTTAAAGTACAGAATGATACTGTCGTTCTTCGTATCGCAAGCTTCCATCCACATGACTCTGAATTATTCCGTCTTGAAGTATTAAAAGGTACCATACCATGATACAATAAAAGAAAGGAACTGCTTAACAACCCTCTAGGACTTGAACTCGCTCAAGATCATAAACTTTTTAATATGATCATCGATTTAAGGTACACTTGTTTGGTATTCTCATCAAGCTTCGTTGAGTACACTTTGCTAACAGTGAGCTAGGAATAATGGTGGAGGAAATATATGTGCCGGATATGCATTGATAGAGTTTTTGTTAGGTAAGAAAACAAAAAAGTTTTAAGGTGCTAAAAAATTATTATAAGGCAAACCTGCACCTAAAGGAGAGTATGATTTTGTTCAGGTACCTTTACTCATTTAGATTATTTTCGAAATAATTTCTTTTACTTCTAGACACCACTACAAGAGACATTAGCTACAGAAGCATCAATGAAGAATGATACCGAAACAATGTGGGGACCTTCAAATGTGCGTTAAAACGAAGTTCCTTTTTTATGTTTGAATAAATCTAACTTCTCACTTAAAGTGGCGAAACTATAACACTAGTGAGGCATATACAGATGATTCATGGATGACTCAAGGAGTAGCACGCAATAGAGGAGCAGGTAAATAACATTTTAGACGGCCAACAACTTCAACAGCAAAGGCATGCTTACAACTTTTTTCTACAATTAGGTATTCGTGTTTTCTCCCAAAGAATTTACGACAACTGCACTGAAGTTTACGCTAAATGGCCTAAACCAAGACACTATACATACACTCCAGCATCAGTAGTTCTCTTAAGCTTTGGTAAGCCGTATAAGTTTCAGAACGCCAACTAACTTAAACCCAAGGTTATTGTGGCAGTACATGTGCTGTATTCTCTAGAGCGCTTCAAGAAACAGCAGGAGTAACTACTGTAGTAGTAGGTGGTTTACAGGTAATATTGCAAGAGTGGTAACATTGCTCCTATCATACTTATGAGTCGGTCTTTAGGGTAGGAATATGTCATTCTCTAGCTTCCCTGGAGGTCAAGTTTACTCCCTTGCTTCAATACAAAAAGATATCAAGCACCTTAACTTAACTAACCATGTTACTGTTCCACCTTTGATGCCTTCAACAGCTGTTTTCAGATGGGCAATAAGAGAGATATACACGTGTGTTTTAAGTCGCTTTTCTTTTTTTTTTTTGCGCTTGATTTTTTTTGGTCTGACGATAATGTTAGCTGGAAAGAAGATCCTGAAAGAGAATTACTACCTGAAGAGTTTAGAGAAGACATATCAAATCATCACATCCAGCTGACAAGCAAGAGGTTAGTTATGATGTGCAGCAGCGACCTTTGTTTTAGTTTCTATTGTCAACTTTTTTTGGTTTTTACTTATTTGTTCTACAGCTACAATGATCCTTTGTGGTTGTATGTTGAGGTCAGCACAAAATACAAGGCTACTGATGAGTGCGAGCCAGGGACACACATAACTTGCTATGTACGTTTTGAGGCTTTTTTTGTTCCTACAAAAAAAAGTTGTCTCACTTGTTGTGTTCTTAGGTATCACGTGGTTATGGAACTCAAGAATGTAATCCAGATACACTCAAATATGACCTGGGATGTACTAACATTGTTTGTGCTGAGGGCTTGATATTTGATGTATGGATACGTATTCTATTACATTTTTGATTTTTTTTTGAAGAATTGCTATTTTTTTTTACGTTACTGTCTCTCACCTTCTTTTTAGCCTCCATATAATTGTAGAGATCCAGTGACTGTACTGGATGATAAAGGGGGAGATGGAATGGAAACTACTCTGGCAATACTCATTGGAGGACTCATTGGTATGCTTTTTTTTATTAGTGATACTTCTTTGGTAGAAAACTAATCGCTTTGTTGTGTTTAGGAATATTCTTGGTAATGTTCATAGCTTGTTTGACAATGTGTTGTATCATTGGATGCAAGAAAATATGCAAAAAGGGTAAAGGAAAATACACATCAATGCCAGCAAAACAGGTAATAAAAATGACTACAAAAACAAACCCGCAAAACATGCTTTTACTCTGCTTCCAAAACATGCTTTTACTCTGCTTCCAAAACATGCATTTACTCTGCTTCTGAACAAAAAAATTACATATTACCAAAGTACCATTCCTTACACTACATTATCTTTGCTCCGATCCAACTTACAGAAAAGAAAGCGGAAAACTATTTTTTGCACTTTTTTTTTTTTATCTTACAGTCCGTCACGTGGCATAGCGTTTGTGCTGACATAATTCCTTTTAGAACGGTGATGAAAATATTATAGAAATGGATGACGATATAGACGTTCCAGAGGGTATAAACCTAGACGAAGTATCTGTAAATGACAGCGATGAAGATAGCATCACAGATTTAGTTTTAGATTATGTTGACTCGTCCAATATCCTTGATGAGGATAGTGACGCCAGCTTAGAAGAAATGAGTATGGGTAGTGATGATGGTAGTGATGATGGCAATGATATTGAGTTTAACGAAGAACTGTAAACACAAAAAAAAGAGTAAATAAAAATATCTGGAATAACACTTTTTGCTCATTGATTGAACTGCTACTCACCGAAGTTGCTACACTGGAAACTACCTTAAGTAACAAACTACCCCGCTTATCAAACGCCGGTAAAATATTGTTTGTACCGTCATAAGAGCATAATCCATCTTGGCTAGTTATCTCTTATAACGCCCTACACAGCGTTTGACATGTCTATAAGCGAATTTTTTCTTATAATCCTAGTCTAGAACTTGTATTGATTCATCTTATGCAATGACGATAGAAAAAGTTGTTTAATGTAATGTAATTTATTGATTTGTACAAGAGATTAATCCAATAAATGGGATGGGTCTCTGGCTACGTTGATCCAGGTAGGGTCGCAGCCGAGCGAGACGGAGTCTCTCCTCCAATCTGGTAGTGTTGGACTAACAAGAACAAGTGAATCTAACGGCGCAGAAATTGGATGAAGTTATTAGCAAGACTGTTCACATCTTTGTCTGGTACTTGACAACAAGCAAAAGGCAACTTGGTCACGTGATAATCTCAGATAGTTTATTAGTTATACAACAAAATAAGCAATACAGCATTCTTTGCTAAGCAATTTGTCTCAAATAACATTTCGTTAAATTAGCAAGTTGGTTACCATCCATCATATTTTATCCTCTGTGCACCAGTCAAAGCCTTGATTTCCTCTTCGGGTCTTTCATCACAAACTGTGAGGGTGTGTACACCTGCAAGCGCCTTCAGTCCTTCATCTGTTATACTTACTTCTGCTACATTAATAGCATAAACACCTGCTAATGCCTTCAACCCTTCATCTGTTGCTTTTGTATGTGATAAAGCAATTTTATGTACACCTGCCAATGCCTTGATGCCTTCATCTGTTATTGATCGGCAATAAGATAGCTTGATAGTATGTACTCCCGCCAATGCTTTTAGACCTTCATCTGCTACATGTGTATGTGATAGATCAATGTGATGTACACCTGCTAATGCCTTGATGCCCTCGTCTGTTATTGATTGGCAATAAATTATCTTGATAGTATGTACTCCTGCCAACACCTTCAGCCCTTCATCTGTTACATTTGTATGTGATAAATTAATTTTATGTACGCCTGCTAATGCTTTGATGCCTTCATCTGTTATTGATTGGCAATAAAATAGCCTAATAGTATGTACTCCCGCCAATGCTTTTAGACCTTCATCCGTTACATTTGTACGTGATAAAGCAATTTTATGTACACCTGCCAGTGCCTTCAACCCTTCATCTGTTACATTTGTATGTGATAAATAAATTTCGGGTACGCCTGCTAATGCCTTAATACCTTCATCTGTTATTGATTGGCAATAAGATAGCTTGATAGTATATACTCCTGCCAACACCTTCAACCCTTCATCTGTCACATTTGTACGTGATAGATCAATGTGATGTACACCTGCCAATGCTTTAATACCCTCAGATGTTATACTCATATGCTTATTAAAGGTTATCTTCTGTACACCTGCAAGTAATTGCAAGTTACTAGCATCACACATAAACCCAAAAGAAATAGCTGTATTTTTCAATAAAGGACTACCAGATAGCATTTTCATGTCATTTATCGAAAATACCATAATGTTTTTGTATCCAATATACTTATGAACAATTTCTCTCAATCGGTGGCATGTTTGGGCTGAGCGAAGCATAAACGTCCCAAACTTGAGAATATGAACTATTATTTCAACTGGAAGTGCCAGTAGGTCTAGTGCGTTATAGTTATTGTCTGCTTGTTCTTCCGCCATTTATAATCAACCAAGAACTGTAGGAGATGTTGTAGTTAGCTTGTTGTACCAGTTAAAAATCTGTTTAGTTAAGTTTCTTGTGTACTGAAATTTCAGAACTTTCGGTATTAGCGAATTTCTTTACCAACTTTGACCTAGAAAAAAATGTTGTTAGCGTTAAATGTCAATATGGGATCCTTGAGTTCATTCTCAACCTTCATGAGATGTTTATGAGATTATTCACGAGATTGTACGGCTGTTCCGTAACCTAATTATCAGATATCTAAAAGCCGTTTTAAAGCCAGTAAGCTTATGTATTAATACAAACATACACCCGTTCTACATTATTAGCGAATTCAAAAAAAACTTACGGACGAAAAAAAAACACAATTATCGAGTTGAACTTGCGTTCCTTTTCATGGTCAGTTATGGTCACATGAAACTCTAAGAACACTCGTATTATTAAACTTGGGTAAACATGGCCTCAATGAAACTGGCCAGAACTGCGTGCGTTCCCTACAGCCTGAAGTTCGGTTAGAGCAACGCCCACATTTTTGAGAACCTGAAACTTTGTCATGCTACTTAGAGCTGAGTTGGGAAAGACGGATTTTTGTTACCATCACTGCCTAATACTCTCAGCATCACCAGTTAATCTTTTGAAGCATATGAGTATCTTTGCAATAGATAACTAAAACATGATCCGCAAATTGACCATGGATCTGGCACGGTCAGTTTAAAACAACTGTAGGAGAAAATAATCGCACTACTACTTATGTACACAGCAAACAGGGAATTTGATTTAAAATTCTTTTATTTGCGTTACAGTACATCTGTTGAGGGTGTCGATATAATGTTGATGTTCTTACCTACGTCTTTGTCCTCTATAGCTGGTTTATCCTCTTTTTCTTTTTGCTCGTTGGTTGTTTTCCAGTCCTTTCTTTGCCTATCATCTCGTTGTCTGTACCTGATTTCTTGTTGCTTGCGTGTGTAGTCATCTTTTCTATAGCTTGTTCGTGAGTCTACATATCTTTTTGTAGAGTCATTGTCATATCGACTGTTGCTATCACGACGTTTGCGGTGATATTGATCTTCATATTCATCACGCTTTAGTGATGGGCGATAGTCACGTATTGGTGAACTCTTGGTTACATATTGGGAATATTTATGAGGTGAGTTAGGTAAAGCATCGCTCATTGAATACTCTTGATTGTCAGAGATTCTCGGCGTTAGTTTTCTTGCTTTTTTCTCAACACTCATACTTGCTTCTGGATCACTGGTTGCTCTTCTTTTCTTCACAGCAGAAGTATTGTCTTTGACATGGTATAAACCGCCATGTCTTATTTGTGAATAGAAATGTATAGATTGTCCAGTAAAGTCTGAGATTGTTGGGGCGTTGTCTAAACTGAACAAGGCTTGCACTAACCGAGTTTGAAGCGTTAGTTAAAGCGTTTTGGTATTATTGTTAAACGTTGTACCTTCTGGCAACAATTTCGTAGTTGTAGTCACATTTAGGTATTTAGTTAAAAGCTCTTTTTCTGAGTGTTTGACAATGCGTTTATAGATGAGTTTAATATTTTTAATGGTGTCTTTCACCAAGCACTTATCAACATTCATAACTTCTTCACTTTCAAGCTTGTTCCCATACTTATCCTGAATAGCAATACAATCAGAATTGACCCCAAATAATTTTGCAACTAAACAAACACGTGAGAAAAGGTACTCAGTGTCTGGGAGTGATAATAGTTGCGGTACCTTCAAAATGCAAATCAGTGTTTATACCGATCTCATGTTGTTTTGATGTGCCTCCATAAATAAATGTGATCACTTTTCTCGTTAATACAACATAACAGGTGGCATTATCAACTAATTGTGTATAGTGGACCACTTCATTCCCATTTTCGAGTTTTACTTTGATTTTATTTGAATCTAATCCAAATACTACGGCAACTAATAGTCTGTTATAAGGGTTTAAAGATAGACTGTACGTTGATTTACTATTTTTGTATCTGGTCCAATATCTATGGATTTCGTTTCTCCTTTAAACACAACATTGATGGTTCTTGTGCCGTCGTCAATATTGTAAGTAGCATTACCCATGAGTTGCGAATAGTGAAACACTGTTTTCCCTTCAGTGGATTTTAGTTTTATTTTATCTGGGTCTACTCCAAACAGTGCCGCAACTACTTAAACGATGAGTTGTGTTTGGTATTTAACTCCTATTAGTCAGAAATGGCTTTTAAGAGTTTTACCTTCAGTGTATAAGTCTGTATTTGGTTCAACAGCCATTGATGTTGTAGCGCCTCTATATAAAAGCTTTATAGTTTTAACACCATCAATGGTGTATGCGCCATCGTTTTCTACATCTTTGAAGAGCCTAACTCTTTCACCCTTTGCATCTTTAAATATAAGATTGATGTCAAGAGGCAGTTCAAATAGTTTTGGAACTAAACGAATATGTAAGATAAGATCATCATTTAGAGGTTTCATTAATAATAAGAGGTACCTCCAATGGTGTCGAGAGTGGACATTTGATTTAGAACAATATCTTTTACTTGGCCATTGTACTTTAAATGGATTGTCTTTGGATCTGCAGCTTGAATGTGTTCATCGTAATAGTATGACCCTTCATCTTTAACCTCATTGTAACTTGCTATATGATTAGATTTCTCATCCAAGAGAATAGTTTTTACTCCGAAGTTATCTTTAACTAGATGGTGTTTAGAAAACATAAATAGGTAGCATGTCGTACTTAAATTTGGTAGAACATCGCTTTTTTGTATTTTTACTTTCTTCTTTTGTTCTTTATTGTAGCGGTTGTAAATTGTGATTGTCTTTGTCTTTGGTTTAAGATTAAGGACTTTCATAATGTTACCTTGATTGTACAAAACGTAAGAAGAAACAAAATGAAAGAAAACCAAAGGGTAAGAAAAAAAGCAGAATTATGTACCATTCATAATAAGTTTGCCTTCATTAAGACCAAACAGACTATCGCCTTCGTTAACATTGTTTCCATAGGTTGCCACTTGAAGGTCATTTGTATTACATAAAGCTTTGATAGCTTTGAGACTCAGGATACACACATCTATCCCTTCGTCTATAATAAAAGAGTCTTTTGTGGCTGCGTCTTTAGGCGGGCTTTTATGAAGCACTAGCTGGCGTTTTTTGTTACAAGCACTAAACACTTCCTCAGCGTGTTCATCACTGACTCTTAATGTCTTTAGAGCTTTAAATGTTTTTGATATGTTTTCACCAACTTTCACAGTGTTAGGCGCTTCTTTGTCTGTAGTTTCATCAAGGTGTATCTAGAAGTCAGTTAAGCATAGAACAAGAATATTGAGAGCACCTTTTTACCACCAATGATAATAGTATTTGTTGTATAGTTAAAAAGCGCCTTTCCAGTCTTTCTGTACTCACCAGCTACAATATTGATTTTAGTGCATGGAAGAGTATCATTTTACACATACGTTCAAGCATTATAGTTTCCTCACCAATAAAATTTATCATCTCTTGGCCCCTCAATAAGCATATAAACATAATCACATCAATGGTTGCATCGGATTTCTTCACGTGATATTTTGGTATCTCGGCAGCAAGTGTACCAAACTTCAATCCATGCTTTTCTGCCTGTAACGAGAATTACAACACTAGTAAGTCGCAACTCACAACTATACCTTCATTTGCCATCCAATATTACACGTAATATTATCTTTGTCGTTGCTTTCCCTATCGTCGGAATTGATTATACATCCTTTGCAATAAAAATCCATTGAACCTATTTGTTTTTTTGTTTGAGCATGAAATGAAACTTTGAGTTTTGGGTACCTGATTTATCACGAGGATTTAACATGCAAGGAGATTTATATAGGTCCCACGCGTTTGTAAAATCAGTTTTTACAATAGTTAGAAGCTCATGTACTGTTTCCCCTGTTACATCAGTCCAGTTGACACGTGTTCCTTTTTTTGTTACTTTAGGAAATGCTGCGAACTCCTTGGGAAGTATAACATTCTATTTATTGTTAATTGATATAAAAATAAATAAGATAAAACATGAGAGATTGCACATACTTCAAGTTTAGTCCCTTTTAAAGAGTGAATAATGTCTGAAAGGCGTTGTCCTACTTTGTTTGCAAATCCAATTATGGACAACTTCTCCAAAATTGCCCCTGAGTGAGTGGTTGAGGGACGATACAAAACCAATCCATACCTTTTTCCTCAGTGTTTGATTGTTCCATCATACGCTTAAGTTCCACATCGTTGGTGCGGTTATGAATATATTCTATAACAGGCTTGGGAAGCTTTGGATAATAGAATGAGGCCCCTGCTCCTTTTTGTGTTTTGCCTGTCTTTGGGATAAGCATCATTGGCACTATTGAGTGTATTTTTCTGAGAGTATAGATATGTCTGCTGCTGTCATCTTCCCCTGGGTTTATTGAAAACTCTGTACCCATAGCCTCTTCCACAGAAGCAGTTGCTGCAATAGGAAGTTCATAACGAGCAACAATAGCAATCTTAGTGAATGCTAACAGCACTGAATCGAATCCTAGTGCATCAAACATGGCTGGATCCAATATGTTCCGTATTTCTTGTTTTCTACTATCTGTTTGAGTAGATTTCAAATATGCTCTGTCCAATATACTTAACAAGTATTAGTTAAAGGTATAACAACCTAACATTGGTAATCCACATACCCTTTCAGATCCTTAACTGTAACAATCAGCTTCTTTTTGTCTGTAAAATTGTAATTCTCAGCTTCATCAAGTAATGCTCTTTTAGGTGTTAGGGAACGAAATAAAATATTTAGCTTACTGAAATGCGTTTTGTATAAATCTAGGATGACCTGCATAAATGTCAACCATTTTTTCTGCGTAGTTTTTTTTTGCATCCCCTTTAAACTCAATTGGTTGTTTGTATTTTGTCATTGCCTTATCAACTATTTTCTCCATAAACTCGGGTGTGAAATTCTATTTCAATCAGTCAACAAGAAAAGCAATAATTTAAGACTAAAAGAAAAAGACTTGCGTTTAAAAGAATGGGTTTACTGTTTGTCACTGAAGAACGCCTCCAACCAGGTTCTTTAATGTTATCACCTTTTACACCACCTAGGAACAAATAAGCCACATTAAAACACAACTTTAAAGGAACTAGTACCAATATCCATGAAAATAGGGTTATGTCCAGCCATCACAAAATGCACTCTACGCTTGGTATGAAGCTCTGCAGCAACGTTGTACAACGTTGCCCACATCCAATCAATAAAGTCACCAAATGGTTTTAACTAACTTCAAAGTGAGTATAAAGAATACTTGTTATAGAAGCCATACACTATCCACCACAAATCTATTTGTCGGACTTATCTCATCTAAACCAAAAACTAGCGGATGCCTGTGACCCACTTTGTTGTGATATTCCAACAACGCCTCTTTGAAGGTCATACGTTCTGATTGTTTCAAATCTGGAAAAAACCAAAAGAACGTTATTGCTGAGCTACGTATTGTTGAGCGTACGTATTCCACGCGCATTGTTTATTTGTTTGAAGAATTTCTCCACCATGATTTTGTTGGCTAGCCTTCGGTTGAATTTTGTATTACCTGGTTTCATAGCTTGCACATCAATGTACACAAAATCCCCTTCGAATATCTCATTAGCTAGTGCTAATATCTCGTTCGCTAGGGGTAATTTTTCTTTTTTTTTTTTGGCCTAATTTTAGTCAGTAAACTTGCACGTTTAAACTGACCATACTGCCAAGTGAGTTTTAAGACCGCTTGCAATTGCTCCTTGAAAATGCCAGAGAAACGTTGACTTACCTACAGAACATGAGATTCGCGTAATGAAGAATTTAGAAAGAGGTACCACATCCAAAGTAAAGCCCCAAGATTGGTACAAAATAATGTTTTGGTCGTTCCTCGGGTATTTGACTAAAAGCTGCCTCATTTTTAACAAAAGTTTCCAGAACTTCGAGGTATTTGTCGTAAAATAAGTCAAGAATAATCACATTTGAATCTTTGGCTTCAACAAGGTTTCTCCGCAGCTCTTCCACATCATCTTTCACGTCGTACGTGGTGTATACACGCGTGTAAAGGCGAACCATTTCGTTACTCAGCTTGGCTACATGTTCTGCCGAAAAACCTTTTAGGCATTAGTGCGGTGTTGGACTTGCGCTTTGCGCCGAACGAATAAACCGATAAAACAGTTTTAGCTCCAAAAAAAATTTTCTCCGTACGTTGCATGCTATGGTTAGGGTCGTAAACTGAAAGACTTCCAAGCCCCTTTTCAATTTCTTGTACTTTGTCGTCTGCTATAACAGTTTCAGGCACTAAATTATGATAAATAGGTAATGAAATGTCCGCTACATGAGAGTAAAGCGGTAAATACACTTTTCGCGAGGTTGTTGCTTAAATTCTACCAGGTTCTTTCCTAGTATTGCCTACGCGTAGAGATAGTTGAAGCGCCGTTTAGGCATGCTCTTATGATCATAAAAAGTTTAAGGCATAGTAGAATGCATAAGTTTACGCCAATTGTTGTTTTGTAGTAATTGTTGTTTTGTAGTGAACGGCATTGTAAAACCATTCTGTCTTGATTTTTACGGTAGGAAAAGGTACGTACATGTACTGTCTACCTCCATCCCTTTGGTTTGTCTAAAGCAAACTTGTCCGGTTTAGGATACTTGAATTATATGGGTTCAATCAAAGAGCCAGCAACAACTAATGAAAAGTAGGTTAACGAAATAGTACTAGTAAACAAATTGGGTTTGTGCATAATTCATACCAAATGTTCCTTGCTTTGTTGCTATACGATGCTTGTCGCTTTTGATTTGTTGACTGAATGAGACTAACTATCTTAGTCGACTTGTAGCACTCTGCACTTTGCTCTGGTGACATAGTTGGTCTGTAAAATGAATAGTTTTAAACTCTGTAGCAAAAAAAATGTTTAATCTAATCATACCAAATAAAGATGACGGAAAAACAGCTTCTTTTTATGGTACAACCTAAAATGCTGATCTTTTATCTTTGGTGCGTTGTAGAACAGTTTTCTCAAAATACATGATAATGTCTTAATGGAGTAAGGATGGAATATACATTTTCAAACTTTTCAGAAAACACATTTGCTTTCGTTTGACGGTTCCTCCTTTCGGAACCATTTACATTTACAGAAGGAGTTCTTTGGGTTCACAATATCGTTGTATTTCTTTTTATTACTTACTTTTTCTTCTACGTTGTTTTTTAGATGTTCTTGCGTTATCCGGTTTGCGTGATGTTGCAGTCTTTCAAAGAAGTATGTTGAGTGACATAAGACAAAGTGGGTAAAGTTTTCTTCTTTTTCTAATTTCTTACGGGATTGGCATATAGAACAAAAAGGACTAGGGTACATTTTCATGTATCTCGCGTGATTGGGAATTTTATATGTTTACCTTTTTTATGCATGAAATTATTTAGTGGAAGGCCGTTGCTTCTTACTTTTAACAGCCATGACTATATCGTTCTGTCAATATGTAGTTTATTTTCTGTAACGCTGGCTTTGAAGTTGATATTTTTTCTCGTTCTACAGTGTTTGTTAGAGTTCTCTTCGAGTTTGTCGAAAAAATATTCTGTAAAGCTATTTGTTACATGTTCTCTCAATCCTGATTCAAGTATATTCCAGTTTGGTAGACCTTTTGGGATTCCTATGGCTTTATTGTTACTTCTTTTTTTATCCGCTAGTTTGTCTGCTTTAAAATTCATTAGTAAGAGTTTTTGCGTGGTGATGACCAACAGTGATCTTGGTAAACTTGAGAGACGATAGTTCGAAAGCGAACGATGGGTGAAGATATGGTTTACCAATTAGCACGTGTGCACCTTAATCTATGTTTAGGTGAAACTCTGTTGCTTCTGAAAAACTACTTGTTGGTTGATGTATTGTCCGTATCATTCAAGTTTGCTAATCTTTGCAACTTTTTGCTGTTTGTGACTTTTGGTTTTCGTGTTTAGTCAGATCTGACAGATCTTGCAAGTTCTGTTAGTTCTTACAAGATCTTGTTAGTTCTTGCAAGATCTGTTAAAAACTACAAGATCTGACGGATCTTGTCAGTTCTGGAACAAACTAAATCCACTTGGACAGGTACAACGCATACAAATTATTGTGACACCACGTTCTTAACCACCATTATTTATTTGGTACATTAGCTTATGTCTCTGACCTCTAAGGTCCAACGATTGTCTCCTATACTCTAAAACGGATTATTACGCTATGTTATACTGTACATGCAGCGCAAGATACTTTGGAAGCGCTTGGAATTTTACTTGAGGTTTTAACGTTATCTCACGTTAAATACTCCTCTTTACGCCTGAATGTGCCAGCATTCGCGCGTGGTGCTTGTTAGTTAATATGTAAATAATTATTGATTCGTACTCGTTTTTATGGCTACTGGGTGAGTAGTAATGAGAGCGCCCTACATGAAATACTGAGATCGTCTTGTTAGATGATGTGACTTTGACACAGTGCTTTTTCGTCTTGCCTTAACGTACATAAGGACGGCAAGGAAGGTACATTGTCATGAGTTATAGAATGTGATGCATTCACATTACACTGGTTCAGCAGGTTTTTATCAAAGCTGTCAGTTCTTGCAAGAACTATCAAAACTGACAAAATCTGACAGAACTTGCAAGAACTAGCAGAACTTACAAGATCTGTCAGTTTTGTTAGTTCTTGCAAGATCTTACACTTTGATACTTCTGCCAAACCTGTCGCAAACTTGAATGCTACGGACAATACATCTTTTTGTTCTGTATTTAGTATTCGTGATGAGAAGCAAAACCTCCGAAATTGCAGAACCTGAAAAAGCCCTACGCATCATGTGTCAATGAAAACACAAGCATACAACAAAACCCAATTTATTAATACAAATATATACAAACTCAGTGTTCACTGTACTGCAAACGTTGGACTTGCTGCTTACTGGCAAGATGGCTATTATAATTTCATGTTCATTGTCTCTGCCTTCTCATTTATGATTCTTGGCTTTGTACTCTCCACTTATTTTACCATTTGAATAGTAACATAGCATACTTAGTTCACCAATCTTAGACCATTTTTTGTACTCTCCGTCTAGTTTACCATTTGTATAGTAACATTGTATTCTCAATCTCCCATCATCGAACCATTCCTTATACTCTCCATCTAGTGTACCATTTATATAATAACATTGCTTGACCAATTCATAAGACACTTTCCATGGTGCGAACAGCATGGGCCATTTACGTATTATTCTTACTTGGATCCACTTATAATGTTTCACCAAGTCACTATTGAATCTAGTTGCTATTGCCGTCTTTTTTGATAAAAGTGGCATTGTAAGGTACACTTCCCAGTCTATATCTGCTATATCAAGCAGTATCTCAATAGGAAGCTTCAGTAGATGACATTTATTCTATGATAATTGGTTTAGCGGGTGTACAAACCTGATTACAAAAAAAACAAGAATTATTGCAAAAAACTCCCGAAACAAACAAAACGAGTACGTACATTAGTGCTACGAGTTATTTCCAAATCCGAGTGTTCTTGCTTTTCATTAACGTATTGTGGTCTTGTACAATGAGATGCCAAATGTTGTGGTGTTGGCCTATGAAATGCCACTATTCTCGTTTAGAAAACACTTGAAAACGTTTTATGGGTTTTTTTTTTCAGTAAAAGCACTTTCATGTGTGGTTTGAAGCGCTCTCAAATCGCTTTTGAAACAGTTTTAAACAGTCTTCTCAGTTGTTTAAGGTTTAAAGGACTGCGTCAATTATTGTTCGAGCTTGTTCGAAAAAATGCGAGAATTTGAACGAAGTCGAACAATAAGAACAGGAATTGTAAATAAAGTATAAAATTATGGTTGTAATAAAGCAAAGATCCTTTGTGCGTACTATTTTGGACGGTTGTATTTCTACCGGTGAACTGGAGGTCTAATTTAAAACCGACTGGAGTCCTACGTGCAGGTGAGGAGGGTAAAATTTCAACGGCTAGTGTTACACCCAGCAATATTGTACAATTTTACACAACTTATCACTGCTTAACTTATTGTATGTTTCATTCAAGTTTTACTAATATTTCCTAGAAAGTGAGTTTTTAGCACTTTTAGCAGATCTAGCAAGATCTGACACTTCTGTCAAATGGTGTAGATCTATCACAATGTGAACTATTTGTGCTACAATGTTGTCCTTCGTTGTATGACTTAGGTACCTTATAGTAAGTGATAGCAAAATTGTCAATGTAAGTTTCAACTGACCATGGAAGATGATCGCAGTATTTTACCTACGCCAACTGTACACGGTACGATCAAGCCACAGAGGTGTTCAATGCGCTAAAAGCGAATTAAAAAGGTATGATGTCCTACAAAGCTATCGCATTACCGCCAAACACGGTATGAATGCCTCAAACACTGTTTGCTGTATGTTTTGCTTCAAAAATCAACGTACGTGTATAACTTACTAGCGCTACGCTAGCGCTACGCTAGCGCCTACCCCACGCTAACAGAAGCGCTATGGTAGCATCCAAGCAGCAATGAAGGTGTAACAACGTCAAAACCGCCCCAAAACACCACCAGCGTTGCTGTAGGCTTTGTAAACGCCGCTACGCGTCAAATATGTAAATAAAAAAGTTTGCTCTGGGGTTTGTTAAATCACGTGGGTTTGAAACGGTTGAATTCACTGGACAGGCGTGAGGGTAGATCACATTTAAAAAAATGACAATTTGCAAGATCTGTCAGAAGTGTCAAATCCGTCAGATCTGACAGATCGGGCAGAAACTGGATTTTTTTTGCTAAAAGTCAGTCTGTCTCAAAACTTGAATGAAACAGACAATAATGTAAAGATGGCCAGAAATATTACTGGGCCTTCACTGAATGTGAACACGTGTAGAAAGAATGTAATTGGCGTGCTAGCGCTAGTTATTAGTCATGTACGTTAGTTTGATTAAAGAAAAAAAAACGGTTTATAAATAATAAGTTTTTACCTTTTTTCACATAAAAGGACCATAACCGGTCGATTGGTTGAGGTCATTTTCACTTAAACAAGCTTCAACACGGTCCGCTGTCAACGGGAGTACCCTTGGAAAAATCAGAAAATAGCCGAAAAATGAACTTTTTGCAAAGGGTTTTTATCGGTACAAACGGTCCACTCACAAAATATCAGAACCCTATTTATTGACCTACTCATTGTGCATGTACATAACTTGGCAGGACACTTTTGTGGCAGTGATAAAGAGCTTTGGTATCACATGATTTTGTTCCATATATCAAAAAATCACCACGAAAAAAAGTAGCGGTTAGTTCTAACACTCTTTGACTTTCTTCTATCAAATAACCAAGGAACACTAACTATAGACAATGTTGGGAAGAAGACAAAATGTCTTATGGCTCTAACGCAGCGCCAAGCATTTGTTATATTATACAAGAACACTTGGAAAATAACAGCAAGTTTTTACAGTTTAAACAAATTGCAAGTTATACTAGTTATTAAAAGATCTGGCAGTTTAACTGGAACCAGTGAAATGTTGAAGGGCACACGAAAGATGAGAATATATGTAAGAGAGACATGGCTTAGTTGTAGGATAATAGTGTATTTACAAAAAGTTCATAACATAATTCAGAGAATACATATTAGTGTTCATTATCGAGATATCATTAATCTCATGATTAAATGTAATCATTGAATAGCAATGTATGCTGTTGCACGTTACAGCTAACTTTCCTGACCAATATAGATTTGGTGCAGAGCGAGCTTGTGGTTTATTTACCCAAACATGTGATTTAAAAAACAAAATTATTTTTCTTAACTTGAGTATTGTTTACATGTTGTGAGTACCACCATTAACTCTATAGATACCTATTGAGCGCTTTTGATGTTTAGGTATTAGCGTTAACTGAACTCCTCTTGCGCATGAATAGAGGTCAAAAGCAGTATTGTTAATGGTTATTAAATCTGTGAAGCCAACGTGACCCAGACCTCTATTCATTTAAAGTACCGTGCTAAGAAGCTTTTTGTGAAGGGCCTTAACCATTATTTAAGTATTGGCACAACAACAAAGTTACAACAGTGCATACCATGGCAGAAAAACAAGGAACTGGCATCAACAAACAAGAAAAAAGTGGGTCTAATAAAACAAATGCCAAGAAACAATTCCAAGAAGGCGTTGATGTTACTAAACTATTCCCTTCTTTGTCTCCAAGCCAACCAATTGATATACCAGAAGATCAGGATGTAAATAGCGATATACTTTCGATACTGGATATTTTTACATTGGTAATACAAAATCTTGAACCACGTGAAGTTATCCTTACCTTAGGCTCTTTAAATAAATTCTACAGGTTCACAGTATTCTCTTCATCGGTAAATAAGCTCTGGCACACGATGTACAATAGAAGGTTCTCAGAAAAAGCTTCAGGAAGAAAGTTAAAGAAGCCAACTTATGGATGCTGGCTTAAAACTTATATTAATCTTATGACACCTTTCCTTGGAGAGAAGTTTGAATTTGATGATGTGATTGCAGAGGATTCCGGAGAGATGAGTCTCAAAGTTAACTTTATGGGTGAAGCAACATGGAATGGATGGGCTGAAGGATGTGGGAGGGGTGGAGAATACGACGCTTCAAACACTTTGACCGGAACTGGTACTCTTTTGTTTACTGAACAGGAAGGTACTGCGATTGTTGTTGGGAGTGAGAAACTAGAATATGGAGGAACCCTAAGAGTTTTCTCAGCAAGTGACGATGAGGAGTCAGAGGATTCGGAGAATGATAAAACATCAGAAAAAGTTGAAGTACTCGATGTAACTTCAAAATCAATGGTCACTCTCAAGCTTAACCCTGAGTATCACGTGATAACCTCAGACAGTTCATTAATCAACGAAATAAGTGATAACATGGAGTGGTAAAATGGTAATAACAAATACCTTCAGAAGACTGATAAGGTAGAAAACTTGTTTGTAATAGATCGCAACATTGGTTTCTTTACACTTTTTTTTTTGAACAAACAATTTATTTTCTCGCGTCTTAGTGCCACAAAGGGGTAAGGACAGCCTCTGTAGAAACTCTCTTGCAAATACAAATAATTGGTTTGTAATCTAATCTGATTGTTGTCAAGTGAGTTACGGAATGTGCATGTGAACCACTGACATTGTGTAGAAAAAGTTTACAATTTATTTTCGTGCTCCATCAATAACCCATAACTCTCAAGTCTTACACGATACAATAAATCCTCAACGCCTTCACCTGCAATAGCCATAAACCCATTACCTGAAACAAGAACACTAATAGATGCACAATCAAGCAACACTCTAGCACCTGTTCCAGTGTGAGCAATCTTAAGAAGATGAACACCTTCAACACTAGAAGGAACTCTTTTAACTTGGTCTACTGGATACAATGGACCAAGGAAGTCCTGGTACCACTTCTCTTCCTTATCTGAAATCACTTGGTAAGCCATTATATTGAACTTTGGCCTTCTTCCTGCAAAGCTAAGCAACGCTCTTTTGTAGTCTTCAGGGAGTTTGACGTTGAATTTCTTTTCGAGGTTTTTTAGATCGTCTTCAGTTGTTTTTGGACATTCTATTACTTCTCGTGGATCTTCTGACCATTCTACAGTATCTAAGCTCTTGTTGTCCTTTTCAAAGTTGTCCAAGAACATAGAGATGCTAAAAGTATGCGACGACATAACCATAGCGCTGTACATCTCTGCTCTGCTGTATTGTAGCTCGTTTGGCGTAAAGTCAAACGGAATGTTTTCTATCTCCTTATATTGTTCTTCCAGTGCGTCCATCGCTTGATAAGTAAGAGGGGTTGTAACGCAGTTAAATCTGTTCTGAAAGAGTGCTTAAGGGAGGCAGGTATCTTCCTTTCGAAGAAAGTGCCTGTAACCGACCACTGAGCGATCATTCTTACAGGCATGCCTGTAACACTGTTACATGTAGCTAGACCTACTGGGGTTAAAACGCGAACTTAACTGCAGTTGACAATTGAATTATCCACAATGGGCTCACTGTGCGCTATTCTTATCATTTGTATTACTCTGGGTGCCATAGGCACTGATGAACTGGAAACTGGCAGCTTACAGGATAATATTATTAAACTATCTGTTGAACGCGATGAAAAAAGCACTGACGCACTTCCAGATCGTATCAAACTACCTTTAACGTTTAACGTACAAAAAATGCAAGAAGAAGTTAAAAAGCTTACAGACGCAGCTGGACCCTTTATTTACTACAATGTTATTCAATTAAAAGCACCAGCGCATCTAGTAGACCCAAACATACCAAAACCAGAATCAACTCCTGAAACCAACTTTGCTGACGGTTCTTGGACGTCCTGGGTCGAAACAAAAGCTCTAAAGGCTTCTCCATACCTATCTAGCGTTATAGATACATTTAGCGCTCATACGACTGTATCATCAGTGAGACTACTCAGACTTGAACCTGGAGGCGTAGTAAAGGAACATAACGATCCTACTTTAGGCCTTGAGGTCGAAGACTCTGTAGTACGTCTCACAATTCCAATTTTTTCAAATGAGTATGTCACGTTTTATTTGAACGGTATTCCTACTTCTATGAAACTCGGTGAGTGTTGGTATCTACAGCTTTCTCTTCCTCATAAGATTATGAATAACAGTAAGTATGAAAGGGTTCACCTTACTATAGACGTTATTCCGAACGAGTGGGTGAAGAGTCAAATATTATCTGGGTTTATTAACAAAGATTAACGGATGATGGTGATTATTACTTTTTTTGGGTCACGTGATATTTTATTGGGTTTTTTGGGTTGCATTCTACATCTACATGATTGATTTGGATAACAAGCGGTATGCCGAAGTGAGAACAGTACAAGAGTGACTGTCCTGTGACAGCAACAGTGAGGTTGTATCACTGTTTATTTTATGTTAGCGGCATGTCAGTCTGTACAATGTACGCATAGACGCCAATATCTATCTTGTATTAAAAACTTTTACTGTAACTTATAAACGAGAGATTTCTTAACTTATGCCCATTACAATAGCCTTGAAATGCTCACTGAACCGACACTTCAATGTTCTTACAAATATTAATCACACAACTTTTAGATAATACGGCTCTAGTAGTGGTGAGGCATACTGGCTACAAAACCTTTGACTGTAACAGTGCTCGCCTCAAGGTAGTTGTATCAAATCCGAAATCTGGAAACTTTGTTTGTTCCCATTTACAACTGTTCTGGTCTGTTCATCACGTATATTTTAGCTCCTCTCCGACTGAATTACTGTGATCAGGCGGACTCATCTCTCTAGAGCTGGTAATTACCAACCAAGTACAAAGTAAAACGATAACGAAGCAACAATGCAAACTTGACAAGCTCACTGTAATATAATAAAGAAAGAAATGACTACTACCATACTATAAAATTGTTCAATGCCGCTCACGAAAGTGATTATTTTGAAACAAGACGAAAAAGGTCCATCTAAATTGGACAAAAGGAAAAATGAAGAAAAAAAAAGTTTGGGTAAGTTTCGAAGTACAGAGAATGTGCTACAAGAATGAATGTTGAAAGGATGAAGTTTATTCCTGGGCTCGTGTTCTTTAATCACGTTTAAGCTTTTACATACCAACGTAGGACGGCTACAATAGCAAAGAAGAGAGCAGAATAAACATACAAAGTCTTGCTCTTGTTGAAAGCGCCACATTTTAGAGAAGCTTGACATACGCCTTCAAAGGTGTTTCTCACGTCTTTACAACTCACGCCACCGCGAGGGTTGCACAAGCACGTTGATGCGGTACTACAGCAGTAGTAACATTGATCGTTTCCTACGCAAGCACTCTCGGAAAGGCCTGCAAGGCGCGTTAACAAAGATGGATTGGTAACATGCCAACAGCGTACCCGAGCATTGTGCGGCAATGTAAGTAGCAAATGTGATAACAAGGAGTAGAACGAGTTGAGATGTCATGGTTGTTGTTCAGTTTAGATTTTGAATAAAAAGAGAACGAAACAGGATTAAGTCAATGCCCGAATCCAAAAACGACACGACGTTTTTTGTTTTTTAAATGTGCTGTATAAGTAAACCCAATAACAAACATACCTTTAGGCTGTGTAGCTATTATAAATCTCTAGGTTGTATGTGGGTCTAAAACTATTGGGTAAAGCGGTTCCACTAGTATCAAGGTACAATTTGAACCCGTTTTACAGTGTTTTGGTTCTCACCTTAACGAATCACACAAGATAACAGTTCAGAAAAACAAAAAAAAATGTGCTGTATCACGTGATATTCTTGTATAACTTGATATCAATGCTAAAGGGTGATGTGTAAGATTCAAAAAGTTGTCGAGTTTTCGGTGGTTTTTGGTGAACGATTTTCAATATCCTGTGTGAATTAGCCTCTATGTGCTTTCAAATATATATATAGTTAGCATTTATGTCAAGTTATACAAGAACCTCACGTGATACAGCACATTTTTTTGTTTGACCAACCCGTTATCTTGTGTGATTCGCTAAGTTGAACAAAACACAGTTTATTCTATCATCAGCTATGAGGATGTATCGGAGAGTACTGTACTACCATCATCTCCAAAATCATATCTACAGCGAACTATATGAGCTGTATATACCTTACATAATACCTTAATAACTAAGACCTCACTGTAAAGTACAACTGACTGTTTTCGCGAAATCAAAATCACGTTTTAATACGTGAACTTTATTTACTTTGTTTCGCGAATCCTTTTTAAGCTAACCAAAAATGTGTTACCCCGCGTGAACAATATCCAACAAAACTGCGCGTTTTTGTTTACTAAACCACCTAAAATCTCTCCAAAATTGTAACACCTTTTGACGTAATAGAATAAACACAGAAGTTTATTTCTTAATCTAACCAGAAAACTTCATGTTCCAAACAATGATCACTTGAGTTTTGCATAACCGCGACAAATTTTGCCACACGTGAGCATAACATTACGTCTGTTTGGAAGATTATGCCATTGGTGAGAAGTAAAAGCTGCTAGTACGCCAAAATTTGAATCTCGTGATCAATGATTTGCAAAGCAAGAAAACCCATTATTGTTTTAATCTTGGTTTATTGTATTGGGTACGAATCTCCTGCCAAAGCATGTACATAACATAAACTTCGAAAAAATATTGTCCGTGCACAGCAGATAAAAACGACAGTTTCTTCTTGACAAATCCAAGAAGACGTCCATGACTTCTCACAAAAATGAACTGCATTAGTTTTTTTTCAAAATCCAAAGACAAAAGGGTCTTTCAACTTTTGGAGTAATGCCATTTTCATTCGTCGAGTAGGAGTTCATAAAGTTCAATATTATTTTGTCTGATAGAGTAGCACCACAAAGTTAAACCCACTCGACTGTGATAGAAAAAACAACTACCGCTGAGGTATTAAAATAAGTCTTTGAAAGACTCAAACAGCATTTTGACGCTCAAGCTGTTGATTTAGTTTTAACGTTTGTGGTAATCCAGCTGAGAACTATTCAGAATACATCAAATTACTATAGCAACCGACTTCCCACATGGACTACTATGACACTGCAATCAGCTACGGAGAAACATAAACTTTTTAAATGGTGGTTTCTCCATTAAAATGACTCCATCAAGTTCAATCAACAATAAAAGAGTGTGTAGATCTCCTTTATCAAAACCATTCTATCGAGAACCTTGATAGTTTAATTATCCCTTCACATGAAGCTGGTAGCTAAAAAGAACTTTGTAGACAGAACTTAAACAACAATGTACGTACTTGGAGCGAGAGTATTTACTATTGTGACATCAATTAAAGTTAAATTATTCATCACGCCTTTCAGCGTTTTTACCTAGATGGCTTATATCTCCATTGCTATCAATTAGTACATTAGATACAATAGTAGCAGCACACTTGTATCCAGCCTGAAATTCTGCTATTCGTTGTAAAGAGGTGTTGTTTATTGTGTATCATGTTTACCTGGTTGAGTCTCAGAAGACAATTAATACTATCCGAGCTGAATGTACATAAACAAATAGTATCTCAAAAAAACCCTAAAATTGAAAGGTGTGACTTACAAGTACAGATGATCGAAGACTTCGAAACATCAGATATGGTAGAATCCATATACCAAACAACAAGTTAGAAAAGTATATAGGAATGTCGCTTATGCGCTCTGAATACCAAACTCAAGTCAAACATTATTCCAACTTTCTACGAACCTAGTCAGCTTTTTCAGCTTGACACAATCATTCTCAGGGCGGCTGGGTCACACCCACACAATTACGGTCCTCTGTTACGGTCTGTAAGGACTCAATGCCAAATAGTTAACCTAGTAGGAGGCGTCCTGCTCTTCCCGCGTTGAGAGCGGTAGGTGCAACTCCTATGTAAACCCTTGGCTAGTTCCAATGTACGCCAGCCTACGATTGGGTCGTTCAGTGCAACGCAGACAAATAAAAGTAAAGTAAAGTAGAGAAGAAAGTTGTTTCGAAAGTAAGAAATTTTGTTTCATGTAATGTATAAGCCTCAAGGGTGCTACAACTATTTCGTACTAAATAAGAGAACAAAAAGTCCGTTCGATTGCAATAAACGGATTATAGACGTACCCTCCATACTTTGACTGGTTCACTATAACCCAAGTATGAATATGAACCATGAACTAGCTGACGATATTTCGTATCCTCAATAATTTTCACAGTGAACGCTATTAATCAACGGGGGAAATTGGTATTGAGCGCATGTACAGCTGTTAGATTTCCTCGTCCGTTTGTAAGCAACCACAGATTTGGAGGAGAGAACCTGTATCATCCCGGCTTCGACCCTACTGGTCACGTAGCCAGAGACGTTGTCCCATTTATTAGTGGGACTAGCACCCCTGTGTACATAAAACTAAAAAACTTTTTTCGCTGTAATCTGTCATTGTTTAGGACTCGCTACTCGCCGAAAGTTGTTTTCGTTAAACCCTAGTTACTTAAACAACTATACCTCGCTTATCAAACGCCAGTAAAATACAATTTCTACTGTCATAAATGCTAGATGATAAGAAGCTTCATTATAGTTTTTGCCAAAGCTGTCTTGTACACGAAATGTATTGTCTCGATTAAGGTAGGGTCGATTGTGTCAGTCATGAGCAACAACCATAAAAGACTATTTGAAGAGTTCTGCGAAAGACATATTTTTCTTAATTGTGTTAAAGAAAGAAACAAGTTTGTTTATTACAAGTAAACATAGTACATAACTTCAATTTGTTCTTTGCTCCAACATGGTTGAACAAGCGTTTCATCTTGCTGGGATCACATGATTGTTTTAATGAAAGTATACTTACTGCTAGTAAGCCTTGCTTCTGATTGACTTGTTACAGTAAATCCTTGTGAAACAAAAAACTTTAACACAAATATACCATTGTTAGCTCGCATAGATACTGCATCCCTGAATTTGTATTTCATATTAGAAATAGTATATGAACCATGCTTTGGGTTATAGCTAATTTTCAGTTTTTTAGAGTCCATACAAAGTTCAGCATGTTGTGTTTTGTTCGGAAAGTGTTCTCGAAATTCAATCATAAATTTATCAACATAAGCCTTTGAGTCACCATATATAATTATAAACTCATGTGTAAAACTGTGAATAACGCGTTAGAGTTGAACCAAGAATACAGAGTCAAAAAAAAGAAGAAAAATACGTTAGAGATAGTGTTACCTATTGTGCAGTTCAACCAAAGTAGCCTTTATAAATAATGTATAAATATATGATAAGTTTTTCTTTTGCTACAGCGCTCTTCAAGAGTTTTGACTGAAGAAAAGACCTGACACAAGCGGCTGTCGCAGAAACTAGTGAAACTAGTGGAAACCATTGTCTTATCAAAGTTATTTGGGTACTTTGGTTGTAACACACAATAGAATACAGAGTGCGGTTTTCGATTGAAAACCCAAAAAAAGCAAGTGTTGCTAAATCTGCAAATGCAGATTTTTTTTTTGAAGAATTGTTTTTGTTGTGGGAACGTTATTTCGGGTAAAATCGAACTCCAAAACAGTTTCACGCCAATTGGTGATTATCCTTTAAAATTTATGCTAAAAGTCGTTATCAAACGCTGTAAAAGCCGATTTTGGCAACTAGAAAATCGTTTTGTAATACTACAACGGCCAAACGGAAATTTTGGGCCTCGCCAACTGCACAAAAGCAAAATCAGCCCGAACTAACGCAAAACGGTGTTGTTCTGCTGTATTCAAAGGTGTAACATAGTTGTACCTGCAAGTAACCACTTCCGGAGCTCCTTCCATCGTTGTCAACTCGCAAAGCAGTCCTGAATGGTCAAATACTGGTCAACACTGACCTTATTTTACAAAACTCTTGCCAACAAGTGCAATCAACCTGTCGACAAGACCTAATCAAACAAACACCACTTGTGGAGTCTTTTGGTTTTGCATGATATGTGCAAAGTGTAAAAACGTGATTTGAACCATCGTGGTACACGTGAACAAGTTTGCTGATAATAATAGTAATCTGGTGTTTTAGCACTTGTTGATGGTATAAACCACCTCTTTTTTTTTTGGGTCATAGCGTGGGAATACTACTTTGTTACTAGTGTTGAAAACTAGTTTATTTCTGTATTCAAAGGGCCGGCAATTGATGAGCCGAAGGTGCAGAGACATGAGAGCACAATGTTTTCTTGGGAGTTTTTGCTATATTTAGGTGTATATAGCCTCTAGACTTAAAAGGGGACACTTTACTGCTGAATTTTTTTTTCACGTGAACTTACAACCAAACCCTCAAAATCCACTGTCACCCAACTATCGGATAGTGGTTGGCTTACTATTACATCTGCTGATATAATCGACTTCTATCAACAATTTTATCGCCACGATAAGTAGTCTAGAATGCTCACCTTCTGAAGGAAATGTTTGAAGACAAGCCATAGGAAGACGAAGTCCCAGAAAGAAAAGCCAAACTTCAAGCCATCCGGCAACCTTACCAAAGAATTGCGTACATACAAGTGCGTAGTACCCAAATGCAATAAAATTAATACTAACCGCCGTCGCTAAGAGGTGTCGAAGCTAGCAAAACCAATTGACAAAAATTTTTATGAGTCTTTCGCAATTACAGTCGGTTTTTCTTGCTTTTAGTTTCATGTTCATTTTTTGTGTACTCATCTACAAGTCTTGTCTTTGTACTTTCCACCTGGTTTACCATTTGAATAGTAACATAACTTAGTTAGTTTGCCAATTTTGGACCACTCTTTGTACTCTCCTTCAAGTTTACCGTTCACATAAAAACATCGTTTCTTCAAGGTACCACAGTAATACCACTGCTTGAACTCGCCTTTAAATTTACCATTGGTATACTGCCACTGGCTGATCAAAGTTCCATCAGCACTCTTTCCAATATACCACTTTTTGTACTCCCCATCAAGGTCTCCGTGTTGATAGCAACAAAGTGTTCTCATTTTCCCATTCTTGGAATTTAGTTTGTATGTGCCATCAAGTAATCCGTTTGTATAGAAGCAATGTATACTCAATTTACCATCTATGAACCATTTTGTGTACTCTCCATCCAGGTTACCGTTGACATAGTGACAATGTAGACTCAAAGTACCACCACTGGTCCATTGTTTGTACTCTCCGTCAAACTCTCCGTTTATATAGAAACAATGCACATTCATTTTCCTATCCTTGAACCATTCTCTGTATTCTCCGCGTAGTTTACCATTTATGTAGAAACAATGTATGCTCAATTCACCATCATTGAACCATTTTTTGTACTCTCCTTCAAGGCTTCCGTTTGTATACTAGCAATGTATACTCAATCTCCCATCGTTGAACAATTTTTTGTACTCTCCATGAAGTTTACCATTTGTGTAGAAACAATGTTTGCTCAATTCACCATCATTGAACCATTTTTTGTACTCTCCATCGATGTTACCATTAACATAACAGCAATGCACACGTATTTCGCCATCCTCAAGCCACTCTTTGTACTCTCCATCTAGTGTACCATTTATATAGTAACATTGCTTGGCCTTGATAAATTCACAAGTCTGGTACCACCAGGGCATGTAATATTTACGTTTCCTTCTTACTTGGACCCACTTATAATGTTTCACCAAATCACTATTGAATCTAGTTGCTATTGCTGTCTTTTTTGATAAAAGTGGCATTTTAAGGTACACTTCCCTGTCCATATCTACTATATCAAGCAGTATCTCATTTGGAAGCTTCGTTAGATGACACTTACGCCGGTTTTTTCTACAAAATATTGGTTTAGCGGGTACAACACAATAATGCCATAAGTACGAAAAAAACAAGAATTACCAAAAACTCCTGAACAACAAAACGAGTACGTACATTATTAGATTTATGAGTTATTTTCAAATCCCGGTGTTCTTGGTTTTCATTCAAATTTAGTCTAATGAAATGCGAAAAATCGTGGTTTTTGCCTGTGAAATGCCACTATTCTCGTTTAGAAGAAAGACACTTGAAAACTTCGTTTTTACGGAATTTCTATGAAAAAAAAAGCTCTTTTGCTTTTGAACAAGTCTATTGTTTAAGGGGGCACGTCCTCGAATGGATTACTTTCATTGACCATTGGCAGCGTATCTCGTAACATGTGCCACCTGAACGTGATCAAATTCTGAATTCATGTGAAATATACTAAATCACGTGAATAGTACCTATAGGCCCTTGAACCAATTACTTTCGTTGACCATTGGCAGCAAGTTTAGTAACATTTTTATTGTGATTAATTCTTACTGAGTATTACCTTACCTAGCCTAGTAAACTGTGATCTGGTATCACAGTTTGCGTCTATTGAGGGATCTTTGGTTCTCCAATAATTCATATGAACTAATAGTTTTAAGTGTTGGGCATTAGGCCCTCGAAGTAGATTAAGGCACGCTGAGAATGAAATGACCTTAACCCCACGGGCATCTTCGGGCTTTAAACCCATCTAAAATCGCGTAAAACGCTGAAAAAATAGGATAGCGAACTGTGTAGATTGATTACTTGAGTTCAAAGCCCGAAATGTCATTTTTTTTCTCAACTTTTTGACCTTAATTACACGGATTTGAAACAACTTTTAAAGCTATTCGTCCGCTATTTCACCACTTGGAGACGCATTTTAGGTGGTGTAGAGCAAATTCGTTATTTTTTTTTGCTTTCAAATTGAGACTTTTATTGAAAGTGTACCCATAGCATGTACTACGTGTGTAGATGCTATGGGTAACGTAGTTTTGAACAAATGTGCTTTTAAACAGAAAGATTGAAAAAATGCAGTCGTTTTTGAAAAAAAAACTTTTGCAACAAAAAAACGTCACAAAAAGGCACACGCTAAAAGTTGGGTTTTTCAAAAGCCCTCATGTCAAAGATATAGGCACGAAAATTTGAGCCGATTTGAACAATTTCTGCACATCTCAGCGTGCCCCCTTAAGGTTAAAACAAACTGTGTAATTATTGTTCGAGCTTGTTCGAAAAAATGCGAGAATTCAAACGAAATGTTCAGTAACATGATTGTGAAAATTGTAAATAAGTATAAATTATGGTTGTAAAACAAGGGTCCTTGTACGTACTATTTCGTTGTATTTCTAACGGTGTACTGGTGTAGGTCTAATTTAAAAGTGATGGCGGTACTTCCAACACAGTAGAGGAGGTAAGTTACAAAGGCTAATGCTAGTGTGTTACTACTTATAATAAGCTCACCAGTGCTTTTTTGGTCTAATCGACGCTAGTTTTGGATAAAAACTATGTCACTCACGCCAATTCTATTCGCTCCAGATTACATGCCAAGTTTACCTCCAGCGCTAGTACCAACAGCTTCCCCTACTGTCGGTTACAATCATAAGAACTAATCTACCAGTAAATCATTATGGAATACTGTTTCTGTTTGTTCTCATAACATTGTCTATCTTAGTGTTAACGTCTTGCATCCTCTCAGCGTAAACAAAATCTATGATCTAGCAGGTACCTGTAGTACACTAGTTGACACGAAAAGAGACTTTCATGATGTCTGTATTAAATAGGCGGAATAACTTCAAGTCTGCCTCTAAAGCTGTCAGACATCTACGTTGGCATCAAACTAAGTGAGCGTATTGACCACTTCTGTGTATTAGCTTCACGTGTCGCATCACTACAAACACTTAACTGTCTTTAAGTTTGATATTCATTATCTCAACAAGAAACACACGTCTGTCCAACAACAAATCAATGTCAGAAACCAAGCGACGCAAGCCAAAGAAAGGAGAAGAAATAATACCTAACCTACCTCCGTTTGACGCAAATACAGTATGTACTGCATGCGATAGAATTGTAGTAGGAGAAAACCATAGAAGAGTTAAATACAAAAAAGACTGGCAAGGAAAGAAGCCTCGGTATTGCTCAGTATGTGGAGACTGGTACTGTAATTTACACAAACACAAGTTCATGGATAAGCGGGAACATGGGTGGAAGTGTAAAGGATGTAAAGGGATGAAGCACGTCTATGATCCTGATGCTCCAGATGACTATTTTGTCGTGAAAGAGGTTTTCTGCCCTCCTGCTGCTATATTTAACTAACAATGTGGCAACCTTGTACAAAACACAACAACTGTAAATAAAGAACACTTATACTATCCATAAATATATTGTCTTTTAGGACTAAGGCGATGATATTGCTAGAACTTGTTCACAAATCAAGCACATAGAGCTGGTAGCTATTTTATCAGTGTGATTTCATTACTTAATGTCTGAACATGTGAGATATTTCAGACGTTTGAACAAGCTGGACTGATCCAACAAAGACAAGCAACCAACCGAAGCAGTTTATACGATAGCAAGCAGAAATCACCCGCCCACAACCGCCCTTTTTACAATTTCAAAAAAAAAAAAAAATCGTTTTCTTCATTTATCAATGCACATGCGATCGTGTTATGTAAATAAACCAGACACTCGCTTTGTGCCAGAGTTATCGGTCAGGGGCAGTGTGTTCCTTTCCTCCCAGATCGTCTTGCAATAGCTTTTGTTGGGATTGAGGATTGGTCTAACACGTGTACAAAATACCGTAGCTCCCTATTGTCGGTATTGACTTGATAAAAGCCATGTCTAGTTAAACCAAGTGTTTGAAATGTGTAACTCTTCAGTCGCAAACAATTAAGTAAGTGTAGTGTCTATTGTAAGCACAAACTTAATCATCATAGTAGATTTGTTTCTCCCGTAACCAAAGTACGATGCCAAAAGCTTCAAAAACAGGGCAAGTATCGGGGAGTCGAAAGACAAAGTTAATTGCCAAGGTAATTGTTGTTGGTGATTCAGGTAAGTGCGAAGTAAAACTATCTTTAACATGCACGAAAGTGCTTTACACCAAAAAATAAAGCATTTGTAAAGGAAAAGCTTACATTATGGTTAGGTGTTGGTAAAACATCTTTAATGGAACGCTATGTGAAAGGAAGGTTCTCAACGCATAGAAATACGATTGGCGCTGATTTTGTACAACATCTATCAGAAGCTACTTCTAAGCTATTTTTAAATTCAAGCTATTTTTACATTCAAACTATTTTGTTCGCTATGAGTTTACTTCTCAATACTTGTAGTTGTCTAAAACTGTACCTGGCAAGAGTGTTGAAAATCTGTTATTGCAAATTTGGGAGTAAGTGCTTTTAGTGTTAGTTTACAACGCTATAAAGATAATTTTTTGTAATCTTTTTGACTTGTTAAATCATGTCATTTTCTCCTTTAACTCACGTGATACCAAACATTAAGTGCCTTTATTGTTTATTATTACTTACGATAATGTAGTACCGCTGGGAGAGAACGATTTTCATTGCCAGGAGGCACGACATTAACAAGGAAAAAAAAAACTAATTTTCTGCATAAGTAGCTTTTTATAGAGGTTCAGATGTGGCTCTTTTGGTTTTTGATGTGACAGTAAAGAGATCATTTGAAGTACTCGAACAGTACAAGGAAATGATAGAGACATGTATAGGAAAAGATGATGCAGCCAAAGTAAGACGCCTCAACAGAACAAAAACAAAGCACTTGACTTACCATGATTAGATTAAGTTTGTAATCGTTGCTGCAAAGTGTGACCTGACAGATAGAAGACAAGTATCCACAAAACAAATAGCTGAACTTTCTGAGTACTGGAACTGCCCTTATTACGAAGTCAGCTCCAAAACGGTGAGTATATGCCAATCCAACAACTGAATTTTAATTAATGAAAAAATTAGGGTGTAAATGTTCATGAACTGTTTTCCAGTGTTGCACGCTGGGCAGAAGAAAAAATCATAAAACACGGTGAAGACATCGAACAATACAATCATTCAGTCAAGAAGAAAAAACCAGCTGATGCTCAGCCAGTATCTTGGATTATTTCGTGGGCAGAATGGCTTGGATTCGCTTGAACGATTGAAGACTTTGTGCACACTTAATCTCTGATGAGTTCATTGTAGCAAAACGTCAATAAGTAAATAATGCTTTTCATTATCTTGTATGTCGTTAAGAAGACATCAAGAAAAAAAAACATGTTGAGCACGTGATTTTTTACGTTCGGTCATAGTTTATATTTAACTTAGCACATCACAATCAACTTATGCGTAGATATGGATTTGTTATTAGAATGGAGAGTTGACTGTACCTTGCATAGTTTCAGCAAGACCATAAAAGGTAACTCTCAATTCTTCGAGTCTACGGCAATGCCAAAAGCAGTGATACAACACCCTTTCAAGAGGTGGAAATCAGCGCTTGCAGTACACATGGATTTTGACTATCAAGGCCAAAAATAAGTAATCACGTTTCTAAACTCAACATGTTAGCGTTTTGTGAAGCTCCAGGTTGGTAATAAATCATACTTTTACGCTATATAACGGCGCATTTAGAGGCTAAGGTCTCTGAATTGGTCATATTGCTCAATAAAGCGTATGAATTCGAGATATTCACGAAAGGAGACAGAACAGACTCTACAGAACTGAGCGAACTTGTTAAACACAAAAAGATGATACTAGCATTAAACGAAGGTTTAACGCCTTTTCTCACACTCTACCTTACTTTCCAATAGCAAAAGAGCTAATAGGATGCGTAAAAGTAGACATACAAGGACATACAATCGAATTTGGTACAAAACTCTTCTTCGTCTTCTTAATCTTCTTATATACGTGTATTATAGGCATGTTAGCTGTCAGAGAGGAGTACCGCAAGAAAGGTGAGTAAACCGAGATAACAGGCGATTAAATAATCGTTTGAGGTTACGGAACGGCTCTCATTCAAGAAGCAGAACGTAGGGGCAAAGAATGTGGTTGTAAATACAGTCAATGCACTGTAGCATGGAAGAACACTCATTTATTCGCTTATTACGAGAAGCACGGATACTCTAGGATAGAGGAAACACGTCCTTGGGATGATCCAGAAGGGAAAGTGCTTTATGAACCTGGATTTTTTTATGTCTATCGAAAAAACCTGTAATTTTGTTGTTACATAACTGTCACGTGCAAGGTATCACTATACTCTAAAATAAAGTGTGTATATACGGTTTATAGCGTAGTGTTTCACGCTTCACGACTTTGTTAATGAGAATAAAGTCAATGTAGTTTGAATAATTAAGTAAGAAAAAAATAAGAAATACGTTCATGTTTTTGTATTCAATCTGGATTGTTCTACAACCTTTTGTACAGAAAACTTAAAACTGTGAGTAGCCCTTTTGAATCTAGTTTTGGTATGTGACAAAGTTTGTTGCCTTATTTGCCCTCAAAGATATCCATCCTCGAAAGATATGCAGTGACAAGGTGTTGTTTAGACATTTTCAGCTATGAAGACACCTAGTTTTGTTACTAAACGATTGACGTGTTGAAACTGCTCATTTTATAAGCGAAATGAAACGTAAGCTCAGTCGGTGGGGTGGGGGAAAGTAGGATTGAACGAATACAGTTGTGTTTGAGAAACTTTTTTTGTATTTTTTTTTTATTTATTCATCCAAAAGTTTTTTTGTACACATGATCTTTATATTTTCTTCTCTCATCTTCCTCTGCTATCCTTTCTACGACCATACTCATCTCTTGATCCTGAACGAGAACGAGAGCGTCGGCGATCTACAAAGTTAAAAAAGTTAGAAAGAGGAAAAAGAACAATATGTATTCTCACCTCTACGATCTCTACGGTCTCTGTTATCACGATCATCTCTTCTGTAATCTCTTCTATCATCTCTTCGCCTGTAATCACGTCTATCATTACGCCTATCATTGCGTCTATAATCTTGTCTTCTGTCATTACGACGAGGTGGACTTCTTGATCGTCTTCTTGGACTGCTCATCGATGAATCGCTATCAGAATCGCTAGGACTTGCTTCTCTTGTCCTCTTGCGTGGACGATCTTCAGCCTTTTTTTTTTCATCTGGGGACTTAGCTGCTTCGAATTCCATACGATCACGTTTACGACCCTTAAGTTCATCAGCACCTCCAGCAGAACCTAAACAAGAAAATGTCAGAATAAAACGAGAAAATAAAATAACGAAAAACTTTTTGTCGTTTTTGATTTCTCTGAATGCTACCATTAGTCACGTGGTTTTACGGTACATACCTCCAACAGCGTTCATTACACCAAGAGATTTACGTTGTGATTCTCTCTTTTCTCGCTCTTTGGTGTACTCCTCAAGTCCAAAACCATCGACATTATTTTCATCTTCTTCGAATTGAACAGGTTCTGTTCTGGCAGCATTATCTTGTTCCTCAGTACCCTTGAATCCTTTATGAGGCTTAAATCGTTTTGTGTTAACTATATCATCAAGTGACATATCGCTATACTAAATAAACGGTCAGTAAGAAAGTTGTGGAGGTCTCTTTCAATGCAAAGCAAAAAAAACGTACTTGTGTATCATCTTTTTTAGGAGCTTTGAAGATGAGACTGTGGTCATCTCTTCTGAATAGAGGCTTATCATAAACAGCAAAACCCTCATCATTTCCATATCCAGAATCGATACCTTGCGATTGATTGAAGAGACGTTGATCATACTGAGCTTCTTGGGTCTGAGCAACATTCATTCCCAAAGCGATCTTCTCAGAAATATCACGATCATTATCACGCATGAACTTTGACTTGTTTGCACCCTTGAAGTTCTCAAGACGATGCGCACGCTCTCTAAGACGTCTCTCACCCTCACGAAGCTCATCACGAGCATCTAGAGCCTTATCTCTACCTCTTTGATTTTTAATCTTAGAGTCAATGCCTTGACGTTCAAGACGAGCTTGTTCTGCAATATCCTTCAATGCTCTTTCTCTCTCTTGACGTTCTTGAAGAGCCAAATGTTGTTGCAAAGCATGACGCTTTGCTACTTCAGCTCTAGCGTTACTCTCAGCGATATAAAGAGATTGAGATAGTTTTGCGAATTGTGGGTTGATTTGGACCTCTTGTAGTCCTCTACCATCTGCAGCAAGACGTTTTTCAAGTGGAATAGTATAACCTCTGTTATTCTTCCACAAAGAAACACAAGGTGGTATACGCCATGCCTCTCTTGTCTTTGCAGAAGGTTTTCTATCAGGTGAATGCATAACTGGTACTGGAGGTTCTTCAAGTGATGCTGGGACCTTTCTGGCGCGGAACTTTGGAGGCTCAAGTGGATCTGAAACGCTTTCAACCTAAAGAAAAAAAAATTTAGTTTTTTGAATTCTTTGGGTGTTTTAACGCCTGTAGTACGGCATGATGTAATAATTTTGATGTTTATGATGTACTTACCATACGAATGATGCGTGAGGAAGCTCCAGAGTTAAAAGAAGCGGCTTTGTTAGCAGGAACATAACGAATATATTTTGCGTCTTTTTCGACTTGTTCAACTGCAGCTGGTCTTGATGCATTGATTTTTATGTTTAATCTCTTCTCTAAAGCAGCACGGGTTTTCTAAGATGATAATATAAGCAAAGGAAATAAAGCAAAAAAACAAATGAAAAAAAAATGAAAAAAAGTGAATTTTCTCAGTCCAAAACAAATTATATTACATCGGAATAGCTTGAAAATATGCAGTAATACTGTTGTAGTTATGTTATAGTATATTTACCTCTGTTGCTTTTTTTTCTTCCTCGTCATCAGGTTTTTGAAGTTCGTCCTCTGTGAAATGTTTTACACGCAACGCTGATGCTTTACTATGTACAATTTCATCTAAATAATGACGTAAGTATAGTTTCTAAGACATCAGGAGGAAGAATTGGTCCGTGAGGGATAATTTGATTAATTTTCAAAAAAAAAACCCTAATACGTCTATTTACGCAATAAATAACAATGTGATGAGTGCAGCACTGTTTTAAGAGCAAAAAAAAAAAGTCCAAATTTCGGTCTTTGGAGGAAAAAACCAAATGTTCAAAATATCTGTTGTACTTACTCTTTCGGCGTCCTACTTCTACTATAGCGCCATAATTAAGGTTTCCTTTAGCGTCAGCTTGTAAATTTACAACATTGGTTCCCTGTGTATGAAAATCAGTAAACCATTCGTTTTTTCTAAAACTCACTTTTGTTGTGTCCTTTCCCATGTTTAAAGGGTACTGAGGTATGTGTATCTCAGGAAAAGCACCACCATCCCCAAAATCTTCCATTGTCCTTGGTAGCCATCCTTTACGATCTCCGTATGGTGGAATAACGACTTTGGTAGATACTAGCTCCTTTGTAGTTGCCGGATACAAAGGTTGATCCTCTAGTTTATGGTATGTATTTTTCGTGGCCGGCAATAAGCTGTGATGTGTTAATATCGTTTCGAAGCCATAATAGATTAAAATTAACGTACGAACTAAGTGTTGCCGCAGCCATGCCTGTTGTATAAAGAGCTTTTGAAATGAAACAGCAATGCTTCCGAACGCGAACAAGCCTTAAAGTCGACTTTTACTTAAGTTTGGGTCGAAAAGCTTTGTAGTTCGCGAAATTCAAGCCAACGGCATCGTACCATACATAATCTTGCACGTTGGCGGAATCGGTTGTATTCACTTGATAAATGGAGCGTAGTTTTGGTGCATCAAAAAAAATAGATGCATCTTTCATTAGTAGGCCTCCACCTGGCTTTAAAGCTACGAGTGCGCGCGGGAGCCAGAATTATCTAAAAAAGGGCCTGAGGTATTATAAAGAAGAGCACTTTACTTTGGCCTTGCGTATGATAGACAAGCACCTCGTCACCAACTCAGGGGATAAATCTGCATGGCTTTGGAAAGGTTAGTAAAATGAAAAACTAAAAAAGATCTTAAAACTGGTCAACAATGTCAAAATACGCAAAAACAAGTTCTAAACTACTCAACTAACGCTATTTCATTCGTTGCCTTTTTTGTCACTTTAAAATAACCATAGTACAGGAGATACACTAAGAAACCTGCTGAGAGATGATGCAGCATTATTATGCTACGAGAAAGTAAGCAATTCATGAAATAGATCCACTTTGTCAAAAAGTCCGTTTTGGAACTCGCGCCTTATTTTCTGTTTTTCTAGGTCCTGACGCTAGATCCAAGAGACGATAAGGCTTGGCTATTTAAAGGTACGTTTTTTGTACTGATTGTGGGTTATTTATTGAATTTCTTAAATTCGCTGTAGGTCTTGTTCACTGCGATCAATTACAATATACTGCAGCTATAGAGTGTTTTGATAAAGTAACAGAGATTATACCGTGGCATAAAGAAGCCTGGAGCAACAAGGGTGCGATTCCGGATGGTTGTTGTTAAAATTGTTCTTAAAGCGTTCTAGGTATTGCGTATGCTCGTTTAGGACAGCTTAACGCTATACAATGCTATAATAAAGTAATTGACGTTGATCCAAATAACAAAGAGGCTTGGAATAACAAAGGGCTATCGTATAGGTATGTTAATGCGTACTAAAATAGTTCTAGTTGTTTTTATGTCTTTCTATTACACTTATAGCACGCACTGACTGATTTTTTTTTAAAGGCGATTAGGCAACCACAAGAAAGCCATTGAATGTTATGATAAGGCACTAGAAATTGATTCAAAATTTAAAGTAGCTCTTAACAATAGACATCGCCTTGTTCCTGGTGGAGGGTTTGGTACATAGATGATATAGCATATATGTTTTTGTAATGTCAAACAAAAAAAAAAATCCACTAAGTTTTTCTTCTCTTTTTTTTTTCTTTTTTTGCTCTGTGTTTTAAACTTATTTTTGTATCGTAGCTCGAAGCTTGTCATACAATACGAATAATAAACTAATATCACCACGTTCACAAACAAAAATTAGTAGAGTGACTAGGTCAAAAACTACACGGTAAGTGTATTAACTAAAGAGCTTTCTTCAAAATCTTAATGTCGATTAGGAGTAGGACTGCACCTAAAGCTCGACGTTCTGTCACAGATAGAGGACTTGACTCTCCAACGCGTATGAGCTTTTCTGAATCGTCTAGTGATTTTGAGCCAAAGCGTAAGAGGTACAAGAAAGGAAAGTCCACAGGACATTTACCTAAGTTGACACATAAGAAAATAAATTCAGGATTACACAGTACGTTTTATTTTTTGCAATCACGTGCTTTTAGTTACTTTACTTGTAGTTCCTAAGCTTGATCTTACTGGAACACGTCCAGGGGAGTTTAAACATGAGCCTACAGTTACAGACTTTGCACAAGTTAAAACGAAAAAGGATAAACGCTTGCGAAGTAAGTTGAAGCTTGTTGGCGTTTTTTGAACTTAAGTTTTGATAGCGCTCAAAAAGCAGTTGGAAGAGTCAAAGCGTAAGATTTCTGAAGCACAAAAGTATCTAGAAAAAGAGAGGACACGTGCACTTAAAGCTGAACAAAAAGTATTGGCTCTTGAGAAAGCACTTGGACAATTGCAACAAAATCATGTATGTGATATTGTTCTTAATTATTGGTAAAAAAAAAGACTTTTTTTTTAACTCTTGTTTAGTTCTCAGCTGCTGATATTTTTAAACGACTTAAATTGCGTGATGATGCTTAAGTATATACACTCATATTTATACGCTGCACGATGAGAAACGGGGAGCAGATTTTTTAGTTATATTATGTCAAAAGAAAAACAGAAAAAAAAAATAAAATATCACAAAGAAAAAGCGACCTATGGCAGTTATAAAACCAAGAATGCCCATGAAGCATTATCAAGTATATATAAGTTTAAAATTTGATACTCATTAAACTTTTTTGATGGAAGAACGGAGAAAAAGCAGAGAAGTTCGAGAATGCGGTTTTTTTCTTTCTGATATTTTAAAATGTTTATCACGTGATAATTTCAAACTTTCTTTCTATTTGTTTTAATAACACGTGTTGTTGGTTTTCTTTTTTACGTTATAATTTATGGAGATTGTTGGTGTTATTTTGGGCGATTAAGTAGCAAGTGATAGAATGGTACCAATGAGTGTAGCAACCCATCCAAGACCAGCAATAATAATACCATATCCAGGTTTGTTGATATCAAAAAAATTACTTTGGTAAGGGAATACAGCACACCTATGAGCATAAATTAGTATTAGCGGCATGGTATAGCCTTGTTTACCATATCAAAATTGCTAGAAAATGGAAGATAGTTGCTGTTACAGCGCCTGTTCTTGCTGGCCCTAATAATTATTATGGCGAGACAAACAAAAAAATCTAGCGCGATAGGCACGCGTTATTTACCTAGTTTTTTAATAAACAGTAATGTTGCTGTAACTATGAGAGTTAATATAGTGATAACCAATAGTCCCAAGTAAGTAAACCTGCAAAACAAACGCAATGAGTACTCAGGCTTTCCCCAAAAAAACCCAACAATTTTTTTTTTACCCATTTTATAAAAACGTACCCTGCGGCTTTGAGTTGAACACACTATGATAGATAAGTTAAAAACTGCACGTTTACTCAATTTACTATCACGTGATAAATTAAAGTAGCGTAAAATAATTTATAAAACTCTAACGTTGTAAAGCAACGCTAAAAATCACGTGACGTGTTCTCGTTTCGAAAAAAAAGCAAAATAAAAACGTACTCTATCTCTTTCATCACCGACCCAAGGTAATGAACCACAATCCAAATCAGCGTACGCAAATGAATCATCAATAGTTATCAAAGGAGTAGATATCGCCAAATTCGCACGTGTGCTGTAAAACGTTTGCTTGCTTCAAGAAAACATCGTCAACTTTAACTTTTTACACAGCCACTTACACTCCCTCGTCATCAATGTAAAGTTCCCCAAAAGAACCCAAAACACACGCTGCAATAGCTACTCCCCAGAATATGACAGCGACAATATAAGCGATCTTAAATTTCATGCTGTGTCGTCTTGTAATCGTTCAAATTTTTACAAGCTGATTTGAGTTGACTTAGATGGGAAAGTGTTAAGTACCATTGAGGATTTTTAGGTGTTCCGAGCATCGTACGGTTATAATACACTATCTGACCTTTCGATACTGTTGTGAATAACAAGATGGAAGCTACACAGCATAATTTCGCTACAACCGTACCACAGTTACCACCTGAGACATTGGCGCATGTTCTAAGTTATTTTAGATAAAAGGAATCGTATTACAGCTTCAACAGTGTCTAATCTCTTCAATGACATTATTCGTCTCAATATAGGGTTTGTTTCTATCAGGTTAGCACGTTCATCAGATTGTCACGTTCTCAACGGAAGCCCATAGCGTTTGAAACTAAAAATGTCATCGGCTGAGTGGAGTATAAACACTTTCGGGCGTTCATACTCTTTCATTCACTTCTCCAGAATCAATCGAGATCAAGTGTTTTTATTTGAAATTGTGTATCTTAAGTTTTCAATCAAATGTTTATTGTTTGATATCGCATATCTTAAAGGTGACAGTTTCAATCATATTCAAATGTTTTTTGTTTGAGATCGTGTATCTAAAGGGTGTTATGATCATTCAGTCCAAAAACTCATGGCTTGAACTTTGTGGTAATGTAAACACATTGGCGATTGAATCTACAAGATCTGTTATTACAGATCATCGTTGATTAATGTCAAAACCTTGAAGCTATTTAGTGTAAGTGCTACTGACTCTGGTTTGAAGAATTTGGTAAATCTTGAACCTTATACTGTGTTATTGCTTTGCTTTAAGTATATGACATCTCTAAAAACTTTTTCTGTATACCCTAGCACGGTTTTGAAAGATTCTACTAAGGGATTGGATATAAAGTGGGTCTAACTAGTTGTATGACGACCATCAACGTTGGCTAGAAATAAACAAGTTAACACTTACATATTTACTCACAGTTGTCTGTTCAGTATCTCCCATGCATAGTTTTTCGGCACTTATTATTTACTGTGACGTATTTAAGAGACTTCACAGGTTCCAGCAATCGCTTATTTGTGTTAATGCACTATTGACCTATCTTTTGCCCAATCAATAACAGGTGAAGGTATCAAGGCATTGAGGTGTACAGTCATACTGTAAACCTATCTCATTGTGATTCAACTTCTATTCTTATGGGTAAAAGCCTTCTTTGGTCTTGTTGAATCAATCGAGTAATCGGGCTTATTGATTGTTAAGTCCAGTCTAGTGTTCAATGAATTCTATTTTATCATCACACAACCAAACACAGATTTTAGCATGTCAATGCACAATATAGTAGTTCTTGGACAAGGCGGAGTTGGAAAATCAAACATAACATTACGAGTAGCACTAGACAAATTTATCGCTGATTACGACCCAACAATAGAAAATGAGTACTACACTACACGTTTTAGTAACTTTTGAGCCATTTAGAGCTCTTTTAGCCTTTTTACGTTACACAAAGCCTCTTACTCCCTTTAGGTACCGTAAACGATGCGAAGTAGATGGTGAAGAAGTGACATTGAGCATTCTTGATACAGCTGGCAGAGAAGAGTATTTTACAATGTATGACACGGTGAGGTATTTTGAAAAAAAAACATTGGAAATCTCATTTTTTTTTAATAGTACATACGTTCCTGCGAAGGATTTTATGTTGTGTATGATATGACAAGCCGATTATCCTTTGAAAAAATCCCAGAATATTGTGAGAGCATTATCAGGTACTAATTACAGCCTAAAGTCCAGTAACTCCTGAGAAGGAGCACGACAGAAAATTTCTGAGAAAACATAACCATTTGGGTTTAATCGTTAGGATGTCTCACTTTTTGCTTTAGAGTTAAGGGTGTGAACTCGTTTCCTGGTGTGTTGGTTGGTAATAAAGTAGATATTGAAGAACATAGAAAAGTATCAATAGCAGAAGGCCAAGAGCTTGCTAAACATTATAAACTTGATTTTTTTGAGACGTCAGCAAAAACACGTGTTAATATTGAAGAATCTTTTTATCAACTTGTTAGAAAGATGGCAAAAAATATAACAGAGCCTATTGGTAAAAGAAAAAGACGGTGTACTATGATGTAAGAAAGCTTGGAGCTGCATAGGTTTCCACAATTCCCAGAAGACTAGCCAGAGAAGTATGTGACATTTTTGCACAAAAAACACTAACCCGATTTCCAGTCGCATACTAGTTCCATTATAATTACGCTTGGAAAGTCTTGAAAATAAAAACGTACAAACAATTATACTCATTTGGATGTATAAAATGGTACTAGTCTAGTTTGTTTGAATCTGGTAAGTTGTGTTCGAGGATTACCACTGACAAGTGGTAAAACATTTGCATTTATCATGAATTGCAACTGACACCCTGTTAAACTATACAATACTTAGCTGATAGCTTTAATACCATGTTCATTCTGCAGTGTTGTCACTTGTCATGTGCTCTACGTTAATAGTATGTGTGGATCGTAAAAACAAAACGACACATTTATGGTATTTGACAAAAGGTTGAGGTCAAGATAGATACAGTAGTTGTATGTATTTATTAAAAATTGGTATTTTTGCAAGTATACCATAAAATAGCGCAAAGAGAGTGAAGTTACTCTGCAATCACAAACATGGTATCACCATGGTAAATATGTTTTGGTCTTCTTCTATAAGGAAATAACCATGCTGGTTGTACAACAATTGCTACTATGATAATAATCACTGTAATTAATAACAGTACTCCAGAGATACCTACGAGTACAGGTATTAAGTATTTCTTGTTTGATGTGTCACATGATGACACATCAAAGGAGACAACAAGTTTGTTTGAATCTAATAAATTGTGTGAGTTTTTTTTTCTGAAAGCAATTTTTGGAATTTGTGTTCATACTACGTACCATAGATACCTGAAGCTCGTTTACAGTCACTATCTAGAATAGTTATAGTAGGTAATTCTTCGATCTCAGGACATGCTTGGTCATAAGACACAAGAACAACAGAATCTCCGTTTTGAAATCCGTTTGTGTTGTTAAGTGATACCTCAGCATCTAAACACTTAATTTAATAAAAGACCAAGTGACTCCGCATACCTTGAACTGAGATACACCCGGACACATTTATCGTTGAATCTGGGGTAGTAAAGACAATAACACCATTTGTCCAGTTGAGGCTACCTAAAGCAAAGAAACAGTTAATAGACGAACATTTCCAAGTCCAAAAAAAAAACTCAACAATTTGTTACCTTGTATGTTGATAGGCGCCTTTAATAACACGAAAGGAGGGATCTCATACGATTCCTTTATGGTCCATGTACCGTTTGAGCACTGAACATTTTCAATATCTGCTGTGGTTCCTCCACAAAGGCACTCCGATCCATTTTGAACACCTCCTATAAAAGCACAAGATTTGTTGACGCTAGGCGCAACAGTTGTTGGTCTCAATGTTGGGGGCAGTGTTGTTGGGGGTTCTGTAGTAGGAGGTTCAGTGGTTGGAGGTTCCGTAGTAGGAGGTTCAGTGGTAGGAGGTAATGTAGTAGGAGGTTCCGTGGTTGGAGGTTCAGTGGTTGGCGGTGATGTAGTAGGTGGCAAAGTAGTTGGACTTTCTGTGGGTGGTGTGCCATAATAATAACCAGCAACAAAGTTACCGTCTGATATCCACACAGTGTTATCAGATGGCCGTATTGTGATAGTGTCAGAATCGTCAAATGCAACATTACTGTTTTGCTCAAGATTCTGAATGCCTTGATAGTATACAATAAGTATTAAAGCCTTTTTAAATACGTCACAACTTAAAGAACAAGGACATACCAGTTGAAGTAACAAGAAAAACAGAAGAAGTTGTTGTTGCTAGAACAGCATTATTAGCAATAGCTGCTAAGCTTGTAATTGTGTTCGGTAGAGATTGACCAAATTCTACAAATTCGTCATGTAGATCCTCTTCACCTGTTGGAACGGAACCTGAAAAGGAAAGAATAAATGATCAATACTATTAAGAAAAAAACCCGAAAAAATAGTTTTGCCTTGTTGAAATTGGCGTTCAGTTGTATAGTCTCGTAAAATGTTGTACCAACATTATTAAACCTCCAAACTTGATTATCAATTGCTGTGAATATTCTGTTACCAAAGAAAGCACATGCCTGGTTTTCAATGCGTAAATAAATGAGATGGTTCATAAGAAACAAGAGATACACATGTCTTACCTGGACAAACTCCTCATTCTTTTTTGCTTCAAGGAAAGCAATATGATCAGGTTCTTCTTCACCGTCTTCGAACCTCATCACATGCAATCCTTGTTCTGGTTCGTCATATATTGATACCAGTAAATACTCGTTATTATCACTAATAGCAATTTGTCTTGTATTTTCTCTTCTTGAACCTTTATAAAGTTTGAACTGCTGATTAAACCCAAAGTCATTCATATCGAATACAGCCTTTAGTAAAAAATTAGTTTATGAGGAACGGGGAGGGTATTCATGGTAAATCAAAGTTAGTTAGGTCTCGTTCACTGAAGCTAATTAAACACTTTCGAAAGCGGCACTTACCATGTTTCTGTCACGGTTTCCGCCTGTATTTAGTCCTCCGGTATATAAATACTCGTCATTTCCACGAATAGCGATACCTAAGAGTAATATTAAAATCAATTGAAGGCTCTAAACTAAGTGGTTTTTCGACAGTACAAAAAAAGGTTATAAAGCTGACGTATTTTTTACCTCGTGGTATGGTATCCTCTGTTTCAGTGGTGCTAATTACTTCAGTAACTTGCCCTACAACCAATGTTAATAAAACAAAGAACAATTGAAACAAATCCACTATGGAAATCCAAGTTCAACAAAAACAAAACCAGCTTTCGACTACTGCAACTTGTTTGAATTGTATGACTTATGTGGTTGGTATCTACAATCAATAGTGGTGTGATGGTTTGTTGGATTCTCCAACACAATGTAACAACATGTGTCGAGCGTTTGATTGTATACACCAACCACACAAAGAGCAGTACTTTGGTTTTGATTAATTTCATGTATTAAATTATTTACCTGTAGACGGATCGAACTCTAAAACACTCCCATCTACTCCCACAAGTAATTTCTCTGAAGTTTTTCTCCATACCATTGATTCAACCTTGGTAGAAGTCGTGAAATTAACTCCCATTGGCGTCAAAACTAAAGAAACGTCAAAACTGAGAAAACCAAAAAAAAAAGCGAGTAATTGCAATAACGCTTTGGTGGAGATGTACTCTTTCTTGCTTCGGTGGTTTCTATAAATCGCTGGTTTTGGCAAAAATGACGTCAACTCCCAAAAAGTTTAAAACGTTTGTTTGTAGTTCAAAGGGGGTAGTTTTGCGTGTTTTAAACGTTCGTGTTGAGTATAGCGCGAGATTAATGGGAAAAGAGTTTAAAAGACGCAAATTACCTGTTGCGGCGCATGTAAGTGCGTATAAGACAGTTATTAGATACACCTGCATCATTCAAAAAATCGTCTAGCGAATACGTGAGACAAGCATTACGGACGCGTAGAAGTTTACCTTGTACAATGTACGACTTGCGGCGGTGTTGTATTACTTAATTCGAAGATATTAAGGTCAGTTTAGTTTTTGGAATGAGTTATACGAACACTGATATCTTCCTTCGAATTTATCTATCTGCGCCAAGCACTTGTCTGCATTGACTCGATAAGCGGCTTATAAAAATTGCAAAAAAAAAGAGTGGCATTGTTTTTCAATGTACTGAGTGTCACGTGAATGTGTACCACCTATATTTTCTATCACTTCCAAGCAAATAATCCATTTTATGTTGAAGCAGCGTTAACAGCCAGTATGTAGAGCACGTGGCCACTATGGAAATATTATGCTACTGGTTTTGTTTTGCACTATATTGTACAGAGCCTTATCCTCTATACGTCAGTGCTTACGTGCTATCACATTGATCTGTTTCATATTTTCACGTCCTAATTTCCAGATTCCGAGTTCTTGTTGTTGCAAGAGAACAGAAGTACAAAGTGCATGTCTTTATTTGTTTTGATCATTCATAATTTAACAAAAGAAACTATCAATCTTTCAAACTAATGCAAGGAAAAAACACAGTCAACAACATGCACTGTAGTGTAGCCAAGTCCTGGCACCTTCACTGAATGCGTTTAATAATAGTAACTCTTTTGTTTCCGCTGCTACATACAAACTACCACGGCTCGTGAAGGATATTTAAACACTTTTAAGGTTTATTGGCGCGGTTTAGGTCAAAGTAACTTCAATGAGCGAGAATAAGGGTTCTGCTATCAAAGTATTGCTTCTAGGAGATGCAAGAGTGGGTAATACCCAGTGTATTTAGAAACTATGACACCTAAATAAAAACAAAGGTAAATCGCATCTAGCGAAGCGTGTGGACTTCATAGTTAACAAAGAACAGCCCGCAGACGCTGATCTCGGAAGTGTAGCTGGGGTGTACCACAAATACGAGTATAAAGCAGATGACAGCACAGTAATAGGTATGTAGCTCTTAGAGAATTGTTTGCAATCTTCTTGCACAACTGGGTAGCGATAAAAACGCTGTTTAAGTTCAAAAGAAAGTACAATTCAAAGAAAAGCGAACCTTGGTGACATGTGGTTTCCACTGTGTTTGTTATTAACAGATAAATAGAAATAATGGACATTTTCCACAGCGATGAGTTCAAACAACTACGTATCCTGGAGTACCCAACCACGGTTCGCTATCAAACACGTTTTCTGAACACCATTATTTTGACATGTTATTTTTTGATAGGGTGTGTTTGTGCTTTGCTTCTCGCTTGTTGACCGTCAGTCATTCGTGAATGTGGAAGATAAAGTACGTTATCTTTGTAGTATATCAGCTTTGAAGAATCTAATAAAGAACAGTGGTTTAAGGAAATTAGTAAATCGAAACATACCAGGCATGCATCTTATATAGTTGTTGGGATCAAAAAGGATGACAGAGAAGCAGCATTGTCTGTACGTTATTTAGGCTATGGACTTCCCTCACATTTTACATTAAGAATAAAGATGATATGTCACTCATAACCTCAAAAGAAGGCACCGAGATGGCAAATAAGATAGGTGTAAGTGATAAAAAATGTTGAAGAAAAAATGGCCCTCGGTTCTTCAAGGATAGTATCACGTGTTCTTGTTGCTGATATTTCTATTAGGCTTTTTATTATGGTGAGATAGATAATATTTCTGGTGAAGGTGTTGTTAAAGGTATGCTACTATTTCATATTTCTTCTACCGTTTCTTTTTGCTTCCTCTTATTTTCCTACAAAGTGTTTCATGAAGCAGTGTATGCATTTGAAAGCAGAACAAAAAAGGGACGCTGCAAAACATCAAATGAAGCAAAACGTTGTTGCATACAATGAAATTTATTGTATTAAGTAAATCAATCTAACGTGGTTAACCACTGTTACTCATATGCTAAAGTATTTAATCAATAGGTCAACTTGGTTACACTTTTACGTCTTTTTGCAATAAGTAGTATTATGTAGAGTTACACTGAATAATTGATCTCAATACTAAGTAATGAGCAATATCACATACACTTTTAGATTTTAGTAGCTCGTCACCTTGTTGAAAAGTATCGTGATCTACACTTACACCTGCAAGATAATATTTCACATCAATCACTTGTCCATCATATCTATAACTCCAAAATTCTCCATGCTTTGATCCTTTATGATATTCTCCTTCAATTAATATCGCTCCATTACCCGAACGTGTTTCAGAGCAACCATGTTTAAGTCCTTTCACATAGTTCTCTTTCGCAAGTATTGTGCCTTTTGAATCAGTCTTCTTGTATTCTCCAGTTAATAATCCATGTTCAAAGACAGCATACTCATATTGTATTTCACTGTATGCATACAACTAAAAAACTTGTATTAATTACACATAATTATCTTTAACTAAAGTTGGTGATCTGAAGCACGTGTCAGGGACAAAATCAACATTTCTTATGCTGTTTTTTTTATAATGTTCTACCTACCTTGTGATGACTTGGTTTTGTACTACATCGCCTGAACTGACCATGTTTGTTTAGATTATTATCATATCTGGTTGTGGTAGCAGCTATTTTCGAAAATAAAGGCCATATACAGTAAATACTGTGATCAGCGCTTATAATAAGTAGCTGAAGTTCAAATGGCAAATCAAGCAAACTCATGACTAGTTTTTAAAAATATGTAACTCACCAGCATAAAATAGGCAACAATTGCTACCAAGAAGTAGAAGAAGTAAGACTACAACCGCCATTTAAATTATTTTGTCTGCAGAAAAAACTGCGAGAATAATTTCGAACAACTTACACGTAGTAATCAACTCCTGGCTCTTGTTTCACAATGTATACATACCATGTGCAACAACGCTAAAGGTTTACGGAATCCTGCATAGCCGTTGTGAAAATAAGCCATTATTTGTAAGTCACAAGTTAAAGTTGTTTCTACATGTATTTTCGTCCTAAAATTCCTGTCTTGTTTATATGTTGAGAACAATTGAAAAAAACATACAATATAACTTTATTAAATGCTCACAATTAGCATCCAGTGAGCAGTATGTTATTGTATGACATATTTTAAAGGGTGCTCTCAACAATCCGATGGTACCTGACAACGAAGAGATCAGTAACAAGTTCATAACATCAGAAAACAAACACGTGAAATATTGTTTGTTAATTGACTTCAACAGCAACGTTAAAAACAAAGACGTACAGCGAATGTAGCATCTGTAGGTGGAGCAAGAGTCTTTGTTACAGTGTATTTAGCACTAGAAACTCTACGGTGAACAGTTATTTCAACCAAGATAGAGCTGATATCTCCGTTTTTATCAAGTGCTACATGCGAGATAACATTTAGATCAACACCAGAACAAGCTTGTATCCACTTGTTTCCTGTCTATAACAAAGTCATTAGTAGAGTTGACAGTGCGCAATTAAGCTTCTAAACAAGTCGTACTTTAGACCAGTTGCATACTGGGTCTGCTGGGTTTGGTAGTGGTTGAGAAGCAGATCGGCACTTGCCAGTTGCAACGGTAGTGCTGTATTCAGTTCTCTTGAATTAAAAGTAAGAATAACGTCTAAGATAGCGCTAATTTTGCTGTTTTAAAGACTTCGCTGCAACAAGCTAGTCTTGGTTGGAAACTGAAAAGATAACGCTGTACATACATTTGAGGATGTTTGGATGACTACGTCTGTACTCGTCAGGCCTTCAGTTGTAGCTGTTACAAACTTGACGACAAATGCAAGTTAGACACATAGAAGAAGAATTGGTCGCGTGTGGGAGCGTAGGTTTCGATTTTGGAGTGCTTTGCGTACGTATTTGAACTCCTTTGGATTTGAACCCATGTACGCCATTGTACCATTGCTAGTTGCAGATCTACCACTGGAAACTTCTGTTGAGGTAAACTCGAACTGAACGCTTTTAAAAGCAGGAGGAATTGGGTAGATTTGTGCGAATGTGATTGCTACAAAGGAAAGAACTAGTAGAAGCTGCATTTTGTGTAGAAGTTCCGAAAGTTCTGTTGCCTTAGCTAAGTTTGTTTGTTGACTTAAGGTAATGAATGGCAAACACGTGGCAAGTTTTATAAAAGTTAAATTCGTTTATTACTATCTCAGTATGATGGAGAGCTATGAAGTGTTACGTTTATTTTGATGCCTGGTCAACATCCATTACGATCTTAAGTGCCATTAAGTTGAAAGTCTCTCTGTACTTTTCAATATCTCTATCTAGTCCCCAAGTAGATACAAAAAACACGTTGGTCTCATGAACCATTAATCTCAAGGCCTGCTTGATATCATCTACCTTATCATTTGGTACCTTGTCCATGTGCGTGCAGCAAACAATTGGGTAGAAGGCTATGAAAAAAAAGAGAAGTTCAATTCAGAGAAAGAGTTGGCCTTGAACAAAAAGTAGTACCTCCACCAAGTCTTTTCATACTCTCATTGTACAGTTCCTTTATGAACTTGACTTCTTCAATAGATATTTCATATGTGGTTTTGGTATGGGTTTTCCTCGTGTCGCTAAACCATCCTTTCGAACCAGTAGTGTAAGTTATCCTTTTTTTTTTTAAAACTAAGTCAGGCGGTTCCTGCGAAATACACGCACGTTACTTTCTTACAAATAGTCTCAGCACTCACAACTAGAATGATGTGATCAATCTTATTGTCTGAATTGGTGCCAGCATCAATCCACTTGTTGCTTGTCAAGTCGGTACCCTAATAATCCGTACAAGTCAGAAATGTGCGCTTACAGTTACAACATGAAAACGTACAACTTTCATCCCTGCAATAAGTTGTTTGAGAAGTAGAATATCACCTTCTGATAGAGGCACGCTAAACTTCCTTCCAGCTGTATCAAAAAAGTTGAGTATCTTGGGCTCACAACTCTCACGTTTGTACTGTATTGGCTTCATACATTCTATCTATTGAAATAGTAAACATAGATTTCAGGTTGCGATGATAGTACCGTACCATGTGTCGCCCTAAATTGTTTGTACCACGTGCACCCTTTCTCCCAGCTGGCAGCTTTGGAATATCCCATTCAGCAAGTTCATGACCGAACGTGTTACCAATACTGCTTTTGCCGCTATGGTTATCTCCCATTAGAAGTACGTTGTATGCTTGTGTTGCTGGTTCTGACATGTGTTGCGTCTGGTAGGTGTTTTTAAAGTTTTGTAGTTGGATTGTTGTTCGTTAGTTTTTGATGGTCAAAGTCATATTGTCTACAGCTGTAACAACACGTAACGGAAGAGTGCAGTAGCTGGTTTAAAGTCGAGGCCAGGTATTTTAACTGAATAGTATTCTTAGGCCATCCACAAGTTGCTGTAAGGAACTGAGCTGTAAGGAACTGAGCTGTAACGTACTTATGTGTAAGGTATATTATGTCATAATGTACCCTACGTTCTGTGAGGTTGAGATTCCGACTGAGTTGTCGTTATTTGGTTGTAGCCAGTTTGTTTAAGTCACGTGCTTGTCAATTATAAAGAAATAGGGGTGAAGAACGCTACCCTTCGATGGTTACTTACTTTGCGAGCTCTGATCCATTTTACGCGAGCAATATTTCTTTAGCTCTAAAACCATTCAATATCACGTGTTCTCAACAGCCAAGCGTCAACAACAAACATAACTACTTTTTTTTCTTCGCTGATACCTCACGAAGCGATATCTTCTTTGATAGACTTGATGGGCGATTGAACCATCAAACAGATGCCCTAGAAGCAATAGCAAATCTTAACGAAGGTGACTTGAGTCTACAAAACTAACAACACCTAAAACAAAGCTGTCTTTAGGAAAACTACCATCAAACTTTACAATCATAATTCTTCCTCTATCACCTCAAGCTGATAAAAGAATTCATATTGGAGGATACTTAAGTGTATTAGAGTAAGCTCTTTATGCATAATATAATAGCTGCTAACACCTTGTAAAACAGTGATCCGTTTCTTATGAAATGGTTTTCGAATGACAGAATTATCATTTGTACTGAGAGTGACATGAACTTATTACGCCAAAATATAATCCCTGATATTGTTGCAACCAGAAACGCAGACTTGTTCGTCAAAAAAGGTTTTATTCGGCAGCTTATTTCCAATTGTACATCTCTCAACAACGTTCACTTTGCCGGCACTGATTCTAACTTTAGATTTCTCACAAAACATGCACGTGGCCTGTAATGTCAATGTATTAACGGACACTGAAGATGGTGTGAAAGATGTTACAATGTTAGATCTTACTCCTGATACTCCTATTGATAACACAAAACAATTGGAGCAACCAGTTGGAACGACTAAAAATGACAATTTGAAAGAGAACGTCCACGATTCTGAGATCCCGTACAAATTTCCTTCAATGTACAGCCACTTATTAAGTTTAGTGCTACTGTAAAAGAAGAAAGCGAGCATAACAAAGATACAACGGGTGAAACAATAGAAAGTACAAGTCAAGACAAACCAATGGAAGATACAAAATCAACAGACGCTGCTGAGAAATTAACAATCGAAAACAATGAGGTTACATCAGCTACTCCAAACACTTTGGAATGTTCAAATGAACAATTAAATAACTTCACAAACTAGTACCGCGTTGTTGTTGATACAGCCACGTGTGACGGTTCATAACTAGATTTTGATTTTGATCAAACATTTATGTTGTTTCTACATGTGTTAAAGACAAAATTGTACTCCTTAGGAATTAATATTAGCTTGCTTACTCTCTTGGTTGGTTACCTATGTATTCATCTCAACTTTTTTTACTAAAAGCATAGCAACAAAGTAAATGGTTGTATAATACCTCATACAACTATTAAGACTAAATATTAATCCATACAAGTATTTTTTATTTGCTACCACAAAAAAACAAAAAGCGATGCAAGAAAGGTTGTTTGTATGATAAATCAGAAGTATTAACTTTAATTGCATTTGGTATACGGTTTTGGCGTAATACGTTCATATCACTCTCGCTACAGATAATAATTCTATCCTGTGAAAACCACTCCGAAACAAGATGATCTCTTTGTGCAAGTAAGCATGGGTATGAGATTAAACTATATGATAAAAATCGCACTCTATGCTACTTAGGTATCCTCCAATATGAATTCTTTTATCAGCCTGAGGTGATAGAGGAAGAATTATGATTGTAAAGTTTGATGGTAGTTTTCCTAAAAACAAGAAATTGAGTTAGCTTGTTGTCAGTTTTACAGAACCACAAAGCGTCAGTCACCTTCGTTAAGATTTGCTATATCTTCAAGGACATCCGTTTGATGGTTCAATCGCCCATCGAGTCTATCAAAGAAGATATCACTTCGTGAGGTATCAGCGAAGAAAAAAAAGTAGTTATGTTTGTTGTTGACGCTTGGAGTTAGTGAACGAGTATTGTAGAATGGTTCTAGAGCTGCTGTAATGTGTTTTGTATAAAATGGATCAGAACTTGCGACATAGTACGTAGAGCTATTATTATCCATCACAGCCGTTACTGTCACGTGATGATAATCATATCAAAAATTTGAACTGTGACTTAACTCAGCAGTCAGAATCTCAACCTACATTATGACATACGGAAGTACGTTACAGTTCAGTTCCTTACAGCAACTTGTGGATGGACTAAGAATACTGTTCACAGAAGCACGTGGCCCCGCTCTAAAAATATGTGATTGACGTTAAAAATCTACATTGTCTTAACATGTATGACAAGCCAAGTGACGCTTATAATGTGCTCCTAGTTGGAGAGAATCATAGTGGGAAAAGCAGTGTTGGGAACACCTTTGGTCATTTACTTTGCGGTTGGAGTATTCCAAGACTACCAACTGGTAGAACAGGAGGTCGTGGAACTAGTTTATACGGGCAGTTAAAAGTACAAGCATTGAACTTTGTTACAGATTAATGTAGCAGCTTAGGTTACAACTAATAACGCCAAGACGTTTAATTTTTTTGATACTGCTGGAAGAACGTTCAACGTACCTCTGTCAGAAAGTGACGTTGTTCTTATAAAAACACTCATTGAAGGAATGGCAGAAGTACGTGTCATACTTTTAATCAAAACAAAACTGACTTTGTTTGGATGTAAGAGTACTGATTTAACTTCTCGCCGTATCAATCCAATCAAAGATCTTAACAATAAAATTGATCACATCATACTAGTTGTGAATGCAGAGACTCTCTGTAAAAAATTAACGTACGGTAATCCCTTGTTTAGCAAAATGCCAGCAATCTAAGCAAAATCCAGTAGAACGTATACAACGGTGAAGAAAGTGTGGGTTTTTTTCAATGCAACAGAAAAGCATACAGAGACCATTGATACGGTAGCTACTGAACAATGTATAAAAATCAGCAAGCTGTGTAAGAGTATAGCATCATTAGGAGGTATGTCTAATTAAGTGTTATACCACGTGTTTACTTTTGTTTAAAGGAATCAAGCCTATTGTTTGTGTAACACACATGGACAGGGTGCCTAGCAAATTGATCTGCGAAGTGAAGTCAGCTATGACCTTGAAGGTTGATACGAGTAAAGTGTTTTATGTATCAACATGGGGACAAAGCAGGCCACTAAGTAAAGACGATAAAGATACATTTTATCGCATGGTGTCTAAGATTAGATCTGATGTTTATTATAAAAAGGGCTGTGACTTTTTAGGTCTTGTTGCAGATATCGTGATACTTGGTGCAGTGCTAGTATATGAGTTCTCCTAGTTAGAAACGAAGAACAAACAGTTTAAGATTATCTTAATTTCGGCAGGACAAAGATACAATAAAAAAAACAACTTTGCTTCACTCTGCAGGTTAGCTAATTGTCACGTGATTAAAAACACAAAATTTTTTCCTCTAATGTAAAGATTTACACCTTATATGACGACCTTCACCATACTTCAAAGGTGAAACTTGAACGCAAAAGAATAAATTTTGTTCTTTGTCTTTTTTTTTTTTTGAAAGTTTTATATTGGAGTACAGGTATTTTGCTACCTTGAATTTTCTTTATTTGCTCCGTATTTTGCTAGAAAATAATCAAATAATTTGAAGTTATTTTTACCACTACTATGATTTGTTCTCAAACTAATAGACATGTAAGTAAACAAGATAAAAAAAACCATCTCGTACAATGATAAATACTTAGTCAAAACATTCATGAGTTGACCTACGAGAACAAAATTAGATCAAAGTCTTGAACTGTTAACACAAATCCAAATATTAACATAAGGTACAGTTTTGATAACACGATTGATGAAAAGAGGTACCCTCAGTGCCAAAAACCAACAAAGAAAAAAAAGCGAAAAAAATGGGAAAGCAGATAAAACAAGATAAAAAAAACTGTTCTTGTAAGGGTACGTACCGACTGTTACAGAATTAGATTTACATACTTCCAGCACATTATTAAACTTATCTACGAATGTTTGATCACCAAAGCAATAGTATATTACATCTCTTCCAGCTTGTGATGCTGCCATAACTTGTATTATAGCTTTCAACTCTTTATGACCTTTAAAAGCGCCACAACCCCTTTAAAAAATAATTAGCATTTAAACTCACCATATACTAAGTAATCCATTACTATTATAAACAACATACCAATGACCTAAATTATTTTATTAGAAAGGCAAGGAGGTGAGGCAATTTTTAAAAAAAAAGAAAAAAACGAGAAAACAACTTCATCATACCAGTAGCAACAGGCGCTGTGCTCGGACAGTCAGTAGCAGAAAACCCACAGTGAGCCTTAATTAACTCTCTGTTTATATATTTGTACTGGAATTGTACTCCAACTGAAGAAAACTTCTTTGCATCAATAGCAACAATCGTATGGTTCCGCCGTTTCAAAGAGTCTCTTTTTCAGAAAACAAAAAGTTAGAATAAACAAACACCTCTTTCGGGTACCTGTCAGTTTCATCACTGCAATCTCCAGTACATTTATAACTTGATGCATACCCTTCATAGTTGGTAAACCGTTGAGCTCCTTTAATAACAACACACTCATTGTCTTCAAGAACTAAATGTTTTTTTTAAGAAACAACAATCTAACTGTCCAAAAAAATAAAGCTTATCGCATACCAGCTGTAAAAAGTCTGCTTACAATACATTCTGTATTAATAATAAACCTTATTTCCTCCTGTACACATCCCTATAGCCAAAATTTAACTCCAGAAAACGACGTAAAACAAAAAAAAATATGGAAAATAAAAAATTGACTTGTTCGATTAAACTAAACTTACGTTGCCTATTACACCTCCACCTATTAATTTATTTGCAAAATCAACTTGTAAAACATCTCCCTCAGCATCTATACAAACACATTAACTTGGTTGACAATTTTTAAATAACTGTAAGACTAACCTTCTATTAAACCTTTTGCGTGGACATCAACTTTACTTAATTGTTTTTTAGATTCTCTCCAATCAATCTCATCTGAAGTAACACGACGATGAAATGTTACATTACCATCAGGCACTAAGAAAAATATTAAACATCAATCAATACATCCAAAAGAAGGACAAAAAAACAATGTCGAAAGCACGTACTTTTTTCACGAAGTTGTTCGAAATATCTAATAATAGCTTTGATTTTCTCTTGCTTGTTCGGTTTGAAAGGTTCACACCAAAGCCTGTTAAAATTTACTGTACAGTAGTCTTTGAAACGCTTCTCAGACATTCTATACTCCCTATAAAACAGAAACCATAAGCCCATTTAAACAATGCAAGCATTCAGGTCCAAATTTCAGTTGCAATAACGTACCTGTTTGGGAATGTACAAAAAAACATATTTGCTAATAAAGCAGCAATTTGGTGTTGTGATAGCATTATACAGTTATCCACATATTTAATAAGTAACGGAATAGGCTTTTTACAAACATCAGGAAGCGATAAAGCCAGTTTTTGTATAAATGGAAGAGTATTAACAAAAAAACTAAACGGTAAAAAGTTAGTCTTACAAAGCAGTAATCACGTGGTTCACTGCACACGCACGTGCACCAAATAACAAAATGTTTTTAAAACATTGTTTATAAAAATATCAGTTGGTGTTTTAAATCACGTGATGCAACACGTGAAGTATGTTAAAAGCAAATTTATCTTTGATCAGAATAAAAAGTAGTTGTACTCACTCAGTAGCGACCTCTTCGTCTAGTACATCTTCAAAAAAAGTTTCAATACCATCAAGCTCCCAATCCTCCGATATTTCTGGATGCTTATTATACGCAAGTATTGTTGACTAAAGAAAACCATAAGCACAAAGCGAACAATTCCGTGAATGTAATGATACGTTCAAACAAAAGAAAAGATTAAAATTTTTCTTTTGTAGGTTTAACGTGCCTGTAGCTCTTCTGGAGTTGATATAGTCTCACTAAGAACAGACTGGATCAAATACCATCTGCTCAACGGTTTATCAGGTTTGTTTTTGTTGTACAGAGTGCTCTTTGCAGAACAAGGTAATTTAACATGGTAGCTATCCCATGCATCTTCTAAGGTATCCTCAGGTGATGATACTAGGTTAACAGGAGTATTCTGTCACTTATTAGGTAAAAAAGGGCGGTAGTTAACGATCGTGTATGGCTTTTAAATCGTTTGGATTTAATTGTTTGACGCACTGTTTCGCTTGAAATACTCGGTGTAGTCGTTTTTAACACTGGAAGGTTTAAATTATCAAATATCTGTGCTGGGTCTGTACGTTTCTGTTGTGGTTGCGTTTTAGTATCTTTAGGCCAAACAACGTCTTTTCCTGCTTTAAATTCTGTTTTCCTTCGCTTTGGAGGTGGTTTGTCTGAAATTTGCGCTGTTGACACTGCTGTATTACCAATAGCAACATGCTTACGTTCTGTATTCAAAAAATTAATAAACGAATGAAAACAACTCCCAAATGACGTTATATCGTACTGGTTGTTTTAGGATGGAAGTATTTATCAAGAGACATTGCTTTGGAGACAAACGCTACAAATAAATTGATTTGTCGCTTAAACTCTTCGTTCCTTTTTTAACTCAACAACAGTACGCACAAGTATGTATAGGCGAGCGCTGGGACTTCCGCGCGAACATAGAGATTGTACTATGTTAAAATAATAACGAACATTCAAATGAGACGATCTTTGCCTCGTATAAAGCTTAGACGTACTCGAAAGCTTTTTGAACGCATTTATACAGATGATATTTACGAAGCAACTAAAATAGTACTAAAGTGACATTAATTCGCTTTACTGATGTATACGGCGCAGATAGAAGATAGATTGCGTGTTACTAGACTTGACAGTTGGTATCATTTCAAACGAAAGGATATTCGTCTTGTAGGCGGTATTGGCATACTAAAGTATGTGCCCACGCTACAGTACTTCAACTAATCATTTCTGAAGCAAATTCAACAACTCCCTGCGTCAATTCCTTCAATATGTTTATCCAGAGCAGTACTGGGTTCCTTGGGCTTTTGGTACGCTTGTGCAATCGTTTTCATATTTTTTGAGCGTAATATTCACCAACACTCGTAGCGAGTACGCCTCACGGTTACTTTAATGATGAAAGCAACAGATCTTATTTTGTAAAGGAGGTGAGAATGATACACGTGCTAGATCGTTGTGTTTTTTTCAAAAAATCGAAAAAAGTTTGTTTTCTTTCTCTGAGCGTTTACAGTGTTAGGCTGAGAGGTATTTCCGCATTTATACTGTAAAAGACTGGTATAGCGTAGAGAGTAAGGATATGTATGACTTTGGAGGTGACATTCTTGTGTACGTACACGCTTGGCTTACAAGAGTTCTTGGGAAACAAAGAAAAAGCTCAATCAAATTATTAGCAAGCATGGTCCTTGCGTAGTGCTTACTGTATTAACTACTACTTTAGATATTACGGTGGATCTTTGTTAAAGTTCTTGGAAACATCATATCCAGATATACCTTGGCAACTCAGTGGATTTGGTTCGTTTCTTGATCAGAATCTTTGCTTTTTTATTCATTTTATAATTCTAGAAGGTGAGGACTTGACATCTAAAATCCTTAGAGAACGAGACCCGTTTATCGCTATGCGAGAGGTATGTAGTATAAAAGGTCTCACTATTGTACTGTAAGTATATTTAAAGGGTTATTAGTTAGAGAGACTGCTTGACATTCAAGAATTGGATGCTTGGTTCAAAGTTACAACAAACGAGATTCCTAATTATCGTAATTTGTTCCTGCGTATTTCTGGTGTAAGTTTATACAAATCTCACAATGCAGCAATGCCTTTACGATCTTTATTGAAAAGAGTATATCCAGAGTACAACTGGCTTCCATGGAAGTTTGGTACGTTTTCTTTATTTGCTTTTTTTTCTTATTTCACTCTTTGTTTACCTTGCTAGTGTTGGCGCCAAATCACTTTTGGAGGTCAAAAAAGAATCGTATTTGGTTCTTAGAAGAAGTGAGACTGCTTTGCAAAACTACTTTAGTGCTCACGGGTCATCTTTAGTCGGCAAGAGAGTTAGATGTGAAAGTTTTAACTGACTGGTATTTCAAAAGAAATGAAGATATCATTCGAGCTGGTGGTCAAGCACTACTTACGTATGGTATTTGATGTTATTTCTTTCAATTCGAGTAGGATTAACCAAAAATTAGGGCTTTTGGTGCGTCAGTATCAGAGTTACTACGTCAACACTATCCTCAAGAAAAGTGGAAACCATTTAAATTTAGTAAGATTTTTGAAAAGTCAAAAACGCAATATCTTTCACTTACTTTTGAAAGCGAATGTATCTCGTGGGTTTTGGAGTTCTAGGGATAGACAAGGAGAATTCTTAGAACACGTGCGTTTTTGATGATGATGAGTTTTAGTTAATTTTTTGACTTGACACAAACCGTCTAACGTCTAGTTTATCTATAGGCTGAACAAGCGTTGAACTTGAAGACAATTGACGATTGGAAGTCTGTAACATTAAAAAAACTGTGTGTTGTTGGTGGATCAGGTTTATTATCAGTGTAAGCGCATTAGATATTCCTTGGTAAACAAAAAACTAAACAACTTTTTTTCAAGGAAATACGACAACAAAATTGGAAACTTCTTAAGATCAATGTATCCTTCTTTTGACTGGGATCCCAGAGTTTACAGTACGCATAGAATATACATTAGTGTTGTTGAATATATTAACCAATTATTAATAGCACGTTTCAGCTTACAGTATTGGCAACTTAAAGAGAACACGAAACGCTTCCTAGATAGCATTTCATCAACATTAAAAATTCAAAATCACTTAGATTGGTATCGTGTTTCACGAGACCAAATAATTCAACATGGCGGATCTGGTATGATTAAAAACTGGCCTCATGCTCTACAGGTATATTATATATAATATTCGTATCGAACAACTTAATTGTAGTCACCCTTGAATCGCTTTATTTGGTTCTTATTTTTTTCTTAATAGATGGTACACCCCGAACTTAAATGGAATTTTAATGCGTTTTCAGAACGTGATAGAAAGACCTCTCAAAGGTAATTTATACTGATATATATTTTGTTATTTATATTCATATTTAAGGGCACTCTTGAGTACTTTACAATGTATTTTCGGTGATACAATTGATATCATTGAAGAATACCAACCTACACAAAATTTTACAACAACACTTGATGTTTTTATACCTGTATATAATGTTGCTTTTGAGTACCAAGGACAACAGCATTTTCATGATCTATCAAATGCATTCATGCCTGCAAATGCTCAGATTTATAAAGATAATACCAAGCACAGGCTGTGCGAGTCTGAAGGTACCTACCTTTCTTATTTTTTTCGTATGTAAGAAAGAGTCTAACGTCACTCTTAAGGTATAACATTGATAAGTATACCATATTGGTGGGAAAATGGAGATAAAGATAGATTGGCTTCTACAATACTGCATTATCGGTATGTGCAAGAAAGCCCTGTTGTTGGGGTGAAATATGTTTTTTGACTAATTTTTTTGAAATAGACCTGATATTCCGATTGTTCCTCCAAAAGTTTCATCACCATTGTTACCAAAGAAAGACTCTATTCATATAGGTACATATAGTATTCGCCATGAACTACATAACAAATGAAACAAACAACCAAACTCTGTTTTTTTAACAAATTGCTTCTTTTTCTGATGTTTCCCAAAAATGACTTCGTGTTTCACTCTTGTATGGGCCTGTGGTTAATACATTGTTTGTAAGTTATTGTTGTTAACGGTTTGTTCTTAGGACCAGAATATTCTGGGAATATGATGCAACCTCTTGTCATTAAAGGATTTAAACAAAGTGCAACTTAATTACAAACTGGTAAAAAAAACAAAAACAGTTTTTATCTTTCAATGGCCATAAAGCACTCTGAGAGTTTTCAATAAAATCTCACCTATTTATCTGATGAATTATTATTCGGGATGGCCAGAAAATTGAAAGTCCAGATAGAAAAGAACGCTTATAGCCTTATAACAAGTGCGTTTTGGTTTTTTTTCAACAAAAAAGTTTACTCGCTGACTTGTCTTCTTCGATAAAGCCTCACTAAATAACGTCATCCAAACGTGTACCATTACATGGTTATATGTAATATCATTGGCAATAATATGTAGTTGATAGACATGAATGATATGGACAATAGTGATCGAAGACTACTATGAGGTTTAGTAATGTAAATAAACTGAAGTTGCAATGAAGCCACATAAATCAACATTACAAAGCTGTCTCTCTGTAAAACAAACAAGCTCAGCCAATGAGCGTAGTCTAGGTTTTCATATTATCCATTGTGTATACAACTTTTCATATTCTTTTCCACTGTTTGTTAAAAACAGCCTCAAATAACTATGTATTTTGATGATAAACAAAATAGTGAGGGTCAGGTCAAACAACCTTGCTATTTATTCTTGTGGTTGTCCCAAAACATAAAGCAGCTACCAGCATAAACTATATCTTGGAAGTAATCGCTCTCTATCTATTGCTGTTATCTTTTACTACCAGTTTGATGGTGTCTAAAATAATCAAACTATCTTACAGTCTTTCTTTTATTTACATGTTTCTATTTTTTTTTACAGTATCATTTAGCCACTCTAACCCTTCGTACAGTCCACGACCTAAAGACGCTGAACTAGCTTGAACATGCCACTCTCTTCCTCTCAAAGCGTGCATATTTAGTGAGTCGGCTATCTTATTTATTTCAAGTGCTTCAGGTAAGTCTTGTTTGTTTGCATAAACCAAAACTGGAACACCACGAAGTTGATCCTCTGAAGTTAATTTTTTAAGCTCATGTGCTGCTTCTTTAAGTCTTGTTGTATCTGATGAATCAACGACGAATATTATAGCGTTAACACCATTAAAGTAGTGACACCATAGCTTTCTTATTTTATCTTGACCACCTGATAAAACAGCATTAGTTCAATGTAAGAGATCGTGATGTGCTAAGAAAAAAAAAACCGTACCGATATCCCATATCTGCATTGTAAGTTTTTTGTATTCTACTTGCTCTATGTTGAACCCAATAGTTGGAACTGAAGAAACCAACTCACCGAGGTGTAATTTATACAGTATAGACTAAACCAAATACATGTCAGCCACGTGACAACAAGAAAGTGATAAAAAAATTCGAAAATAAAAAACAAATTAAATTTAAAGATGTAGAGCCTGTTTGTTCTTTAAGGAAAACAAACTATGTAATAATAATAACGTACAGTTTTACCAGCTGCATCTAATCCTACCATAAGGACCTTAGTTTCTAATTTCACCAAGTCGAACCTGTTCAGTATCATGCTCACAAAGTTGCCCATTTTTTATACTCTGTACGTGTTGTGTTAATAACTCTACTTTAGTTGAATGATGGCTCATGTGCTGACGTCTTTTTTTCATATAAAACTGAGAAAAACAATTTTAACTGTCGACGTTTCTGATTTCTTTGAAAATAACGTAAACTTTTGTCGTTTCATCACACCACGTGTCATAGCTAACTGTACTCAAAAATCGGATAATTCTGTACAATAGTGTACAAATTGTAATTACTGTTGCCAAGAAAGCCACAGTGCAAGTATCAAGCGTTTGGGAGATTAAATTATCCGCCGTTTTAGCGATCTGAATACTTTGTGGATAGTAGCCTTCAGACATCCATTCTGGAGACCCCTAGTACAAAAACGATGAACCTACTGTTTCCAAAGCTGTTTTACAAACGTTTCGCGAAGACTTGTAATCCGTTCCAAGACGTTTAACTGAATACTTTTTTAAGTCTGCTTCAGTAAGGCGTATTTATCTTCCAATAGACGTATGAGGCAAATAATCGTTATATAATTGTTTCCCGCTATAAATGGCCGATTTACGTGATGTTGATTATCAAAATTTGAAATTCTCAGCCGCAGCTGTCAATAAATACAAAACTAAGAAGAAGGGTGCGAATATTAGACGAATTAAATAGAAACGTTTTCGTTTACCCGAATTTTGTAGAGATTGTACCTGTACGCCCTAAAAACTATGTACCGAAGGTGAAAAAGACAAGAGCGCCTACTAGAACAAAACGTACGGAAATCAAAGCGACATTGTAGAAATCAAAAAACAAAAGCCCTGTACGTACTCACAAGTGTAGGTTCTGCCGGTCAACGGAAGCAGGCATCTCAAAGATCGACAACGAAGCGTGGCAGAAAAGAAAAAGCTAAAGACTTCGTCCCAGAGACGTTCTCGTTCTTTGGTAAAAACTCCATTGAACGTCAAAAGAAAAGAGCATCAAAACCACGCAACGACCCGCCCCCAAGGAGACAACCACCGCCCAAACGGTCTATTTCAGTGAGAGCTTCTAATAAACCTATACAACGCTCCAAAACACAAAATCCGCCTCGAGTTCAACAACAGCGAGAGAAGAAATGGTATGAGCAGCGTAGAGCTGTTGTTATAGAGCCAGCTCGACGTAGAGATGATGTAGATAAGTATTTTGATTACTCTGACAGGTACAGACGCGTTATCAAGAGATTTTAGAGTTCTGAATTTTGGTTGTTTTTTTTGGATTTTTTACCATGTTGTAGCTCGTATTAACGCTTTTATTTTGTTCTAGTGAGGAAGATAGTTTTATTGAGGATGATCTTAATGATACAGAAAAGTATTATGATCAAAACTGGAAGAAAATTTTGAGGTACACTAAAAATACAAAACAGCTTTTGCATTGCTTTTTTTTCGTTTGTTTGGTTGCTGATATGGATTGATAAGGGGTATGACGGGTTATAATCCTGGTCATTTTGGAGATGTAGATAGATTAGATGATAGGTCAATGGAGGCTTCATTTGCAGAGCAAGACGCAGAGGAGCGAAGAAGGTTAAACAAATCCTCCATCTTTGATTTTTTTTTGAAAAGTATTATTTTTATTCTCCCTACCACGTGGTAAGGGAGACTAATTAGATTTTTCCGAAATAATACCGTATTTTTTCGGCCTGTTGTGCCATCAACATGACGAGATTGGTTTATTTAGACAGAGACTAATGTGTTTTTAGCGAACGTGTTGGAAGAGAAGAAGACAGGAGGGAGTTTCTACGTAATAAAGCTGCTGAAGAAGCTGCTCGTAAGCGTGCACGGCAAGGCGGTTCGAGCGGATCACGCAAGCGTCAGAGAAAACGTTAAAATACTGTGGAAAAAAAATAAATCAAATTGTACATAAACTGAGAAATAAAGCCTTGTTTGGTGTTCGCAAGTCAAACGGTTACAGTTTATTATAGTGAAATATGGTAAAGCTGAACGAGTTGGCTACTGCTGGTGAGTTTCAAAGCGGTAACGTAGCAACGAACGAATTGTGCAAAGCTTAAGCGATAAAACGCCTGTTAGTCGTGCCTGGGCGCGTAATAGAGTATCCTTACCTATAAATAATCAAAAAACGATGAAGTATGGATCAAACCGCGTATTTATTGTTACAACAGCACGTCTGCGCTCAAAAGAGCCCCCTAAACGAGTTTATACAACAAACAGACGGTACACTATTACTACAAACCAAAAAACGGCTAAAAACAACGTAGACGCCTTAAAACGAGTGTTAGAGATCAACTCGATAACGCTGGCGAGTCTCTTGGCCTCAAGTATCTAAATGATTGGTATGGTATTACTACAGCTGATTTAATAGACCACGGTGGAGCACGTGCGTTAAAAAAGTACATAACCAGATTTTTACTTTCCTTTTTTCTTAACTCGCCCCTAATGCCTTATGTGTTTATGAAGGACAAATGGGTCGATATCTAAGGTATTAAGGGAATCATATCCTCATTTTGAATGGATGCCAGAAGAACTAAGGTACGTGTTGGCACTAAGAAAGAAAAAACGAAAGATGTGTCAGTTGATTCTAAGCTTTTTGAGTTAGGAAGCTACCAAAGCATCATTGGGAGCTTGTTACACATCAACGGAAGTTATTCGATATTGTTGGTCAAAGAGAAGATATTAAAACAATGCACGAGTGGTTGCTGTTTGATAACGATGAGTTTATTGACACGAACGACTTCAAAAAAGTAGTAAAAAAGTACGTATATTTACTTGCAGCCATATTAAGAAAATTGTTTCTTTAAAAAATACATAAACAATATTTTCTCTTCAAACACTTTTACCTGAGTAAGAATTCCTATTTTTTTCTTACTATTTCCAACTTGATACGGCTTTTATTGTTTGCTTTAAAATCATAATAACAACATTTAAGGTATGGAAGTCTATTTTATGCTCTCGATGCTGTTTACCCAAAGTACAATTGGCCAACTTGGATTGATACAAAAGTGCCTACAAGGTGCGAAAGAAAAAAAACAATGAAGTTGTTCTATTGAAACTAATATCTTCCTGTAGGCGCAGTTTTACTCCAAGACCTGAACCTCCTTCAGGGAGTTTATTCAAAAAAAGGAGGAAACCAAATCGTGTATTTCGTGGCTCAAAATCGTACTGGAATCTTTGAGTTGTTTGAATATTAAAAACAAGTGTAGGATAAAACCGAATGGATATTGGACCTATAGATCTAATGAAAGAGATAAACTTGATCGAATTGGACAGAAACTTGGTATTAAAGACCTAGATGGGTGGTATAATGTTGGTTGGGATACGTTTTGTTCAAAAGGAGCACAAAGCATGCTTTTTTAGTACGTACCAAAAAAAAACCTGGATAACTTTAGAAAACACGTGCATCGTTTACGCTATTGTTGGTATACTCCCTACATAGTTAAATAAGCGATGTTGTATTGTTTCAGTTCAAATATTTGTTTATCTATGAACGTGGTGGTTACTTTTGTGGAACTCCTAATTTTTTGTTATTTTAGTCATGGTTCTATTGGCAAGATGCTCAAACATGTCTATACAGATCACAACTGGTATTTCGAAGTAAAAAAGAAAGTTCCTATGGGGTACTGGGCGAATGAGGGAAATCAACGATTGTACCTAAGTAAGATTACAAAGGAACTAAAATTAGAAAATCTTGAAAGCTGGTAAATTCGTTCACGTGTAACTTTTTTTTTCAACTAACTTTTTGACATTCAGGTACCGTGTCTCTTTTGATCAAATATCCCGTCATTCTGGACCCGGTTTTGTTTCGTATTTTCCTAGAGTATTATCACTTCTAGATAGTAACTATAACTGGGATTGGAACAAGTTTGCTTTTTATTCCAAAAAGGCAAAACAAAGGTTAGCTTTGATGTATTTTTTCTTCGATTTTTCTTCCTTCCTTATACCTATAGGATAAGAACTTCTTTTTGTTTTTCATGAACGTATATTTTAGTCTAGTTTTATTTGTTAAAGCGTATTGAAGTCTATGGTTCAGCCAAAAGCTTATAAAATGCAACAAGTGTTCCGGAATGTTGTTAAGTTTTTGAGTCTCATCAACTTTTTTAGATCACTTAAGCTCGCTGTAAAAACTATATATCCGAATTCCGTTGTAAGAGAAGAACATCCAATTGGTTGTAGATTTTCTACTGGTGTTATCGTCAATGTTGATGTTTACGTTGTTGAAGAAAATCTTGCTATCGAATACCAAGGTAGATTATTTAAAACGCAACAGCTAGCGATAACATTACATCATAGGAGAAAATCACTATTACACAGTAGTACCACAATCACCTACTGCCATGGTGCAGTACCTGGATGCTGAAAAAGCGCAACTATGCAATGAAACAGGTGAGATTGTTTGGGTTTTTTTTTTCTTTAAACTGACGTGCGTGTTACTTATCTTATATGCTCTAGGGATTAAGTTAGTGAATGTTCCATACTGGTGGGTTCCTGGAGATATAGAGTCTATTAAAACACTCATAAGAAATCAAAACTCAAATGGGGACATGAAAAGATTGGGCACTAATGATGGTACCATCCGTAAAATTTAGATAAATTGCTAACAAGTATTTCAGATGGTATTTTGATGGGAGCTCATCAAGCGATGGCTACTACTATACATTGAGCAAAAGTACCAAGCCTACAGGCTGTTTAGTACATGGCATAATTGAGCAGGAATGTTAAGCCAGTTTAAGTCTTCTACTTTCTGTTTGGTGGACAGGCTTGCGGTTTTTTTTGTTGGGCTTGCTGTTCCTTCTCAGTTATTCTGTTGGTACAAAGAAAATTTCGCGGTATAACACATGTGGTATATGGCGCGCTTGGCAAGCGAAACCCTATATTGGCTACACGAGGAGAACTTGTACGAGGCACTTGTTTGCAACATTTTGTGCCTTGACTAAACTTAGCTTTTCACTTAATAGATGTTAAGTACATGTAAAATAAACACTAGAATAAAAAGTACTGCAGCAGATGATAAGATTAAGGGAAATAAACATTTGTACAATACCATACTGCTCTTTGTGTATGTTTCGTTAGCTAAACATTCTAAACTGTACAACTATATAAAAACAATGTTAGTTCTAGTTTTGAGTTCTTTGATGCATTTGTCTGTGACTAGAGAGTTATGCAATGATATGGTATGAACACTATCAAGTTCTTGTATACCCTCATCAGTAACTGAAGTATTAGAAAGGTAAATAGTATGTACACCTTTTAGCGCTTTGATACCTTCATCAGTTATTGAAGTATTGGAAAGGTAAATACTATGAACGCAACTTTAAGAGCTTTAACCCCTTCATCTGTGACTGAGGGTTGCTAAGAAAATTAGTATGAACGCCTCTGAGTGCTTTAATTCCTTCATTTGTGACTGAAGTGTGATAAAGATTAATTGAATGAACTCCAGCTAGTGCCTTGAGACTAGCATCTGTAATAAGCGTTTTAGATAGGTTAATGGTATGGATTCCTTTCAAATATATACCTCCTTGTCAGTTATATAAGTATGCGATAGTGAAACAGTATGAACACCAGCCAATGCCTTGATGCCTTCATCAGTGACTGAAGTATGAGAAAGGTCAATGCTATGAACGCCTTTGAGTGATAGTATAGCTTCATCTGTAACTTTAGTGTTTGCCAAATTGATAGTGTGAACACCTTTGAGTTCTTTGACACCTTTGTTGGTGACTGCAGTGAGACAAATTAATTGTATGCACACCTTTAAGAGCTTTAATACCAGCGTCTGTAATTGCAGTTTTGGATAAGTCTATACTGCATACACCAACCAGCTCTCTTATAGATTTATCTGTGACTGAGGTACAGTTCAAGTTAATTTTATGCACTCCAGCCAATGCTTTAATCCCTTCATCAGAAAGTTGCCTACAAAATTTTAAATTAATAGTATGAATATCTGCCAACGCTTTGATTCCTTTATCAGTTAGTGAAGTTTGTCCTTGGAGGTCAATAGAATGAACTCCTGCAAGCTGTTTAAGATCATTGTCAGTTACAAAAGATCCCTTTTTGGACCTTGCATTGATTCTGCAGCAGCCACTTAGTAATGAATAGAAAGAATCTTCCATCTCACATATGACAACCATAGAATTTTTCATGACGCCTTTGTATTGGCTAATCCTTACAAGGTCCTGTACAGACGAAATATAAACTGTGCTGTACCCAACAATATCGTGAATAATATCAGACATAAGATGACATGACTGAGCTACTGAGAATCTATCCTGGCCGTAAAGACAATTTAGAATGTTTGAAGTAACCTCTGGAGGAAAATTAGGAATGTTCAGTTCCTTAGGTATCACGTGTTTGCTTTTTACTCAACAAGTTAGTATAAGAAATGATCAGCTTAACATTGAACGTACTCTGTGCGTTCACAGCGTGTCAATTGTGTTAAATAGTCATCTTTTGGCTCCATGTGGCATTCAAGAGCTTGTCTGAGTTGTTGTAAAAGGCTTGAATTCACAGTTCTTACGAGTCTTTCTATGTGTTCTAGGAACGCTGGGCGCTTTACTTTTAAAATTATTTCAATGGCTTCTTTATGAGCATTGCGATAGTATGTTAGAACCTGTTCTACGGAAAGGACAGCAATATTCATTTTTTTGGTATCTGCGGAAGAAATGTTATTCAGGCACTGTAGTAGTTTATGCTCTCTTTTTTGGCTTAAAGTTATTCGATGAGTAAAGTCACGTGATAATATACAGTGTTTAGTTATAATGACTTTAGGTAGCACCTGTATAAAGGTTATGGCTTTATACTTAAGTTGTTGTAACTTAAAGTATTCCAAATCTAATCTGATATGAACAAGAGTTTTTTTAGACGCTTGAACATGTTATAATCAAAAAATGTTTGGGTTGTAATTGTCCATTTCTAAACCACTTTTTATACTGCCGATTATTGTTTGTCATTTATGAAACTATATTTCTACTCCATCATTGCCTCATTCTCCATCTCTTATCATTGATGTTAATACAGCTCCAACATTTGTCCATTATCATACCAGCACTTGTACACTCCTTTGAGCTTCCCATTGATGTATCTACATTGCTCAAACAACTGCCCGTTGTCATGCCAAGTCTTGAGTTCTCCATGAGGTTCACCGTTATTATAATAACACTTCTTCGCTAATTGACCATCCCAAAACCAGCACTTGTACTCTCCATGTAGTTCACCATTAATGTAATTACATTGCTCGTTCATTTGACCGTTGCTATACCATGAATTGTACTCTCCATGTAGTATACCATTGATGTAATTATGCTGTTCCCATAATTGGCCTGTTTCATACCACTTGTACATTGTATGTAGCTCACCATGTTTCCAAATCTTTTGCCAACAAAAAAATTCTTTACTGCCCCATTTTCCATGTTGTTTCATCTCACTATCATACCGTGTTGTTATTGCTGTGTACTTTGAAAGTATTGGCCATAGTTTATAAACTGATGCATCCAAATCGATAATATCTAGGTGTATCTCAACTGGAAGGTGTAATAGACACAAAGGCTCTGATTTTAAAGAGTATTTGTCTTCATCGCTCGTTAGGTGCTTCATTTAATACTTCAAAGGGTGGGTATATCGTTTATGGTAGTAATTAGGGTAATAGTATTGTATTTAGGAGCACACAAGAATTTTCGTGACTGTTATTTGTTTTCTCTGTCTAAGTCAACGATAGTTTCTAGTGATAAATCAACAACTTAGCTTACAACAACATGGCGAGAAGCACAAACCAAACAATAAAGAACCCACAACCCACGTATGTCTGAATATTGATAACTTGCTAGTCACCATTCCCCCAAAACTGTAACAACAGACTCGAAAATCGGTTACTTTTATTTTTTCACTGAGGCATTTTCATACTCATCACAACTTCTTTGTACGCCGATCTCTTGGTTAGACGACCATACCATGCCTCCACATGCGGCATAGATGGTCTTTTAATACTGATACTGAAATACCTGTGTACCAAAACACCGAGTGGTATATCAGCAACGGTAAAGTCATTCCCAGCTAGAAAATCACTTTTTTGTTTTGCAAGACAACCTGAAGATATTAATTAGTAAGAGTGTTTATAGTAGTATGCAAGTACCTTCGAGTATAACAAGCACCTTATTGACATTTTCAGTGTGAGTGGCGATGAGAGCTTGGTCCCTAAAGTAAAATTATATTGAGCTTATTGTAATTCTCAAATAATTCTTAACAATGACTAAACGAAATAACTACGAAAGCAATACCTTGCTTCCTTTGGAACGCGTGAAAAATGCCTAAATAGAGGTGCCAACATGCTTTGAAACGCGAAATGCCTTGAGGGAAAGAAAATAAGACTCAAAGACTTATACTGTATTTTATTGTACCAATCCATCCACTTTTCGACTGTAGCGGCATCCTTGGCATCAAGTGGGTACAGTTGAGCTTCTTTTTGATATTTACGAGCTAAATACCGTACAATCGTGTTAGACTCCCACAACAAGAACCCACCATCGTCTATTGTTGGAACAGTGCCATTTGGGTTCATTGAGAGGTATTTTGGGTTATCTTTGTTTAATTCATTATTCTTACCAGCTTCGACGCGTTTATAATCTACTCTGAGCTCTTTGAGAACCTTTTTAAACAGCAATGTCAGTTGACTTTTCTTCTGATGTTTAGATTGTTACCCAAAGCACTTTATGGACGTTTGAAGATGTTTTACGGCCGTATAAAGTAAGTCCAACACTCGTCATAATAAAACAAATATATTTGATATCTGTAAAGAACCTATTGTAATTTGAAGTCTTGAGACTAGTTAGGTTAAGTACATTACTAAGGAAGAATTCAATTGAGTTCTGCGAACTTCCGTGCGAGACACGTGCGTAAATGTACATAAATGTACAGTGGAGTACAAGTCTGTTGTGCTATAGTATTTATTGTTCGGACCGTCTGGCATAGCAACTTGTACCTAAACTGCTCGACATGTTGTAGATGTTACAACCAATCTTTCAGTACATTCTCTATTAGGCATCTTGCCACAAATACTAGCTTCTGAAGATCCACAAACAGACGATATCGGTTGTGACATACCCACCATCTACCGATAAAATATACCTAAACTTACAAGTTTCTCAATATCAGAAATTTAACGCTAATTCATGAATTGGTTAAGTATTTCGCAAAAAGCCTAAACCAGTTCAGCTGGGCAGATTTTTGCACTTACTTTGTCTTGTTTGAAATACAACTTGTGCACCGCAACTCTTGTAATTATAAGAATCTCAAACTGACAAATTTGGTGACAGCCATACTTCTTGTTTTTTTCACTATTCTTGTGCAACACAAAAGCTATTTACCTACTCCCAAGAGACGATGGTATGTTGTTATTGATGCTGGCTAGTGAAGGACCTACTACCAGCTCCACTACATTCCTAAATTTGTTGTCAATGTAGCTGATGCTACAATTAGCTTGTGATTCCACGTTTGCGTATGTTTTGACTTGCTGGAAGGTTGTTATTTAGAGTTTAAAAAATAGTTTCCATATTAGGCAATTGCGTATTTCCTTTTTCGCCCAAATAACTCACCTTTTAAGCAAAAACAACAACGAACAATGAAGCTTCTCCTCACTCTCACTTTTGTAGCTCTATCAATCGCTCAGAATCTGTACCCTGTTCCTATTCCTCCTACACCGGAGACAAAAAGCATTCAGTTCCAGTTTACAGCATACTCCAATGGTATAAACCCACCGCCAGGCTTCTCCGGCACAATGGCGTATGTAGCTGCTGCTGAAGATGATTTCCAATACGTACGTTGTATACACAAGCTTCTTTCGCGCCGCGAAGGCATAATCTCTTTTAAAATGAGTCTAAAATGCGTCTAACTTGTTTCTTTTTCCAGCTCATCGAGTATTCCATTAAAGGCGACGACACAGTGCACAAAAAACTCCTCGTCGAAACACCTTCAAACGTACGTGTTGTAAAACCAATTTCGAACAAAAAATCTCCACGACCTGCTCTTGTTGTTGATTCCGAAAAAAAAAGGGAGTACTTTGCAATTGTTGTCAAGGGAATTGACTCAGATTTTACACCACGTGTTTCAAATCTCAAATTTTCATGACTGTCATACACTCTCTATTCTCTTGAACACTATGGGTACGGGTATGTATAAGTGCCATAGTGGGGTATGTATGATACGTTGTCTGAAAATTGATACTAAAAAGTAACATAAAATCCGGTCAATTCCCAATCGCTTGTAGGTCAGTAACGGAGCGAAAATCATTGTATCTTGAGTGTATACACTTTTTCTTATTTCTTTATTCATAGAGAACTTCATACAGCTGGATTGTTTCCGGCAATGACTGTAAAACTGACTTTGAACCTGTAAAAACTGATTCTGGCTGCGAATGGAAAAGAGTACTACTCTTTTAAGCTTAGTATTTTATTAACTAAGTCACGTGATTATAGGTTTGGTCAGAGTGGAAAGAAACTTGTTCTCAGGACAATGTCACCACAACGATTACTGTATCATTTGACCAGACAAAAATATTCAGCATGGACAAAGCTGTGCAAGAAAACGGTAAATTTCAACCAGGTACACTGTACACTGCGATAGAGTATCTTGAACCACCAACTGCGGCAACATTTGAGGTACCTAATCACTAAACAAAAGTACACAACCCAATGCTAAACGAGTTTCTTTAGGTACCATCTGATTGTGATGTGTCTAATTGAAGTGAGATTTCTAAACAAAATCCAATAAATAAAGTTACAAGTATTGTAGCTCCTTTTTCATGGTTTTTATACATTTTATTTGAAGTTGTTTTACAGTATCAAGGTTTTAGTATCATACATATAACATTAGTGTGAGGTTGGTTAGCCATAAATTTCAACAAATCTCATGTAGTACGACAAACTCCTGTATTGAAGCTCCTTGTTTGTTCGTTTCACTAGAAAGCCGAGCTCAATTTAGTATAAATGTACATAAAACCTGTAATGAGATTAATACCTTTGTTACCAGAGACACGCATGGTATACTGAATGAAATAGGGTCTACGATTAGTAAAACAAACTGAACTCTCAGCTCGTGGTTTTTCTAAACGTTTCTCCAATAGTTATTTTTATATTAGACAGTATCAAGCTAAATACTTGTATCACAGACTTTTTTCCTTGTTGATCCCATTCTTGCAAAGACCAGAGAACAATAGATTAAAGATGCGTAAGAGGTTTTTTTTGAAGCCTTTAGTTTATTCCGAGATGTCTCACCAATAACTTTACACAAGTACAACTTTGCATACACATTGTGGAGCAAGTATCCCGTCAAGTTTTGAAATTGTTTAGTTTTTTTCTAGCTACAGTTATTAACATTGTTTGTTATGTTCTCGTTAAGATGGCTTTGGTAGAACAGAGAATAATTGTTTATATATCTTCTCTCTTACTTCTGGTTCTTTGAATACAAGCTTAGACTCTTTATCATAGGTGATCTAAATTTAGGAGTCAGTAAAAACAAAAACAATGACTTATCAATGTAATTAAGTACCAATATTTCGTTGTCCTTTGTCTTTGCAAGGTGTTTAATATCTTGATGCTTATTTGACATCCAGAATTTATCATGCACTACCTTCTTCCTTCCTTGCTTTGTCTTTGTAAACATTGCAATGTCATTGAATACCCACACTAACACCGAAAAACTTAGCTCTTTGATGGTACCAAAAAAAAAAACAAAAAAAATAAAGAAACGAAGATCATACCACGTCCTTCTGCCTTTTTCCTCTGTGCATTAATAGTTACATTTTCTACAACATGCAGCTTTCTATGAGGAGCCATGAGTACTTCTAAGTCGCCAACATAATGTTGTAAATGACTAAACATCTCTTTTCTCTCTTCAGCACCACGTTTCTAACAAAACGTATTAATAGCTAAAGAAAATAGTAGATTTAATTCAAAAAGTCACGTGCTTGATCGTTCAAAAAAACATTGACTCCTAATATCTTATCTTTTGCTTTTGCAAGTGGTGTGTAATCAGGGTGATCATCCATTGTCGCTTTCAAAAGAGCCTAGGAAAAAAAAAGTCAGAAAACCAATTTTCTATGAAGATCCAGATACACCACACTTTAATATTTCAACAAAAACAACTAAAAGTACAACTTGTTTACAAACCAACAAACAACACCAAATTTTAAGGTGGCTCTCCTCCATAGATGATGTAAAATCGACAAAAAATGGAAAAAAAATAGAAAATAAAAAATATATTCAAGCCTTTGACATACACCCAATAACATCTCATAACGGCTATAAGGAATATAAGCGTTGTAACAAAAAAAATACCATTGGGGGAAAAGGAACGTACGGAACACGTTGAATAGGCAAAATAAGGAAGGAGTAAATATCCATGTGATTTAATGTGGGATCAGCTTGAGCATCCTATTTTTTAACAAAATGTTAGAACCAAAAAGATTGCTTGATGTTTTGCTTCCTTATAGTACCTCTAAGAAAGACATGAACCTCTTGTTTTTCTTACAAGACGCAAGAGCATATTGTGATTGCTCGTAGTTGTTAATGTAAGTACTGTAAGGCAGATAAAAGTTAGCAAGAAACAACCATTTGTGAGAGTAAAAAAAAGTATTCCAAACCTGTATGTTTTAAGAAACTCCGCCTAAAACAAACAGTTAATAAATATCATTTTAATTGATGCGTACCATGTATAAGAAAACATCAGAGAGTGTTTGTTTCCTAAAAAGAATTCAAGGTGAGCACCACTGAACCCAAAAAAGAAAAAACGAAGAAAAAAAACATACGGTGACCAAGCACGTAATTTGTCCTTCAACTGACTCAAAAGCATCTATCATAATCATAAGTACTTAGTATACTCATAAGAAACCTCAGTACCATATTAACCGAATAAATCGTCTCAATATCAGAGAAAATACGCCTGACATCAGCTTGTGTTATAAAAGGATTATGTTGAGAACAAGCTGCTTGAAGAGGATTCTTGAATTTCTGAAAACACGTGTAAGTCATATTGAAATAAAACCAACGTATTAACATACCTTAACAAGTCTACCAATACCTTTAACATAAGACTCTTCAGTTGTGAGTATTTCATCAGCGATTAACTTCCTCTTCATTTCTTTCTTGACTTGAAAAAAAAATAAGAAAAAAAAGATCATTTCAAATGATTCTAAATTACTATACCTCTTTCAACTTGTTTAGCATCAAATTCAGGTTCCTCGGGTTCTTTAGGTTTTTCTCCAGCACCTAGATCCTCTTTTTCGGTCTTTGGTTTCTCAGTTTTTTCTTTCTTTGGTTTTCTTTTTTCTTGGAACAAAAATAAACTCTTTGACTCGTCACAACAAGTCTATCCAAAAAAAAACGTACTAGTAGATCCACTCTTTTTGGCTTTTGTACCCTTTCTACTCTTCTTTACTGATTTTTTAACATCACCAGCACCATCTTCTTGTTCTTCCTTTGTTGATGACGTCTTACTCTTTGAACCCTTTGATCGTGTCTTTTTTGGTTTACTAGAGGAAACAGCGTCTTCTGTCTTTGTTTCTGACTTTTTCTTGCGTTCTCCCGTTTTAGTCTTTCTCTTTTTATCACGTGGGGGTTTCTTATCCCTAGATTTTCTTGGTTTTTTCGGCTTTGGTTCTTCTTCATCTTTTTCGCCTTTGTCTGAAGATTCTTTAGTTTCACTTGCTGTAGGTGTTGTCTTTGTTGGTTTTTCAGGTTCTTTGCCTTTATTTTCATCCTCTGAAGGCTTTTCAGGCTTCTTGGGTTCAGGTTCCTGCTCATCATCTTCTATTTTATCTTCAGTATCTTTTTTCCTTGCTGAGTCTATCTCCGATAAAACACTTTGCTCGCTTAGCAAGTTATTCATTCGTATGTAATCTTTTACACGTTCAATCTCGGGATCTAATTCTTGATTGATATCGGTATCAACATAATCTAAACGCATAGCATTAAAGAAATGACCAACAAGAGAAAAAAACTGAAAAAACGAGAAAAAAAGAAAATTCAGAACTATACAACATACATGCTACTGAGAGATTCTTAAAAGCAAGAAGTACATCCTTGTGCAGTTCAGCATTGTTTTCATTGTCATCCTTTAATTTTTCAAGAGCCTTGAGCTCACCACTTTGAGCAAAGTACTTTCTTATTTTGCCTTTAGAATAAAAAATATTAGTTTCAACATATGTTATGTGAAAAAAAAACTCATCATCAACAATTTTGATTGATGCATACCGTTGAAAGCTAATTTAGCTAATAATCGACAAAATCCAGACTTTGCCTGTGGATTTTTAGTTTTTTTCACCAAAGCTACAATATCAGGAACTAGTTCTTTCTTTTCCACGTAATCACGAACAACCTCTAAAAAAAACTTGTAAACTTCAAGACTCAACATTTTTCCTTCGCACCAGTATAAGTAAGCATCTGTAGTGAGGCCAAAGCAAGCTAATATTATGCATTAAATAGACAGAATTATAAACATGTCACTATGTACGGTCTGCATTTCAGTGCCATCCTTAGAAGACGCTGTAAGCAAGGCATCAATAGCACCAACATCGCAAAATTCATCATGACACTCATCTTAAGTAATGTCAATAAATAAATCACGTGCGAATACATCGCTAGAACAAACTAATGCCAGAATATTCAATAATACCTGATAATGAAAGGTTCACTAGAACACGTAAAGCTGTAACTTCTAAGTCATCATTGCCTTGCTTAAGGAAAGGCATAATCTTCTCAAGTCCTTTCTCCTTAACTATACGCATACGTAATTTATCTATTGAATCAAATTAACATTAGTTAATAAAATACACCCAAACCCAATACGCCACAGCTCTTATCACTTGTGAGTTCCAAAATGTTGAGAAAAAAAAAATCAAACAAAAAAACCAACCAAAAAAAAAACATACCATGGAAACCAGCTAATAATTGTACTGCTGATAATGCTTTTATACGTGTATCATCTTCAACTTGATCTGAAGATATGACATCAAATAGAGCTGTCATACCACCATCATCTGTATATTTAACTTGCAAAAAGTCTAACACCAATTAACACGTGCAAATTGCCATTGCATTGATTGTTTTGATTGTACCATTTGTTAGAGCGTTGACACTTCCCCAAACAGATCTATGTACTATATTTGGATCCTTTGATCTCAAGTATTTCGAAATACTCACAAAGACATCTGAGTTTAGTACTTGTTCTTCAATCTTCGAGATTGCCTTGACTACAAATATACGTTAGAAAAAAATAAAAGAAACAAACTCCATTTCACGGTTGCGGGCTTTATACCTTTTGATATAAAGTTGGTGAACATCGATAAGGCATGTTTAGTATCTATAGACTTTCTAAGAGTCTTAGAGAGAAGACTAAACCCATCATTTTTAGCAAAAGAAACTGCCAACTCCTCTATTAAAAAGGTGTTAAATCGGAATTTCGCGGAGGTTTTTTGAAGTACCATCTTGTAACATGTTTGCGACAGTAAGCATTAAGTTCGTAGGTAACTTTTCACGTGATAATCCAAGTTTTAAAAATGTAACCATGACTTTCGTTTGTCTCAATGTTACTCGCAAGTCAGGGTTTGTAGTTGTATGAGCAATAGCTGTTACCAAATTATCAACACCAGCTTCATCCTTTATGAGCTCTACACCAGTCGCAAGAGTATCAAGTAACTCAACAGTAAGAACATCTGGGTCATCTAAATAACAAAAAACTCAGACCACGTGATAACAAGGATGATTGATTTTGAATTCTTTTTTGAATTCAACAAAAAAAAACGGCTGTAGAAAAACTTACCTTTGCATCTCGCAACAGCATTCTTTAACAGCATTCCACAGTAAGTCGGAATCTGAGAACTGGCATTTGCGCTGAACTTAATAAGACACTCGCTGAGTAGTTTAACCTCTGAAGACATCATAACCTTACGTGCAGCTTCCTCTAGTAGAGATGTAAGGAAAATTCCTTTTTGTTTCTTTCAACAAAAAAAAACGGCTCTTGTTGTTTGTAGAAAGTCGGAAATCTATTACTGCAAAAAAACGTACTGTCTTGTGTCAGGTTAACTAGCGCTTGTAAGGCTATAGATAAGTCTTGCTCACGTTCTAATAGGTTCCTTGCAAAGCCTAGTATAAGGTCTACCTTTGGTAGAACGAGTTTAAGGGCTGGATGATCAGGACGGAGATGGTTTGTTAGAAGCTTTAGAGTATTGAATGCCACGTCCGTATTAGAACAGCCAAGGAGGTTTACAAACATTGAAACGTCTTTTAAAAACCGTCAGTTAAATTTTTCGTTTAACGTTAAAGAACATGTCATAATTTACCTTTCTTTGCTGTTAATAGTGCTTGTGAGAAGTATATGGCGTTGCCTGAAACACGCTCGTCGCTGTGGCCTAACAGCATTTCCCATTTTTTGGGTTTAGTTACAGAACCGGCAGCGGCTATGGTAGGACGGTACACATTAGCTTGTTAATTACGAAAATAGTAAAATGATGTAATATAACGCACCTTCTTTTCTAAATACATTAGAAAAGAGCTTGTCTATCTCAGCGTCAGGATCGCTCATTGTTGGGAGTATATGCTGTTTTGCTCTGATTTGACTGATTGTTGACCATTTTTTACGGTTGAGGTATTTAAAGACAAAGATAAAATAGCTGTAAAGCATCAAAACAGCAAAAACAATGAAGAAGAATCCGTTTGGAGAGGTTGAATTTACAAAACACGTTAAAAACGCTGGAACTTGCAACAGAGTACGTGTAGTTGTTTTATAGTTATTTAAAATGTCTAAACTGCATGTTAGGAGTACTTCCCGTACACACGTATTGCGAAGGATTGCTTTCCAGATAAACTTGAGCATCTTTGCAAAGTTAGGCACCGCAAAGGGAAGAAATTCGCTGGTTGGAGAAAAGCGTATTGCATCCTTTACTACAATTACATATTAGGATTCAAAGAGCCTAAAAAGGTACACCTAAAGCACTACGTCATTCATTGCGTACGATTAACGCTATTAAAACAGGATACCCCAAAACCAAACGATCAACCTATGTTCTTTATCAGTTTAGCTATTGTTGACCCTACATCAATAAAAGACGCTCGCGGCGATGATGCAAAGCTTAAAAAGCCTACAATCTCACTTCACTACACAACAGGCGACGTTGGTACGCTTTAACCTATATACTTTATCGTTTACGTTCATTTTACTAACTCTACAACAAAAGACGAGTTCCAAATCCAATTTAAGGAAAATGAAGTCGACCTGATGAAGGAATGGGTCCAATTTGTACAACCACAGACAGAAAGGGTCATAAAGGCAATGACACTATGCCCTGGACCTCCTGCAAAGAGTATAGAAAGAGTAAATAAGGCATTACCACGAGATAGTACGTTTTTCTCTCAAAAAAACAACGTTATGCGTATTTTGGCGCAACGTCTACGCGTTTTAAATAATTTTTTTTTTTCGCGTAGATACCAACTTCGACTTGCAAATGGTACCTCGTAGAAATGAAATAAAAGAGTGGTTTGAAACACGTACATCATTCGAAAAAACATTTAAAGAAAATGTTGAATTTATGCGCGTACGTCACCACCCTCTTGTTATTTTTATTATTCTCATCTGTTGACTGGTTAAATAGGCTGTTGTATGTCTTTCTGAGTACTATGTACCACCAGTTATTGGAGATGTACGTCTGGAAACGAATGATTAGTCCTTTTTGATGAGATTATGCTTATACTTTACTATAGGATAACTATATGTCTTGGTTCTCTAACCCTGGTGGTAATCCACCATCTCTAGAGCTAGAGCTTCTAGAATCTGAAGAAAAATTTGTGCCTATCCTTAAGAAGGAACTCGTCAATTTCACGCAAGCAGAAGAGGTAAGTGTTTTTTATTTATTATTTTTATTTTGTTGGATTTTACTATTTTTCTTTCGTTCTGTTGGGCCTTTGCTGATGTGTTTCGTAGGCTCTTGATAAACATAAAGAAACCAAACATACTGCACCTCTTAAAGAGGTTGTAACTATTGGAACACAGTGTATCGAGGTGAGTTAAGTGTTGTTTTAATTATATTATGCTTACTTGCTTTGTGAACAGGGAATCGATGCAATGAATGCTTGGTTACGGAGTAGGGATCCTAACGCACGTACAGAGCTTGCTTCAGAGCGACAACAGTGGGTAGCACTTGTTGATGACTTTTCACGTAAATTACAACAAGTAACAAAGAAAGCAAACTTGGAAGTCGCTACAGCACAACAAGAGATAATAACTAAGGCCCAAGAAATTTTATCACAAGTAAGACTATTTTTTTGAATTATTTTCAAAGACAAAAGCATTTTTTATGTTTCTCGCTAATTGTTGTCTTTTTTAGTTGATTTCTATGGGTTACTTTGAAAAAGTAGCAAATGAAGCTCTTATTGCTACAAATGCCGTAGGCATAACAGAAGCTATTGCTTGGATTAACAACAACACTTAAAGCAACTCAGTGTTCAAAAAAAAAAAAGAATAAATCTTTATTACAAAAGATGTGCTTGTGATTGCTTTATGGACGTGACGCTTATTGCAGTACAGCAGCTACTTGCTGTTTGTTATTAGTTATCGCTACTTGTAATGGTGTTTGACCATCCATTCCTTCTCTGGCTGTTATATCTGCTCCAGAATTGCGTAGTAGTTGTGCTATCTATAAAATGTTAATCCAAAAAAAAAAAAGCTTGATTTTGCTATGCCTTAATGTACCTCTGGATGGCCACTTAATGCTGCAAAATGTAGTGGTGTTGCGTTACATTCTTCTTTACTGTTTACATTTGCACCAGCTGCGATCAATACTTGAGCGACAGTTGTGAATCCTTTTTTGTTGTTAGTGCATTCTCACGTAAAGTTCCGTACCATAGCCAGCAGCGAGGTGTAGCGCTGTTGATTTACTATTTACGCAATTATTAGACGTATTAACATACTTTGGTACAGTTTAAGAGTCGTTACCCCGAGTTCAGCGTGTCAACGTTTATTCCAGCTTGAAGAAGCAAATTACACATCTCTGTGTTACCCATACTCGCTGCTAGGTGTATGGCTGAGTTTCCTTTGAAAATATTAGCGGGTTTTTTTTGTACGTGACGTTTACCACTATAAGTAGAAGATAGCAGCTGTATATTTTGTAGAAGCGCCTGTTTGGGTGGTTAAACGGCAATTCTAAACGTTTAATCATACAAACCTGCTGTACGACCTCTAGCTTTCCTAGTTGAACGGCATTCAAGAAATCACGCTGGTCCATCTTGTTTTTGTCACACAAAACAGCATTCAAGACTTAACATGGGCCAAAAGCGTACTGGCTTAACGTGTAGACACAAACTTCTCTACACGTGATGTGCGACTAGGCATTATTGTTCCATCCTTGTTCATGTGAGGAATTGCCGAAATGTTTTTTTTTTGGAGGGTGTTCTTGTTTGTTTGTTGAACTTGCTTTCGATGCTCTTTGTGGTTGTCAAGGTGTTGCTTTTGTATTAATTGTACAGGTAGTGGTATTATAAGGTACACTGTACTTTTAGGGGTAGGTATTATTCACAAGTGTTTTATTTTTTTTAATCAGATGCTTCACCTTCTACTGGTGGTTTATCTTCATCTTCTTTAGGTTTTTCTTCTTCTTCTTTTTTAGTTGATTTTTCTTTTTCTTCTTTTTCTACTTCTTCTTCTTCATCGTCACTACTAGCTGTATCATCAGCACTTGCTGGATCGCCATTTTCAATTATTTCTTCACTTGAAAGACTTCCTGATTTTCCATTTTCAACCTCAGCTTGCCTCTTCTTCAGCATCTCAACGACCTCAGTATGTCCCTAAAAAATCTTAGCACAAAGATGTTCAACTTTTTTTGAGGTCTTAATCAACATCTCTTGAATTGATCGTACCTCATCTGTGGCGACTTCTACACAAGTTCTTCCATCCCATGGACAATCAAGGCTACATCCAGCATCAAAAAGTTCTTGGATGCAATCTTTGAAACCATAATAACACGCAACAAATAGAGGTGAAACATTATCGTTCCTATTGAAAAAAAACAAGTCAATACAAAATCAGTCATATTTATAAGAAAAAAATAGGAATACCTTTTAACGTTAACATCAACTCCAAGTGGAATAAGTTGTCTAACAACATCTATTTTCCCTTCTTCACAAGCAATATACAATGGCGTAGCACCTTTAAAAAAAATAATAATGAGAATCTTTTTTTTTCAGCTCTGAGACAAAAAGAACAAAAAAATACCATCACAGTCACCCTAGCAAAAAAATTTTTCCCTTTGGTTACTTTACCAGTTGGTTTTTTTCGTTGAAAGTACTTTGTAGGATACTACAGTACAAACAAAGTGCTTTAGAGCGAAAAACCAACTGGTGAAAAAAATGGTAGAAAAAATATTTTTGGCTATCTTGACTGCAACGGAAAATAGTCAACGCGCTTACCATTCTTATCTGGTTTATGAACATTAGCGCCTGCATCAATTAATAGTTTTGCTAAATTCGCATGACCTTCCTAAAATTTTTAAATTAGGAACGGCAAAAAAGCACGTGAACTAAAGAGACGTACTTGAGCAGCAATAAATATTGGAGTTAATCCATTAAAGTCTTCCAAGTTCACATCTGCGGGTGGTTTCGCAGTTAGTAGTACCTTTACTACATGTTCATGACCATTTCTAACAGCTGCAAAAAGTGCAGAATTACGATCAGAATCTACTGCATTAACCTAATAGCAAACAAGTCAAAAACAATGCGAAAACGAAACAATTTGTAAAAATGTCATTAGCTGTATACTTACATTTACGCGTTTTGTATTTAGTAGGAGTTCAACAACTTTTGGGTGTCCATTTTGAGCAGCAGCATATAAAGCCCTATTTTTATAGAAGTGGTGAGGGAGTCAAAAAGAAATAAAAATTTCCCAAAAAATTGAGGGAAGGATTAAAAACCATGACTCTATTTACCTGTATCCGTATTCATTATCTTGGTAAGAAGCATCAGGATCAACACCATTCTAAGAGTGTATTAACAAAAGAATTTTTGTAAACCAGTCATTGATACAAATCGAGTTTTTCTGTGAAAAAAAAAAGCCAAAAAAGGTCAATATTAAGTTTTGTTTCGTACTTCGATCAACAGTTTAGCAACTTTCTCAAACCCATCAAAACAAGCAACATATCTAAATTCTTTGTTAAAAAATCTACTGATAAGATTCTGAAACAAACATACAGTGGTGATGCTCCATATTTTGACCAAACATTTAAATCCGCTTTTTTTTCAATAAGAGATCTAGCAAGCACTTCATTGCCCTTCTGACATGCCATAAATAATGGAGATGCACCGTAGTTAGACTCTCCGGTATTAATATCAGCGCCGAGCCTAAATAAATGGTCATCGAGTGGTTTCTTCTGCCGGCGGAAAAAAGAAAAAAAAAAGCGTACTCTGTAAGGCGAAGAGCAATGTTTTGATGGTCTTCTAGGATAGCCACAAACACAGGTGTTTCACCATTATTATTGGCAACATCTAGAGTATCTTTACTATGAGCTAGCAAGATTTCTACACAACCCTAAGAAAAGAATAAGATCGTCAGTTCAAGAAACTTGAAGTAAAAAAAAAAAAGAAGATTTCAGCCTTTTTGGTTAACTGCTTTCGTTCTTTAAAGCCGCCTGAATTAGTTTCTAGTTTACTGAGCTTTAAATAACGTACGCCGTTGCCTTGTTTGCAAGCAATAAATAGAGGGGTATTACCATCTTTATGACGGATAGTGGCATCCGCTCCATTCTCTAGTAGAACTGATAGAATTTGAGCGTATCCCTGTTGTTTTGATTTAGTAATGGTTTGTTTGTTCAAAACAGAATCAAATACTTCTTAAGCGCATAGATTGGTACAATATAGCGTCTTATAGATGGTTCATAGTTGTAAACAAGAATTATGACAGTACGTAAAATGATTTACAAAATGAGCGTTTTAGACGCTCTGAACAGAGGTTTATGTTTTTTTGGTCGTTATAACGTACTTTGAAAGCCGCGATAAATAATGCCGTGGCACCATCAGCCATTTGCGCGTTTATGCCCTCCTTGGCTTTTTTATCTTTGAACAGAGCCAAAATGGCGCCCAAATCGCCCTTGAATGTTAATTTTCTATATTCAGCTTAATAATGACAAAAGCTACATCTGAGGTGATAGAAAATCTTTTTAGAAGCTAATAAGCTACATTTACGCCTTTTCTGTTTAGAAGCGCCAATAAAATCAAACTAGTACACCTATAATACTGCTTACGTACTGTAGCTTATTCATAGCAATTCTGTAGGTTCATACACGATAGTCGTTTGAGATAGTTCTAGTTCTCGATGGAGAATTTTGGCTGCCAAAACCTAACGACCGTTAAAAGTTCAGCGTTCAGCTCTTTACGCCTTGTGGGCAAACGTACAGTGCCTTTCGCATGAACTACAATGAATCAATACCTACAAAAGTGCTACAACGACTGCTTCGTAAAGGATTGGCTTATAAGAAGTGACAATTTAGAGGATACCCTATTCTTGTCATTGCCAATAAGAAGGTAAACATCTTATTGTTTGATTACACAATGAATATGTTAGCAGGATCTATCAACGGCTTTGAGTGTCAAAGAAATATCTGAAAAGTACGGATTGGAATCAGATAAAAAAAAGGAGTGTTATTACCAAGATCAAGAAGAGATTCGGCTAAAATAGACTATGTATGGCAAAGAACAAATAGTAGACGTAGTCATTTCGGTATTCACTCAGATGATGACTTAATTGCTGAGAAGGGAGGTGATGATGAAGAGGAAGAGTTTTCAAGTTAGAGTTCTAACACTCTCGTTGACTTTCTTCTATAAACTAACCAAGGAACACTAACTAAGACAATGTTGGGAGGAAGACAAAATGTCTTGTGGCTCTAGCGCAGCGCCAAGCATTTGTTATATTATACAAGAACACTTGGAAAATAAAAGAAAGGTTTTACAGTTGTTAAAAACAAATTGAAAGGGAAATTTTTGGGTGGGATGTGGGTGATTGCTGCTCGCCATGTTGTGAAAGCTTTGTCGATTATTGTTGATTTATACGCAGTCAACTGAAGTTTACCCAAACGTCTGTAACGGAGCAAAACACGTGTACAGCCAAAAAAAAACGTTTCAGATTTGTTGGCCTTTACGCGCGTAGATAATACTTGAGTGACTATTTGTATCCCTTTCAGGGCGTTGTGAGCCAAGGGCAAAAAACTCAAAATGCGCTAGATCTATTTCGCTGAAATGTCGTTTTAATTGGAGCTTAACATTGATTTGTTATTAACCGGCACGTGTACTATTAGGTATTATTAGGTGTATCAATACAATGGAGAAGAAGGAAACAGATTTATTACCTTTTGAATCGTTTCCGCGTGAAATACTTGTGTTAATCATCTATAACCTCGATGTGGAACATTTAGTAGCTCTTGGCGCTACTTCTAAGTCTTTTAGATCATTTACATCTGATAACTTTTTGTGGCAACGTTTTTACGCCCAACACTTCGGATCAGAACCTAAAGGTACATTTCCAAGCGTTGAAAATACATTTTACAGACAAACTTCAACAGGTGATAACATCAAGAGCGCTTTTATCTACGACTGGACACATAAGGTACTAATCTAACTGGATCCATTGCAACCTATCAAAACAAAGCCCTCTAGGAGCTACGAATTTTATTTTTTTCAAAACTACTCTAGAAGTTAACAGCTTTCTTGTAGGTGGTCATGCTCTCAGTTTCCAGGTGATCTCTTTTAAACGTTTTGCTACTATAAAACGTTAACGTCTTCCCAGTTCGTACGATAACGAAGTATCAAAACATTTACCAAAGTTGGAAATGTCAAAGACATCCGTAAGAAAAATCACAGCGTCTGACTTTGAAGTACGTGTTTAAACACCTTTAAAGTTAACTTGAACACTGCCTAATACAACATGATTTTTAAGATAAAGTGTTGTTTCTGTGGAGGTGGAGGCGTAGGATGTGTATGTCAAGGTTTTTTTTTCTGTCACGTGATAAAACACGTGTTTTTGCGTTAACTCAACAAACTCTTGATAATAGACTGCTATAATTACAAGATACATAACTGGTCGGTTCCTGGATGAATACGATCCAACAATAGGTAAGTGAATCTTCAGTAACATGACTTGTTGCATTGTACTTCATGATATACACTCACACTGAATTTAGAAGACGAAACGATAATGTCCATCAAAAAGGGAAATTTTTATGCTAAATTTAGTGTACTAGATACCGCTGGCCAAGAAGAGTGCGTATACATATCAGACCATTTTGTTTTGTCTTTGTGAATTTACTTTTTATCAGGTACAGTGCAATGCGTGATCAATATATGCACAGGGAAGAGATATTTGTTCTTGTTTACTCTAGTAGCAGTAGATCAAGCTTTGATGAACTTGTACCGTTTAGAGACCAGATCATGCGTGTTAAGGATATCGAAGTATTCCCAATGATATTAGTACTGCTCTTTTGCTGCGATTTTCGTGATGGTTCTGGACTGTTTGGTCACTTTTGTTTTGTAGGTTGCGAATAAGTGTGATCTAGATTATGAAACACAAGTACACGAATCTGAAGGTGTAGAACGTGCAAAGTCATGGGGAGCACGTTTTATTTCTGTGAGTTGTAAAACAGGCCAAAATATTGAACAGCTTTTTGAACTTATCGTTGAACACTATCAACAAATGGTGTTAAAGTTGCCACCTGTAAGGTATTGTCTATTTACAATATTTTGGTTGTTTTTGCTATTTTTAAATTATTTCGGTTTCACACGTGTTACATTCCTAACCCTAAAATAGTACTACAAAAAGTAAATCCAAGATATCCAAATTTTTCTCTAAGATGCTTGGCAAGAAATGATGTTACTCGTATAAGTTTAATGAAGGTTGTAAATGGTTTGTCTAGCTCAAAATGGCTATACATAATCAAAACAACTTGCTTCATTCTTTTCGAAGTGACCCAGTTATGTGGGGAGCGTCAGTAGCGGTAGTATCCTGGTATAACAAAAAAGATAAAGGATTTTAGGATGCAACACATTATCTTCTCTAATGGCATGCTTGACTCTAGCTACTCTGTTGATTACAAGTAGTCTTAAACACTAAAATCAAAAGTTCACGTGATATTTTGGGTCTCATTACATTTTGCCCAAACCTCTATTTTAATACTTTGCATGCGTAGTAAAATGTAACAAGTAAATTCTTTGGCTTCAAGAACGTTTTTGAAACTATTTTCGGTATTTCGAAAAAAAAGTCACTCCAACTCCTTAAGGGCATGCACAGTGATTAGGGTAATGTATAAAGACAGGAAGGTTTTGTGGCAGCGGACCGCTAATGAACCGGTTTTTTTCGTTTCAGTCCGAGACCGGTATTTCTGGTGGTACTGTGTATTACAAAGGGACTACAAAACGTATTAAAGAATGGTACGAAAATGGCAACTTATGCCTTTCTGGCTACAAGCGAGGTAACTCTGTTGAAATTGACTGGCACCCTGCGTCAACATACTTTTTCCACTGAAATATCATTCTAACTTAACAGGCCTTAAGCAGTGGATCCACTCGTTAATCCATTATGGTTTTCGTTCAACAGACGGATACCAAATTGTCACGAACATTAGAAACGTATAATCCTTTGAACGTTCTGTAACCTTCTTTTGCGGGCTTGCTTTACAGCTCAATGACTGTATTTTTAGGAAGGTACACATAAATTCAGTGAGCGGCTGTCATTCTAGAAAAAATTTTCTCGGCTTTCGGGCTTCGGGTTTCGTATTTTTATAAATTTTAATTCACTTTATTTACCTTCCGCTCTTAACAGATGGACAATAAGGGTATCAAATCCAGTTTACTGGTATGTTTTGTACTGCTTGCTATTGCTACAGCCCAAGGTACAGGTTGGGGATCAAAGAAAACTACAAACAGAGTTAATTGACGGTTAAATAGATCCAATCGCACACTTGAAGTTTGATGGTGACTTTGAAGGAGATTTGTTAACAACGGCAGGAACGGAAGATCCAATATTTGTTGCGGATCGCTTTGGAAATGCCAACAGCGCTATATACTTCGGAGAGGAATCAAAGCCAGTTCGCATTAGTACGTAACGCAGTACAGAAAGGATATTTTACCAAAAAACGCGCTACACGCTTTAAAAACTACTCCTCTACGTTGATCGTCGCGTTTACGTGCGTTTTTAGGTAATACAACAATACAAAGCGTATTTAAAAGCGCTCCTATGACTCTTTCCTTCTGGATGAGCCGTAAGTACAGACGTACACAGCCTATATTCGATGCTCGCGATACACCACAAAATGGTGGGTTTGAAGCTTACGTTGGGACGAATGGAGATGGAATTACAATGTGTTCAGCAAACGCTTGCAGTGGCAGAGCATGGCAGGATAATTTACCTGCAGGAACATGGTTTTTATTGACGTTTGTCGTTCAATCTGCAAACACAAACATCGAGTTCTATGTCAACAATGTTCTTGCAACAGATTTTGTAGTTACTGGAGGACCCGTATTATCTGCAACGTCTAATTTTTTACCTATTATTGGTGGAGATGGTATGTCATCTTCCAGTGCATTCAAATTTGACCCTGTTTTCAAACACACTATCACGTGACTTTGCTGAAAAAAATTTTTCATATTATTTATGTGTTGTGTTTGTTTTTTTTGTTGTACGTCTCATTCTCTTATTTTTGGATAGCAATCCGAAGTGGAAATGGCTACGCGATAGATGACATGAAATTTTGGGATAGTGCACTTGATTCGACAGAAAGGTACTCTTTTGTTTAGTTGCGTTACTAATACGCTCTAGATCGGCACAACTTGACTTTACTTATCCTCCTTTTGCACCCTTTAATCAAGGACTTGAACCTGGTAAGAAGACTTTCTTTTATATAGCCGTTTTTACAATGTACTTGATAAGGGGTTAATAAGTTATTATTATAGAGGCTCATATTACATTTGATGGTATAGGCGAGATTGGAGGAATGTATACAGACGCTGGTACTGATCCAGAGTTTGAAGCTGACCGATTTGGAAACCCAAACAGTGCACTTTGTTTCGAGGACGGAGCAAAGGAACTAGAAATAAGTACGCTACAATATACCTGAAAGGGTTATGGTGTGTTCTTATAGACTAACGAAATCTATCAAAGCTGATGAAGATGTCTTCGCTGCTATTAAAAAAGCACCGCTAACAATCGCTTTTTGGCTAAGCAGAGAAAAAAACCAACGTCAAAGAATACTCACCTTTCGTGACAATCCTAACAGTGTTGGATTGGAGCTTTACTCCGGTATTAACGGTACCAGGCTGACTATGTGTGTGACTAGTAGCTGTAGTGGTACTGCTTGGATAGATAACACCCCTGCAAGGACATGGAATCTGATAATGCTTGAAATAATTAACACTAATAATCAAATTACTTTGTCTGTCAATAATGAAGTCGCAAAAGTATTTGAAGTTACTCCACCTGTACTTGGTAATGCTCAATCTAGAAGACCTATTATTGGAGGTACGTGTTTTAAACAATACCTAGAAAGCTTTTAAAGTTCGACAAACATAGTCACGTGTTTCTTTTTATATTTGGTTACAACTTATTTGCTATAGAAACTACTACAGGATTGAGTGGTAATGGTACCTGTATCGATGATTTCAGAGTATACTCAAGGATGCTAGAACAGTGGGAAAAGTGCGTTTTTTTTAATTGTCAACTCGATGGTTATTGACATTCTCGTGCTAGAAACGCTTTACTTGACTTCCCGCCGACTCCACCACCGACTATATCTCCAACTACAGCAGAACCAACTGCTCCAATTGGACCAACACCACCAACAACAATAGCTCCCTCTGTGCCTCCGACAACAGCTACACCAACAGCTCCAATTCCCCCAACCACAGTAGCGCCAACAGATCCTACTACTCAGGCCCCAGTAGCACCAAGTTCGCAAACAACAAGTGGTTTTACATATGATAAAGCTGCAGTGTCAGCAATCGTAGCTCTCTTGTTTCTACTCTTGTAGCTGAATGGATTGATCACGTAATAAATCATTGTTAGACAAAGTTATCTAAATGCGTACTTACAAATAACCCACCGTATAGGTGGACATATTACCACCCATTAACTAAGTAATTGTGTTTTGACAAAACTATTAGCTAAAACTAGCAAGTTCTGTAAACTTTACAGTGAAAGATTTTTGCCTTTTTTTCACTGAACAATACTCAACAGACATTAATTTGAATTAGAGAACCATTGTTTGCAACTGAAAAAAACCAAAGAGAACTGCAAAAGCAGCACACAAACCACAATAAACCTTTGCGAATGGAGGAAACAACAACAAAAGCAACCCTAGTCTTACAAAAGCCAGGAACGTACACCATTACAATCAACCCAACAAAATCACACTTGAGGATGCTCCGGAGCACCGTGATCTATGCTGTACAGTATTCTACGAAGGTACATTTTAGCCTACAGCTAACAATGACAGGCAAATAGTACGATATCTAAAACACTATGTAGAAGCTAGTACCACATGGCATCAAGCTGGAGAGCATATTGTTGACTTTGTAAATGGTCTGCCAAATCCTAAGAACCAGTTTAAAAGTATTGGAGTAAGTAAAATGCACTACAACAACTGTATCATGAATACAGTCTACTACTACGATGGAGTATCTCCGAATTGTGTTTATTCTGAATCTAAGTTGCACTTTGAACTTCACCAGCTGGGTGACGGAGATGGGAATCTCTCGCACCAGGTACACTGCCTGTTCTAACAGAGCAATCAGCATCCCGACTAACAGCTTGTTTAGCGACTGCTCAAGCGGTGTTTGGAAAGTTTGGGAAGAGACTCGCAGCTACAGGTGTTGCTCTCGCTGAAACATCGCAAGGACGTGACCCAAAAAACCTATTCATTCTATTGGGAGTAACTGTCCATCCTACGAGCGCAAGTTACTTTCATAGCTTTGGACTAAAAGCTTGTTGGTTCCATAAATAGTCTATTTTTGTTAAGGACAGGTGTTTTTTACCTCTCAACACGATGTCAAAAGCTTGTCATTTCTGTATAAGCGTTGTAGTCATAGTTCTTAGAGAATACTATTATCACGGTGTTCTTGTAGGAAGGCAACGTGGTATAATAATGGTCACATGGAGAAGAAGTGTAAGTATATGAACAGCAAACTTGAAGGAGGAAGGAGTGTACAAAAAATGGTACAGTAATGGTAGGCTTGAAACCAAGGTACACTATGTCAAAGGAAAGAAACATGGACCTGAAGAGACAAGGTATGAGAATGGGAGCCTACAGACTATGATGTCATACACAAATGGTAAACTGCACGGGAATTATTAAACTTGGCATGCCAGCGGAAAGCCTAGTGTAAAATCATATGATAGAGGTCATTGTGTTGAATCAAATAAATGGTATGCTTCTGTGGATGCAAGCGTGGTACTGTGTATTACAAAGGGACTACAAAACGTATTAAAGAATGGTACGAAAATGGCAACTATTGCCTTTCTGGCTACAAGCGAGGTGACTCTGTTGAATTGAAACATTGGTAATAATGGCAAGTGTAGACTCACTGAACAACACCACAAACGAGCGAAACATGGGACAAGGACTGAACGGTGCAAAGACGGAAAACTACGCTCATTTCGTGCTTATGAGAATGGTATTCGTCATGGAAATTTAAGGCATATTACAAAAACGGAAACCAACGTTTTCTGTGCTACTATAAGGATGATAAAGTAGATGGAGTAAAGGCTGAGTGGTATAAAGATGGTACATTCAAATCAGTGAGGTTGAGAGTATAGCATACACGTTAAACGCGATGAAAGAACAAAAAAAAACCCAATTCAAATTAAATAGTGATCAATCAACGTAGCTGAGTGACCTTTGTTTGACTCCATAATAAATTCTTCCCGTTCGAGAGTCGTATCCTATATTAGCTGTAGTCATTAGGTTCAAACTGTTACAGCTACTTCTGGAAGCTTAAGGACCAGGAGCTGAATCTGAGCCAAAGAAAAGGCAAGAACCTTGATTGATTAGGTTTTTATTATTTTTCAACAGCATCTTAAATAAAGCCACTCATCAGCCAGAATGCGTTCTAAAACAGCATATGCAGGACCAAACAAGGTGATAGATGAACCCAACCTATTAGAAGTACCAACAGAGATAATCGCTTATATGCTAGAGTTTGTGGACCGCTCTGATAGATTTCAAGTATCTCACCTGTAACCGTTTATCAAACGTTATTCACCATCACGTTGGATACGATTTTATCGTACTTCGATCTAGTGCATGTTGTGCTCGTCTTTGTGGAAGTCCTCTTCTAAAAAACACCCATATTGAGATGCAAGGTTGGGGAACAGATTTTGAAGTCGCACTTCTTGCGGGTGTTGACTCGCTCGGAATTCGTGACAACGGCAACCTCACAGATGTAGGATTGAAGTATATTTGTGGTATACGTCGCTTGTCATTGTCTAGATGTACAGCAGTAACAGAAGTGGGTTTACTACCACTTACCAAGCACCTCAAATATATCTGTCTGGGAGACAGTATGGCAGATGGAGTTGTTTCAGCTGCAGCGGGCGTTCATACCATAAGTTTGTTCCACAACAGATCAGTGACAGATGAAGGTATTTCTAAATTGGGGGGTGTACACACCATAGATTTAAGGCTTGCCAATGTAACGGACAAAGGTGTTTCAGCACTCGCTGGTGTACACACCATAAATCTGTGTGGACGTCAATGCATCACAGACGAAGGTATTTCAGCGCTTGCTGGTGTACATAACATAGATCTATGTGCGTGCCCACTCATCACAGATGAAGGAATTTCAGCCCTCGCAGGTGCACATACCATAAGATTGAGTGAATGTGATCTCATCACAGATGAAGGTATTTCAAGATTGAAAGGTGTGAAGAAAATAGCTCTGTCAGGTTGTAAAGGAATCACTGTATCGTGTATGAAAAGTCTTACTGGTGTGCATTCAATCAATCTGTCTCGTAATGTAAACGTAACAGATAAGTGGCTCAGTCATCTTTCAGGTGTCAAAGAGATTAACCTGGTTGATTGTCCAAATATCACAGAAAAAGGAATTGAATCATTAGCTAGCTTGCATAATATCCGTCTATTACAAGGAAGCTTCTCACGTGAATTCATTGCTACTCTCGAAGAAAGAGGTGTGCATGTAGATGAGATTCCAGACTATTTTTTAATTTGAAACTTAGCAATAAATATTGTACCAGCAAATGCCCTACATCTTACCATGTTCTTTTTGTTCTTTGACATAAGATACAGGTTACACCTATCTTTTTTATCACTAATCTCTCCTGCTTATTAAACGACATGTGCAAAAAAAACAAAAGGGGATTATGCGTAAACTCCAGCTCACCTCTGTATTGGTTAGGGTTGCAAGAGTATTTTTTGATTTGTAGTTTTGTACAAGTAGTATCTTTTAGGAATAAAAACTGTCCCTAAAAAGTTCATCTATTTGGTCTTTTCACAAAATTGTACAACTCTCCACTGGCCAAACCATTATTCCCATTACATCCCATCAATGCAACTCCCCCTCATCACTCTTACATTTGGTCAACTGCATCCTATCCCTCCTTCAATAGATTGTGCTCAGTTTGAGTTTATAGGTGTACTACCTATGACTATTAATGGAGCAATGACGTACTTATTGGTATCAGCTTCAAATGACTTCAAGTTTGTAGGGTTTTTTTGACCTTTTTGTCTCTATTTTTGTGATACAGTTGTCTTTTAAGACGGCCAAAACGTGTTTGCTTAGGAATAGAACCCGAAACCTATTGTGAAATTTCACAAAAAGTAGTATAGTTTGGTACGTCACGAGCTGAGTTTTTCCGCTTGTTTGGTTTATCGTCGCCGGTCTGAACTATTTAAGAGAAGGTATAAGACTGACCTTCATAATTAAGTAAGCGTAGTTGTCGCGATATATATCTTGTAATCTAAAAATGATAATTCGGCTAGGAGGATTTGACATGAAATAATGCTATTTTGTGTTAGCACTACTCCTGATTTTTTGGGACAACTTGTGAACATAGTTAGCCTTTTGCAACTCTATAGCTATACCATTAGCGTATCGTTGTGGATTTCTTCACGTGAGCATTCCAACAGAAAATCACGTGTGATACTAATCTGGAGCGGCTGTTTAAACAGTAAGCTTAATGTTACAATAGAATAACGTTATTTCAGGGCAAATCCAAAGTAGTACAACTGAAACTAGTTGTTTTTTTTGTTTTATGGAAAGGAAATACACAAAAAAATCAATCTACTTTAATTGTTTTTTCGCTAAAGGTGACTGACACGAAGGCCATTTCCATTGAACTACACCCGCTCCAATGCGGAGTTGACTCCCAAGAATATAGTAATAGTTATTTTATACTATAGTATTTGCAGTTATTTTTTTCTGAAATTGTTTTTCTTACTTGTTAGCTGAATGCCTAAAAATAACCATTCCCTTATAATTTTACGACACAATCTGCAAAAAGACTGTACGGCTAATGACTTAACCTTAGTCGGTTATTCGTTTATATCACGATTTCATGGAGCCTCTCGTGACCCTCAATGAGGGGTTTGAATTAACAGCAAAGCAGTTATGCGATCTAGTTACGAACAACATCAGTACGGTTATTGTACTAATACGGAACGTTTTTATAACTTGTTTAGGCGATAACACCCTCGAAAAACTAGGTGGAGCTAAGAAACTAGCGGAGCTTTTGAAAACTGATCCATTAAACGGTTTACCTGATAGTGAAGGCCCTGATTACGACGAAAGGCGTAAAACGTATCTTTTTATTTTTTTTTATTGGTAAAAATAACACGTTTTCTGTAACTCCACTAGATACGGTGAGAACATTCCAAAACCACCTCCAAGGCCTTCTTTTATTAATTTTATTTGTAAAGTGCATTTTGACGTGTGTTTGGTGCGTTGTAGCCTCATTGACGCCCTGTTTTATTCTGTTTAGATAATTCTTGCTCTGGTTTGTGCCGCTTCAAGCGTACGGAGTAGATGGCCATTTTTAATAAATTACCTGACACACTAATAGATTGTCGCGTTAATATTCGGTGAAAATAAACGCACAGATTGGATGGAAAGTGCCGTAATTTTATTTGTTGGCACGTGATTTTTTTTGTACCATTTTTGAGATTTTTTTTGTGTTTTTTGTGTTTTTTTTGAACCTTTGGTAACTGTTTGTTGTAGCTATTCTTATCTTGTTGGCGAATACTATATCACGTTATATGACCGCCTTAAAGTGCCAGAAGATCCCAACAACACGTCTTAACACAAGTCGATACACAGTAATGCGAGGTGGAAGCAAAAAACTGATAGACGAGGAAAGCCTTCTTGTAGGAGATGTTCTGCTTCTTAATGGAGGTGATAAAATTCCTGTTGGTAAAGTGGCCCAGTGTCTTTTCTGTATAATAACCATGTGCGTAGATGGAGTGGTCCTATCCTCAAATGATATGTATTGTGATGAAAGCGCAATGACAGGAGAGCCTAGTCCTGTACGAAAAGGTGATTCTTCACCTATAGCTTTCCATGGGTGCAACGTTTTCAATGGCTATGGATCGGTGCTCGTAGTAGCTGTAGGTTCAAATACAAGGAGGGCAGCGTTACTCGATTCGATAGAAGAGAACCTTGACCCTAACGATACTGAACTGAGTCCAACCTTAACTGCACTACCAGTGTATACGTACAAATTCGGAATCGTTGTAGCTATTGTTGCGATTACATGTCTGCTCATACGGTAATTACAACTGCAATTAACCACATAGATTTACTTATGTTATACCTAGATGGTCCGTAGTAAAGTACAGTACTAATAACGACCTATGGCGGAACGCAGATTTGGTTACAATTTCAAATTTTTTCATATTTTTTTTAACAATCATCGTTGTCACTCTCCCAGAAGGTACCCACCCTTGTTGCACAATAATTTATACATGCAATACATACCTAAGAATAACTAACTGATGATGATTAGGTATTTATTCAGCAGTGGCTTTAGTATTGGCGGCAAACATAGCAAAGTTGCCTCCAACTGTACTAATAAGTAACTTTATGAGTTTCAAAGATTTAGCCCAAATAACAAAGATTGTTGCTGATAAAACAGGAACCCTCACACACAATCAAATGATTGTACGCAAGACGTACTTGGCAGGATCTTATACCAAAGATACCCTTCCGGATGAAAGGAAGAAATCAATCATGTCATACATAGCAGAATGCGTCGCTGTTACTTGTGATGGCTATATAACCTTTCTACCAAATGGACAAACTGAGTACCATGGAGTTAATACTGATTGTGGTTTGTTATTACATATCCAATCGCTAGGTTTTGACTATGAAAATATAAGAGGTGAAGCTGTAGTTGTAGACAAAATCCCATTTTCCCGGTACGACATGGTCTCTCTCTTGTGACAACTTTGTTGAGTCTTTTTTTTTCTAGCATGAAAAAATACGAAAGTGTCATTGTTAAGACGGTTAATGGATATCGGTTGTACTGCAAAGGTTCTCCAGATAGCGTCATGAAATTAAGCACGAAAATGGTAAAATCAAAGACTAAACACGATACTATCGTTTGTGTTGGTATTAGTGATAAGTACAAAGAAAAAGTTGAAAAGAAATTAGATGAGGTAAGTTTGTTCTATTACTCTTTGTCTTTGTCTTCAAACCTGACACCTTATTAGTACGCTGAAGGTTTAAGGGCAATAGCTATTGGATTCAAAGATATTCCAGCCACAAGCAATATTGGCAAAGTTATAGGTTCAGGAACTTCGGCATCAGAAATTTATGGTATTTGTAATGGATTAGTTCACCTTGGGATTTTTGGGTTTGCAGACTCTCTAAGACCAACTGCTACAGAGGCACACTTTATTCATCAAAGACGATAATATCTGCTAACTCATTGATATACTTAGAATATAGAAGAGTGGATTGGTGCAGGCATAGATGTTACAATGGTTACAGGTGATAACCAGATTACTGCAAAAGTTATTGCTACAGAATGTGGTATTCTCACAGACGGAGAAATAATCCAAGGTAGCCAACAAACTCTAAGATACATTGATCTATGTCTCTAATAGTATTTTAAGGGAGAGATTATGACAACCTTGAAGAAAGTGAACAAAAATCAAAAGATTTTCAAGTCATCTGTAGAGCTACTCCTAGAACCAAGGATCGTTATGTTGCAAATCTCAGAAAAAATCGTCATATTGTTGCATGTTTAGGAGACGGTACTAATGATGCGCCAATGCTGTATACTTCAGATGTTGGCGTTTGTATGACAATGAACAGTTCAGCTACGGCAAGAGAAGCCAGTGATATGTATATCACTGACTTTAACTCATTTACACGTGCCATGATCTTTTCACATAATGTTTATGATTCTATATCCAAGATTACGCAATACGAGGTCACAGGTATGTATAAGTATTAATGTTGTTTCTGGCTTCAGATCACGATTAATCTTGTTTTTTTCTGACTTTTTTCTTCTTTTACAGTGTATCTTGTTTGTGGTGTCTTGGTGATGTTGGGCTCTTTAGGGCAAGGTTTAAGTCCTTTAAAAGCTATTCACTTATTATGGATACTATTGGGTATAAATTCATTAGCAGCCATGGGTTTTGCGTCCGAAAAAGCGCCAAAGAAACTGTCAAAGTTTAAACCAAAGTTATTCACTTTCAGGTATTTTGTTTTCAAATTCAAAAAAAAAAAGAAGAAAAGTGCTTACCATTCTGTTGTAGCATGTGGATTTTTATTGGGTTCCATACAATCTATCAAGTATTTTTCACGTACTTTACATTGTTTTGGGGCTCATCAGCACTTCCTTGGATTTACAATGACATTGAAAAAGAGTCGCTGAAAGAGAAAGAGTTGAATTCAACTCTTGTATTTAACTTTATTGTATTCTGTCAATTGTTTAACATGTTCAATGCCAAACGCCTTGTTCCAGGTATTTGTATCCACTCAATATGTTGCTGTACTTACTCAGGGTATTTTAGATAATGTTTTGATTCGATTTTATGATAACTGGAAGATTGTTTTTGCATTTACAACAGTTGCTATTTTACAAGCTATTATTATTCAATTTGGCAGCAAAGCACTTCAAGTAGTGTCTCTCGGTGAGTTTACATATTTTTAATTTATTCTCAATTGTTCTATAGACTGGAAGCAGTGGATATACTGTTTGATCATAGCTGCGCTGGAGCTTATTGTGGTGAGGAATTGGTTTTTTTCAAGTTTTTTTTTAAACTTTTAAGTTTCTTTGTTTCTTACTGTTGTTTACAAAGGATATTGTTGCAATGTATATTGTGGTAGCTTACAAAAAAATGAAATCAAAACAGAAAATGAGAAAATCTACAAGATACGTGAACATGGTGTAAATATTTACAATGTCAAACACAATAAAATGATAAAACTTTGTGAATACAAGGTCAACTTCACACAACATTAAACAATAAAACATTCATCGCACATCCATTAACTACACCTATTACGACCACTAGGAAGTCTAAAACACAGCTATGAAAATCATTTCCAACTGTACATAACCAACAAGGTGTTTAGCTGAAGTAGAATATTCGACTAAAACAAAACTAACAGTCAATTAAATCAAACCAGATTGGTTTGTAATTATACAAGATATATTCAGTCTAAGGTATAGGCTGCGTTACATGATTGTTCATTGTCTGGTTTACACTACTTGCAGCAGGCATAGCGCTGTGATCGCTAATTCACATAAGTATACTATGAAAAAAATGTATAAGGTACCTAAAGCTCATGGTCGAATTCCTAGCTGTGGTTCCAACTGTATCCATAAACTCTCCAAGGCGTGTCTTATGTATAAATATAGAATTGACAGTTATGGCTGTAGACGAGAAATCAGCTTCATGTCAATTTGAAACGAACTGATATTGACAGTTGATTAATTTTGGTCACGTGCCTGATCCAACCAATATGAACATTGATACAAGTACGAATCTTGTGAATCTATCAATTGAAGATACTGCAAGAGCAAAACTAAGGAGCGCAAAGAAAGTAACATTGTAAACAGTAAAGAAGATAATCTTTGACTCATTGAACTTCTTAATTGGAATCAACCTCACTCTGAATGCTACAATACTACAAACAAGTAATATCAATCCCTACACGTAATTAGATTTTACTACATAGAACAAAAACTGCCAGGTAGAGACACATGTTGACATGTAATGAAACGTACATTTGCAGCACAAATGACATACAAAATAATTGTGTATCCTGACTGTGCTGAGCAACTCCAGTAGTTTTGATAAACTCTAATAGCGTCTATTACAATCATAGTAGTTTCAGGTTTACCCACAGCGGTCTATAGAAAAGTTGGATTAGCTCAACAAGTCAATAGTAGAGTTGTACCAGAATAGCCAATAAACTAACTTGAGCAAAAACAAGCAATGCAACCCAAATCATCACAACTTTATCACTTATTAAAAATACTGTAGGTGTCTTGTTACTAAATAATCTATCTATCCGTAAAGTCTTTGCAAGCAGCGGTCTATATAAGTGAGACAAAAAGAACTCAAAAAAACAAAAAGACATACCCAAAGAGAAGGATGAAACCAAGATCAACAAGCCATGGCATTATAGTACACGTAGTTGTTGATACAAGATTAGGCATTATTGCAAATACAGAAGCGTATAGTATTGAACTTCCGATAAGCATGAGACCCATAAATAGAGGAGAAGAAGCCTAACAAACGTCAAAAAAAAAAGTGCAACAGTGGACGTAGAAGTCTGTGGCACGTGCCTTGACTTTCTTATCTTTTAAGTTCAACGTCAAGAAAATAGCCCAACCAATGTTTATGGTAAACAAACCAATGGCAACTACAGTAACAAGAATCTCGGACCAGTGACCTTAATAGACAGAAAAAATCAGCAACAAACCTTTTTTTTTTTGGATTGTATTTGTTAGTACCATACTCTACTTTGAAAATACGCTCATGCCATTTAGGCATAGGATAGATTAAATCGCTTTCTTTAGTTTGTTGTGGTCCTAGAAAACGGTAGTGAGCAAGAAACAAAACAAACAGTAATAGTGAAAGAAAAGTAAGAAAAAAGAGTGCTGCGAGCATAGGTTGTTTCAAAGTGTACCTATTAACGTCCCTTCTCCTTTCTTTTGTATTTGGATATGTAACCAATCACGTTGTTGTACAGAATTAGAATTCCATGAATACTGACCAGAGACTGTTGCAACTTTTAAACGAAACAAATAGTTGTATACAACATCGTCAATCTAAAAAAATTGTTACCATCTCTACTGCTAGCCAAAACGCTTACTTTAGTATCACCACAACTACCAAGTGTAGTGTTAACACCGGAGAGTTGAATCTTGGAGTTTTCATCAAGCTGATAGGGAAAAAAAGAGTTAGAACTCAACATATTAAAACACATAATAAAAAAGGACTAACCACAACTGAAGAACCATACGTTGCAATTGCGTTCTCAATAGCTTGTTTATACATAACAAATAATGCAGCATAGTAAGGAGTTTGGAAATCAAGTGCCTTACCACCGTTTAGCTCTGTTACAGCGGCTGTGAAAGACTGCCATGTTCCAAGTTCTCTCGTCGCTGGAAAAGCCATAGAAGTATGGTACTGAGCATTTGTTGATACGTATTGCCATAAATCATTATCAAAAAGATCATGATAGAGTGGAGAATACTCTGGACCTGTCATATATCTTGGAGTGTAATCTAATTCACGTGTTGTGTTCATAATTAAACCAATAGTATCAATAGCTGCAGTACAAACAATCCTAGAATGTCAATATAAATATAATATAAAGTTATGTGTACCAAGCATCAGAGTCAGTCTCAATTGCTAGACGAGTGGTTTCGGTGACATTGTCACGAAATTCTTTGGGGAGTTCAGAGAAAGGCTTTCTGAAATAGAGATACGGAGAAATGGGTACTAAACATTATTTGAATAAAACAAACATATTGATTAAAAGCACGTGCGTTTTGAGAGTGTATAGTCTCCTTTAATTTTGAATCCTTGGATATCTAGCTCGTTTCTGAATATCTTAGATCTACATCTAATAGGATATTAGGTCACAAAGAGACGCTCAGATAAGCTGAAGTGTTATTACCTATCAGCCAGGAAATCATGTTTTTCTCCAGTAAAAATTGAAATGGTCTTAATACCAGCAACACGTAAAGAGGGTAGAGATGTAAGGAAAGAGTTTTCTGCTGCAGCTCCTACGGATAATGCACGAGTACTACCAGCAAAAACTGCATTTACTGAGTTTCCAACGCTCACTAAGCAACACTCAGAAAGAATAGTGGCACAAACACCGGTTAAAAGTACCTAAAAATCGTCCTCGTTTTTCTGTCATTGTTAAAATATCTGCAGTTTGAGAAGACTTTGGACCAATTATGAATGACACTGAAGGATCATCTAATAATTCTGTATAAAGTTCGTTAATGAGAGTTTGATTATCATATCCGTTTTTGTATATCCTATAAATGGTCAACAACGTAAGCTCAAAAAAGGGAAAAGCTCTTTTTTGACTTTTTGGAAAAAAAAACAATGCCGCACATAAATCGTAGTCCAACCTTTTCTCCATTTATATCAATGAGTTTATTACTATTTATCATCCAGTTTTCAAAGTAATTAAACAGTATGCTACAACCAAAATTAGAAATAAGTATACTAAGAGCGAGAAAAGTCTATCTTTAGAAGTGGCTTTTTAGCGAACTTTGATTCTCAAGGTAAACAAAAAAAACTGTACCGCATTTCAGAGACGAATTCAAAGTTTTTTTCCGGCGTCCAACTAAAGACAACAGCTACATAAAAAGTAAAGAAATCATCTACTAAAACAGAAAAAAAAAAATCCACGTGGACATACCGACTGTAATATTTCGGAGGGAAACACAGCCGGATACAAAAAAACAGAGGCATAGTATCATATACAAAGTATTACGACACGTTGCCATGGTTGAATAGTTACAATAATACTGCACAAGCAATAACTTAAGTCAAAAGTTTCGGGTGTGAGCCTCCATAGATAACAACTAAGCGAAGCATAGCTCGGACTTCCTCGTATTAGCTGTAACCAACTAGCTTGACTATACGTTGAGAATACATCATAGGAACTAGGAATCGTCATGTGGAACCACGTGTAAACAGTTAAGCTCCAAGGAGCCACAGAAATAATTAGAGGTGCTCTATCCTAAACTTGAATCACATGATAAACGGAGTTTGTTGCTCGGCTTTTATGTTGGCCTGTCAGCTATAACAACTATAGTATTTCGGGCCTCAAACCTATTTAGCAAAAACGTAGTAGTTCCAACGCTTGTGTACGTTTTGTAACGGCAATGCCATAAAAAAAGTTAGCAGTAGGCAGAAAAACTTGCCCCTCCACGTGAACATAACTTATACCTGCTACTCCATTACCCATGAAATGGTTAAGCATCAATTCAAGACTTGGTATTGCTTAGAAATTAGTATACACGCACGCATAGAACGTAAGAGCTGAAAGAATAATGTTGCTAGTTTTAGTTTTTTTATTTTTACAAGTTGCGATTTTGTATGTGTTTGCACAGGCTATGATTGCTTTGGACCTTTGAATACAACTCCATCTACAGTGATAGCGTTTTCTTTAAGGTCAAAAGAACATTTTTTAACCACTGGGTTCTCTATAATACCATCAACCTCTCCACCATACGCTCCGTAGTGTTTCCAACGCGTAAAAGTGCAAACAATAAAACTCTCTACTATTTCGAATGTTCCTGTTTCTACTCTTCTAGCAAACCCCTCTGTGAAACAACGCGAAACAGTGCCGTTTGATTTTGTTTTATCGTCTCCTTCAAAAGCGAACCTATAAGTCCTCATTCCTCCAGCTGAATACGCTCCTGCAGTAAGAATAGCTCCCATTGCTAAAAATAACTTGGCGTTGTGTTTCAACGACACGAAAGGAATTGACTTTTTTTCTTGATTTGATGTGCCTTTCTTGTCAAAAGTGATTGGAGACTTACATAGCTCATGGCTGACGACTACGATAGCGACGATGACGACCCTATGAGGCTTTTTCAGCCTTGGAAGTTTTCTACGCCTTTGTCTCCATTAGCATCATATATTGCGCTTATAGGTGACAATATCATATTATTACGAGGAAAATCCAATTTTTGACTATGTTACAGGCTCCGCTGCTTGGGATGTACAATGTCGATGGTATTACACTCGTACGATAACGCCAACGCTATAACAATCATGATCTGAGTGTTTACAGGTTCGATTACTGGAGTTGTTGTGCCTAGTGACGTATGGATGTTATTTTGTGCCCCAGACGTAAGTAATTATCAATACGCGACAAATCGTACTTTATAGCGCGTCACCGTGGTCAAATTATTTTATACATGTCGCCCTACGCTTAAAACTAGGCGTAATCACTACAAATATATTCAAAATCACAATGTAAACTCATTTAGGTATTATGCTTGTATGGCGTTTCAATAGTTTCATTCTTCTCTGTAAAGCAACTCATAATGTTATGGATACCGAAAATCGAGTTGCCAAGCATTTACGACCATTTCTCAAAAAGGTATCTTTCAGAGCGTCTAAAACGCGCAAAACAGGCTAAATTGGTTGTAAAGTAAATATTGACGCTTTGTAGAGGTAAAAACTTGAGACTAATGGAGCTTCCAAAGGAAATGCCATCTTTTGTTCAAGAACTTAGCAATAAAATTGTACAGTTCATAGAGCGATTTCAGGTGCGTTTAGTACCACAATAGGAAGCCTATATCATACCCTATTCTATGGTGTTATTATTAGGGCGTCTTATTAATATATGTATAGGGGTGGTGGAGTCGTTGGTCGTATGAAATTGTTGTGACAGGAATTGCATCCGTTGTCACATTTCCTTTGACAAAAATATATGTTCGTGCTGTAACAAGACCAATGATACCTGAGAATATGAAATGGGGATCGGTTGCTGCAATATCAAAAGAAGTGTACCAAGAAGGTCTTTGGGCTGCTAATACAGTATGTTTAAATAGTGACTTTTTTTTTTTGTTGAACAAAAGTTTAACGATTCTCCTGGATCATTTAATCCCTCATTTGCTATGTATTTACTATGAAAAGATACGCAAAAAAATTACTCGTAGAGAGTTTAAAAAAACCAGGGAGCCAATCACGTGTGGCGTTCTTAAAATAACTTTCTTACTTTGGTTGCTCTTTTTTTTTTTTTTTTTTTTTAATCTCTTGTTTGTAGGGTCTAGTAAGTGTAATTCTACATTCTGTTGTTACATTTGGTATTCATTCTATCGCATGGGAGTGTTTTAAACCAATGTTCAAAGTGGCAAAAGAGTGTTGGTTAGTGTTCTACGACTATTGGAAAGAAGATAGCGTACCGGCTATTTCTATTGAACCTATTCAAGATGACGAAGAAGAGAATAGCTCTAATGATGAGAATATCGATAATAACACTAGTGAAGATAATGAATTAGATGAAGATAATGTAGAAGAGGAAGAAAATAAAGAAAAGACAGATAAAGAAACCCTAAAAGAACAAGCAAAACTGCTTGACTCAAAATGGAGCGAAATGGTAGAAAAATGTTCCAAAAAAATTAAGAAACACATATCACCCCTTGGTAGTTTAGTAGCTGGATCTATAGTATTTATTACAGGTCCTTTAATCACATACCCTTTATACGTCCTTAGTAGAAGACAAATGCTAATCGGTACTTCTTCTTTTTTTCTTCTTTTTTTCTCCTTATCTTCCTCTTCTTCCTGCCTCTTTTAGTTCTAACTTTGAGTGGTAGGTACAGCACAAGCCTCTAGTTTGATGACAGGATCATTATTTAATGATATTGGTGTACTTTATAGTTCAGGGAGTATGTATGCTGGTATAGGCTTTTTTCTCTTTCGAACAATTGTACAGAGACAATTTATGAGGCATTTATCTCAATTTTTTAAACCATTCTTTTATTCAAGTACTTTATTGATGTTTTAGACTATTCTCAATAAAATGCTTAAGTCACATGTGCATCTACTACATTGCATCACCGTTATTTTCTCGCTTTTATCTTATACGTGTACTCTATTTTTATCGTCGTATTATTTTATCCACGTGCGCGTACGTCAAGCCAAGTTAAGCCATTATAAGTCTTTAATTCTTCGAAGCAAAACAACCTAAAAGCAGAGTCTCCATAACTTCGTAGCGTTTATGAGCAGAAAGAGGAAAGCAGTTATTGATTTAACAGTAGACTCTGTTCCAAAAAAAAGAAAAACCGAGCCACTTATAGGCGCATGGATTGTTTGGCATAGAGAAGTATGTCAAGGGACTGGATCTGATAGATTTCATGATAGTTATCTTCCATCTAACGCAAACGCAACGATTATTGGTATAGCATCTTCTAAAATGAACGCAATCGAGCTAGCGCAAGGATTCAAGCCTGTACCTTACAAGTTTCCAAAGGAAAAAAGACTTTGCGAAAACTCAGGAAGTAAGAGTGATAGTGATGTTGAGGAGTCATCTGAGGAACATTTTTATGAAGATACAGAAGGATATGAACTAGTTGATGATACGAATACACTAGTTCAATGGGTTCAACCACGTGATGGTGAAGATGATGGTATTTTTGCAAGTGTTGCTGGTGAGAATGTTCTAACTGCTGAATTAAAGCGTATACGCTGATAATCATCAAATAAATAGTGTAAACAGTTGAAGCTAGTGTACTGATATATAAATACGCAGGGTATTAGAAAATTAAACTATTTATTCAAAGTAGTGTAAAGAGGTTAAAAGCGACTTCTTTGAACAAAAAAGGTTTTTATGTTCATGACTCGATTACAGATTGAAGTAATGATAGAGCTGCTTCTGGTTGATCAGCAGGTACCTAAAAGTGAAAAAGAAATAAGAAAAATGTCACTTGTTATCCAAAAGTGAAAGAAGGGACGCAGGGTGTACCATATGTCCAGCAGCGATAATGCTGTAAAAAGAAAATGTCTTATATGTTTTATAAAATCCGCCAATTTCGTTACTTCCTCCATATTTTGCAAATGGTTTACGATCCATAGAAGCAACCGTATTATATCCCTCCCAATTTAATCTCTCCAACCTATAAAAGGAATAAGTACTTGCTGATAAATAAAGAAAACAATGATCGAAAAAACAGATTTTGTTTGACTTCTTTTGCAATGCTTAATCAATGCAACACACAAGGTATAAAACACGTACCAGTCCATTGTACCAGTTGTACAACATATTAAATCTAGGTTTCCAGAGTATACAACAACTTTAAGGTCATCTAGAGCGATTTATAAATAAGCAGCTGACATGGAGATAAAAAGACTTGTTACTTCCTTAGCAAAGAGCTTACCTGCTTGTAAGAGATAATCTACTGTATCAACAACCTCTTGCATAAAATCTACTGATAATTTCTCGAAAACTTTACCAGATTGAGCACCCCAGGTAACATTTTTAGGAATGATACCTACAAAACATAAGAAGCTAGAAAACCATTGCGGATTTAGAAAAAGTTATAAATCTTTACTAGTCTTTTATGATGTTAAAAAATAGAGCGTACCGAGCTTTGCACGAATTTTACCATTCATGATTATTGGTAAATCTGCTTCTGAGTTCAATGGAGTATTATGACGAGCCTTGAGTGCTTCAATAGGGCTGAGTGTTTTTTTATTTTCTTTAGGCATTGTTCTTGCTTCCAAAATATTGTAAAAGCTGACACCGTTTGACTCCTACAAAAGTAACAATTAGCATTACATATATAAAGATATTCTAACAGAAACAAAGAGATATAGATTTGTAGAATGATGAAATTTAAAGCCTTTTATCAAAATTTGTCTTTTTTTTTGGATTGAAAGCGAAAATCTTTAGTACGTTTTCTACTACTTGCTCGACGTTACCCCAAAGGTTTGTGGCATTAGCCCAGTCTTTTCTTTTAACAGCATCAGCGCATATGGCAGCCGATTTTTGGATCTAAAAGTTCGTAAGGTCGTGGTTAAGAGCCATTAAAATGCATTCTTTTTTGTGAATAAATTTAGCACTGTACTTACAGCGTTGTATCCCTTTTGGTCAGTTGATGCAGTTTGTAACAAATATTCACCCCATGTGTTAACAAAAGATATTGGACGAATCCATGAGTCACCCATTGCTACCTAAACAATGCTTTGTTAGTAGGAACGAAATATTGAGTACAAAAAATAGTGTTTGGTGGATCAATCCCCTATGACTTACACCTGCTAAGTTTGATTTTATCTCACCATCTTTAATAGCAATATGAAGTCTCTTAGCGAAAGAAGCAGCCATCTTACCACCTAGTAAAAGCATAAGATAAGAAAAAAAGAAAAGACTAAAAAACAACTACTCTAGTAGTATCAATTTCTAAAGGCACTGTTGCTCATGATTGACAAAAATAATGAAAAAATACCAAATAGGCAACCCTATCCATTCGCGTCATTTTGGAAAAACACAAATATCATGTCACGTGACAAAAAAAAAACCCAAAAAACAAATTTCTGAAAAAAGTATTTAATGTAACATACCGTATGACTCAGAGAATATATAGAATGGTGTCGTTTGAAAATCAGGATATTTGTTAAGGAATGCTTTGAGTAATGTCAAAAGATCTTCTGCAATTTGAGCCTCATTGACAGTGTAGGCGCTAAATAGTTCAAAAAGTTAAAAAAAAAATCGTTCTAATTTTCAATGTCTTAGAGAACGTTCTAGCACGAAAATTGTTGCGTACTTGTCATCAGTTACGTAAGAGTAACCTGTTCCGACTGGATTATCGACGAAGAGGAGATTTGCACTGAAATTAAATGTCAAACCGTTAAAATGAAGCGAGAATGATAAAAACGGCTTCTTCTAAGTCGTACAGCTTAGTCCAAGAGTATTTGCGAGGTTGAAGGTCTAATACGATTGTAAGCGAGGAAAGTCCTCAGGTTGGGAATTAAAAGCGTACCAGAGTTCAAAGGGCCAATTTCAAGGAAGTTACCGAATCCTAGTTGGTTTTAAGCAAAATGGAATTTCTGGTGTGGTTTACCTGTACTACTACCGCCCGGACCGCCTTGGAGCCTAAAAGAAATGAGCACCAGTGCGTAGAATCTTTCAGATAGTTTTTGAAGGGAATTTGAACAATAAGTGCTTACCAAAGTACAAGAGGCTTTTGTGTGCGTGTTGAAGCGTCATCGCTACCATATAACCACCTAACGCCGATTACTACGTAAGTATGCTTTAGAATTCGTACCAGAACATATGAGCGCTCTGTCGGACTGTTACATAATCCCAATCTTCATCAGGAATGGAGTTCTGGGCTCCGCAAAATGAAACAAACACCAATAACGCAAGAAGCACTAATCGTTGATGCATTAGAAGAAGTTTCAATGGATTGTTCACGTTTTTTTGACACGAGTTAAGCGTCTCTAAGGCAGGTAACTCACTTGTTGACGCTACAATTAGTAACATAACATAGCGTAATGGCTGGTACGGTTGGTTCTACCAAATTGCCTTTTATTAGCTAATAATAAAAAGATCAATTTCATCTCGCTCAGCAACAAACAGCGGCCATTGATGGCAGAGCTGCTATTAAGCTCGGTTTAAGATGGGATTTCCAAGGTGTTAGCGACCCAGTAGATTTAGACGCATCTATTACCGTCTACGACCAAGTATGGTCGCTTTGCGATGCCCTACAATGTAAATCAACCATCAGAACTAATTTGTCCTTGTAGCATGGTAGCCTTCTAGATGCTGTATTCTACAACAAACTACATAGCAACGACGACTCAATTATTCACTCTGGTGCGATTTCAACCTATTGTTTTACCCAAAACCATTCGGGTCGCTTTGTTCCCATAACGTATACCTTGCACTTCGTGTTGTCGTTATTGTATTAACTCCAATCAACGTTTAAACGCCCCATCACCGGAGATATTTTTATTAAGCTCTAAGATCATTAACTCACGTTTGTTTAGGTGACAACAGGGATGGAGCTGCTCAAGGTGACGATGAGTACATAATGGTTAATTTGAGTCAATTACACCCTTGTGTGACTGCTCTTGGCTTGACAGTTACCTGCTACAACCAAAGGAGTCTTCAAGACCTTCATTCAGCAGCATGCTACATATACGAACCTGCACTGAACCGAGGTATCGCAGTTTTATTTGTTATTTGTGAACCGGTATTAATTTTTTATTTTTTGATAGTTTTGGGTGATTTGCAGGTCGCTGCAGCTGGTAATGCTCATGGTATTATTATGGCTATATTATACCGTACAAAGGGAACTAATAACTGGGAGTTAAAGAATATTGGCATGCCAGTAAATGGTGAGCAACAGTTTTCTTTTTCTTATTTTTTATTGCTGAAATAGTTTTGTGTTTTTTTATTGCTTCGTTTTTAATAGTCTCAGAAATACTTATTCTATTTAGCTCGTACATTCAAGCAAGCCATACCATTCATTCAAAAGCTTCTATTAGATAGCGGTGTTACTACACCGTCACCTATACCTTCTGGACCGCAACCAACGTTTCAAATGCATAAAGGTATAAAAGACACTTTGAGCGGGTTTTTGGCACTAATGTCTCTTAGATGATACTTATGCTCTTGCCACTGGTACTGGTAAAATTACTCTTGGACTTGGTTGGGATATTGGTAAAAAAGCTTGGGATCTTGATGCTAGTTGTGTTGTTTACGGAGGGCAGAAATCACATATTGTTAGTTTTTCGAACAAAAAAGCTTGTGGAGGTGCTGTTGCTCTTAGTGGAGATAATTTAACTGGTGCTGGATCTGGTGATGATGAAATGATATGGGTTAAACTAAATGCATTACCAAGAGAATACTTGGACCTCTTCTTTTCGGTACGACAGCCAAACGGTTTTTTTTGATTTCCTAATTTTTTCTTTGTTTTTTTGTTTCTTTGCTTTTATTAGTTTTCTTTTAATCAGTATTGTAGGTTACTATTTACAGCAGTGGTGGTAAATTTAGAGATATCAAAAATGCGTATGTTCGTCTTGTTGAAAATGATACTAAGAGCGAGAAATGCCGCTACAGTTTGTCGTCACGTGGTATGGTTTTATTTTTCTCGATTTTTTTTTCTTGTAGTGCTTACTCGAGTGGTTTAGCGGAGTTAGCGGATACTAACGCTCAAATTATGGCTGCTTTGATATGGACAAGGACAGGTTGGCTTCTATGGGCGATTGGGTAGGTGTTGGATTTTCTTTAGTTTTGGTTTGTTATTTTTTTCTTGCTGATGTGTTTTAGTGAGCCAGCTACAGGCAGCATGGCCAAGGATCTTGCACCAAGGATCCAAGGTATCATGGCCACTCATCCTACTTACTTGAGATTAATCGAAGGACGTGGACCTCGACCTAAGCCTCCACCAAGGAGAGCAAAGGCAGTTGGCATTACAAGTAAGAATAATTTGTTTTTTTTATTCGTCTTTTATCTTCCTTTTTAAACTCACGCCTTTTTCTAGTTCATAGAGGTGTTGGTCTTGCTGCAAAGGATAAAAATGGAAAGAGTGATCCGTACTGTCAAATTCGTTTGAGCAATACTTCATCAAAGAAAGCTCTTTATAAATCCAGAGTGATCAAAAAGACTCTTAATCCTACTTGGGATTTGAAGGCTATGGTGGCTCTTCCAAAGAGTTCTAGAGGTTCTAGTAGTTCTGGTGTATCTATGTCAACTGCTGGTTCTGAACTCATGCTTATTGTTGATGTGTTCGATAAAGATAAGTTCGGGTATGTTTTTTTTCGAAAGTTTTTTTTGAAGCTTCATTAAGTTTCTTTGGTCTGATTATCCTTTTTAGAAAAGATGATTTTATGGGTGTAGCTCATATTATGCTCGAAGATATGACAGAGGACACATATATCGAACAACGATCTTTCAAACTCGGTATGAAGCTCAAAAAATTAGTTTAATCAAGTGTTTTTTCCTTTTTTTGTTCCTTCTTTGTTTTGTTGTTGGACTCAATAACCAATCTTTCTGTAGAGCGTTCAAGCAGGTTCCCAAAAGAAGATGTTTCCGGTCATATTGTAGTATCGTACCATGGCAAAGTTTAAAGAAGTTAATCGCAATTAAATAAAATCCAAAATTGACTTTGTTACTACAATTATAAGAATCGCCGACATAGAAGGAGTCTTATTTTAAGAATTTTGCGTCGTATTTATCTGAATTTTACTAGGTTTAGGGTTTCGGAAGGCCACGAAGGTAATTCTCAACTGAAACTGTTTCACACTTAGGTCAATATCGGCTTAACCGAATTGACACGAAATCGATTGTAAGTGCTCGGGAACAGTAGATACATTGTATTTATTGTGTTTGCGAACATGTTGGTCGTTTTTACAGTACAAAATTACGCTGACACTTGACGCGTAATGTGTTGGGTTTATTTACTCCTGTGATTGCGTAAAAACAACTTAAAAAATGACTCCGACGTTCATAGACAAAAAAAAAAGTTCGTTCTCGTACCCACGTGCCCAGCACGCTATCACATTAATAGATCAGCCTCTACATAGCAGATCCAGAGCCTCCAGCATGAGCTCAAAAAGTAGATGTGATGGGTCATTTTAAAATAACAGGGGAAAATAAAACGGTCAAAACGTACTAAATTGAGTTTTTATCGCACCATAAATCATTCAAGAAATTAGCACATCTCATGGGAACGCAAGAGCTTCATAGGTGGAGGTGATAAATAGTACACGCGATTTTTGTTGACGGGGATTACCCAATATTCCACCCTACTAACCGACAGCATACATCAAGTGGAAACAAGGCCAAGACTATCGAATCAGCATTATACGTTTGTATGTTGATGTCACGTTTTGTAAACTCACTTTTTTTTCAAAGGTTATTTGGCTTGTAGTGGTATACATATTGCGCTTGCTTGAACGTTGTAGAGCTCTACAAGGTTTTGAGATTGTTTCCTAAGCGGTACGTTTAGATACATTGAAGAAACCGTATTTGAAACCCACCTTACATCGTATTTTCGAATTGCGAGCATAAGTTACTTTTTTTTTTTTGCCAGTTTTTGACTAAAACCCACGTGATATTTGGTTTTTTTCTTATGTGAGCACAAAGTAGGCGAAAACGATGTTCCAAGCTACTACATACATTTTAAAAATTCGCATTTGAAAAAAAATTTCAACAGCTTTTGTGAGATATTGTAACTGTCCTGCAAACCATTCCTTGAGGTCCTAACCGCCGGCGTCTCAGCGACTGAATTCATCAATCTACAAAATTATGATAAAATTGTTTTACTTCAAACTCGGGCTATTTCTACACATGCAAAGTGATTATGAGAGGTTTTAGAGAGTTAAAAAGTGACTCAAGATGACGTGAAATGTAATAATAAAAAAAAAGCCAAGTATCACGTTTTATTTTTTGGTACTTCTGGTCTATTTTAAAGTATGTAGTGTTAACCTGGGCGAAGGGTTTTTTATATCTAGTTTGTATTTACTGTCTTGTTTACAAAGAACAGACAAAAACTCTGAAACATTTTTCCCTCTCTATGATCTTGTTATTAATCTTTTTTGCTTCTAGATTTTAAATAGAAAGAGTATGTCCTCTTCCTCTCCATCTTGTATGAGTTTATTGGATATCCCATGTGAACTTCAACAGTACATTTGTACTTTCAACAAAGAAGTATTCACGAAATTCCATTCTCTATCAAAGAGAGCAGCAATCAACACACATTTTGATGAAGCATTAGAGAAAAAAGGAAAATGGATCAGATGGTATAACAGTGGTACTGTACAAGTTTGCCAACATGCAAAAAATGGACTTCGCAATGTGTGGTATGAGAGTGGAGCAAAATGTGCACAGTACATGGTCTGTAATGGCAAAATGGAAGGAAAATGTACTAAGTGGTATAAAAATGGACAAATTATGGAACAAAAAATGTGGGTTGATGATAAAATGACTGGCGAAGGCAAAGAGTGGTATGAAAATGGTCAACTAAAGGCACAAAATATGATGATCAATGATAAAAACCATGGAGAATATAAAGAGTGGTATGAAAACGGTCAACTTAAAACACAAGTAATGATGGTTGATGATAAAAAACATGGAGAACACAAAGAGTGGCATGAGAACGGACAACTTAGGACGCAAATAATGTATGTTGATGGTAAAGAAAATGGTGAATACATAAGCTGGTACATAAATGGACAACTTCATGAACAAATGTTTATTGATGATAAACAAAATGGAGAATACAAAGAGTGGTATGTTAATGGTCAACTTCATGAACAAAAAAAGATAGTTGATGGTAAAGAAAATGGTGAGCACAAAGGTTGGTACAAAGATGGACAACTTAGAACACAAAAAATGGTGGTTGATGATAAAAACCATGGTGAATACAAACAGTGGCATAAAAACGGTCAACTTTTGACACAAACAATGTATGTTGATGGTAAAAATAATGGTGAATGCAAACAGTGGTATGACAACGGACAATTAAAGACACAAGGAATGTTTATTGATGATAAACCAAATGGTGAAATCAAAGAGTGGCATGTTAATGGTCAACTAAAGGCACAAACAACGTTCATTGATGGTAAACAAAATGGTGAATACAAAGACTGGTATGAAAATGGTCAACTAAAGGCACAAGTAACATTCATTGATGGTATAGAAAATGGCGAAAGGAAAGTGTGGTATGATAATGGACAACTTGGGGAACAGATAATGATAGTTGATGGTAAAGAAAATGGTGAGCATAAAGATTGGTACAAAGATGGACAACTTAGAACACAAAAAATGGTGGTTGATGATAAAAACCATGGTGAATACAAAGAGTGGCATGAGAACGGACAACTTTTGATGCAAACAATGTATGTTGATGGTAAAAATAATGGTGAATACAAACAGTGGTATGACAACGGACAACTTAGGATACAAACAATGATGGCTGATGGTAAAAATAATGGTGAATGCAAACAGTGGCATGACAACGGACAATTAAAGATGCAAGGAATGTTTATTGATGATAAACCAAATGGTGAAATCAAACGGTGGTATAAAAATGGACAACTATTGGCGCTAGATATGTGGGTTGACAATAAACTGGTGAACTCAAAGATTTGGGATGAAAACAGACAACTTGTAAAAAATGTGCAGATAGAGGACAAAAAGATTTATTAGATGTTACCCAATAAAATGTTAGAGCACATCACTATGATATTAAGTTAATATATTCAACAGTTGTAATACAGAAGAAACAATTGCTCAATAGACACACTTGCTATAAACAGATAAAAAGTCACGTGAATGAATAAGAAGTAATTCTAAGTTTTGCTATTGTCAGCCTGCACTTTCTTATTGCTCTCACGCCTCTGTTCACATGCGCTTGCTTTGAAATTTATGGATAAGATATGTAAGGGTCACTATTGATTACCTTCTCTCAACTTTCAGTTTAGTGGAGCTCAACAAATCTGATAGGTTTGTGATGTAGATAGATTGCTGTCGTCTGTTAAGTCCACTCCACATAGTACTGTCAAAGCATGTGCGTTATCTCTAAGAGATCTTGGTGTAATTGACCTGTACAAATGGTACAATATGCAACAGGTCAATAATACCAAGGTGCGAAAGACCACTTTTGAGGTGGATATTCGCAATAATTGTTTGCTGGGGTTTGTTTTTGCACAAAGCAGATGTTTCTGCAATTTCAGTTGGTGTTGCTGTTGCTGCTTGTTTATCTTTCCTCAATCTTTCTAGTATTGCAACATGCTAGAATCAAGCTTTGGCAACACTACGGTGAAGATTCCTTTATATACGCACGACCGATGTTTCATTTCATATAAATCTAAATTTAGAATCCTTTTGAGCAGTGTAGACATTGTTTCATATTGTGAATCAACAGGCAACCTCCTTTAAACAAAATTGTTCATAAAACTCTGGATAATTGTTGTTTAAACAGGTAGTTGCATATGCTATTTCAGTTGCCATTTTAATACCAATACTTGGTCTCTCCTTATCTCTTGCATATAAAAATGGAGCGTGTAACAGATCTTCATCCAAGAACATTTTATTGGCTTTGTGATTGTCTTCTATACTATGACAGTTTTTATTTTCAACAAATCCAACTTACTGCATCTAATTGGCTAGATTTCCCAGTTTACCATTTCTAAACCACTGTTTTAACAGGCTGTGGGTATTGATGTTGATGTAATGAGATTGTTTTGTTAGTGAGCTATCGCAATGTCACATCTTGTGTACACGCCTTCAAGAACGTTTTCTTGTTTAATGTTGTGAAATTGACTTTGTATTCACAAAGTTTTATCATTTTATTGTGTTTGACATTGTAAATATTTACGCCATGTTCACGTATTTTCTCATTCTATGTTTTGATTTCATTTTTTTGTAAGCTACCACAATATACATTGCAACAATATCCTTTGTAAACAACAGTAAGAAACAAAGAAACGTTAAAAAAAAAAACTTGAAAAAAACCAATTCCTCACCACAATAAGCTCCAGCGCAGCTATGATCAAACAGTATATCCACTGTTTCCAGTCTATAGAACAATTGAGAATAAATTAAAAATATATAAACTCACCTAAAGACACTACTTGAAGTGCTTTGCTGCCAAATTGAATAATAATAGCTTGCAAAATAGCAATTGTTGTAAATGCAAAAACAATCTTCCAGTTATCATAAAATCGAATCAAAACATTATCTAAAATACCCTAAGTAAGTACAACAACATATTGAGTGGATTCAAATACCTGAAACAAGGCGTTTGGCATTGAACATGTTAAACAATTGACAGAATACAATAAAGTTAAATACAAGAGTTGAATTCAACTCTTTCTCTTTCAGCGACTCTTTTTCAATGCCATTGTAAATCCAAGGAAATGCTGATGAGCCCCAAAACAATGTAAGGTACGTGAAAAATACTTGATAGATTGTATGGAACCCAATAAAAATCCACATGCTACAACAGAATGGTAAGCACTTTTCTTCTTTTTTTTTTTTTCATTGTTCAAAAATACCTGAAAGTGAATAACTTTGGTTTAAACTTTGACAGTTTCTTTGGCGCTTTTTCAGACGCAAAACCCATAGCTGCTAATGAATTTATACCCAATAGTATCCATAATAAGTGAATAGCTTTTAAAGGACTTAAACCTTGCCCCAAAGAGCCCAACATCACCAAGACACCACAAACAAGATACACTGTAAAAGAAGAAAAAAGTCAGAAAAAAACAAGATTAATCGTGATCTGAAGCTAGAAAAAACGTTAATACTTATACATACCTGTGACTTCGTATTGCGTCATCTTGGATATAGAATCAAAAACATTACGTGAAAGGATCATGGCACGTGTAAATGAGTTAAGGTCAGTGATATACATATCACTGGCTTCTCTTGCCGTAGCTGAACTGGTCATTGTCATACAAACGCCAACGTCTGAAGTATACAGCATTGGTGCATCATTAGTACCGTCTCCTAAACATGCAACAATATGACGATTTTTTCTGAGATTATCAACATAACGATTCTTGGTACTAGGACTAGCTCTACAGATGACTTGAAAATCTTTTGATTTTTGTTCACTTTCTTCAAGGTTGTCATAATCTCTCCCTTAAAAAACTATTAGAGACATAGATCAACGTATCTTAGACTTTGTTGGCTACCTTGGATTATTTCTCCGTCTGTGAGAATACCACATTCTGTAGCAATAAGTTTTGCAGTACTCTGGTGATCACCTGTAACCATTGTAACATCTATGCCTGCACCAATCCACTCTTCTATATTCTAAGTATATCAATGAGTTAGCAGATATTATCGTCTTTGATGAATAAAGTGTGCCTCTGTAGCAGTTGGTCTTAGAGAGTCTGCAAGCCCAAAAATCCCAAGGTGAACTAATCCATCACAAATACCATCAATTTCTGATGCCGAAGTTCCTGAAGCTATAGCTTTGCCAATATCGCTTGTGGCTGGAATATCTTTGAATGCAATAGCTATTGCCCTTAAACCTTCAGCGTACTAATAAGGTGTCAGGTTTGAAGACAAAGACAAAGAGTAATAGAACAAACTTACCTCATCTAATTTCTTTTCAACTTTTTTTTTGTACTTATCACTAATACCAACACAAACGATAGTATCATGTTTAGTCTTTGATTTTACCATTTTCGTGCTTAATTTCATGATGTTGTCTGGATAACCTTTGCAGTACAATCGATATCCGTTAACCGTCTTAACAATGACACTTTTGTATTTTGTCATGCTAGACAAAAAAACTCAACAAAGTTGTCACAAGAACAGAAAGAGACCATGTCGTACCGGGAAAATGGGATTTTGTCTACCCGAACAGCTTCATCTCTTAAAGCTGTATAGTCGAATCCCACTGAATGGATATATGATAATAAAGCACATTCAGTACTGAGTCCATCATACTCAGTTTGTCCATTTATTAGAAAGGTAATACTGCCATCACAAGTAACAGCGACGCATTCTGCTATGTATGACATGATTGATTTCTTCCTTTCGCCCGGAAGAGTGTCTTTGGTATAAGATCCTGCCAAGTACGTCTTGCGTACAATCATTTGATTGGGTGTGAGGGTTCCTGTTTTATCAGCAACAATCTTTGTTATTTGGGCTAAATCTTTGAAACTCATAAAGGTACTTATTGCTACATTTGGAGGCAACTTTGCTATGTTTGCCACTAATGCTAAAGCCACTGCTGAATAAATACCTAATCATCATCAGTTAGTTAATTTTTAGGTATGTATTGCATGTATAAATTATTGTGCAACAAGGGTGGGTACCTTCTGGGAGAGTGACAACGATGATTGTTAAAAAAAATATGAAAAAATTTGAAATTGTAACCAAATCTGCGTTCCGCCATGGGTCGTTATTAGTACTGTACTTTACTACGGACCATCTAGGTATAACATAAGTAAATCTATGTGGTTAATTGCAGTTGTACTTACCGTATGAGCAGACATGTAATCGCAACAATAGCTACAACGATTCCGAATTTGTACTTATACACTGGTACTGCAGTTAAGGTTGGACTCAGTTCAGTATCGTTAGGGTCAAGGTTCTCTTCTATCGAATCGAGTAACGCTGCCATCATTGTATTTGAACCTACAGCTACTACGAGCACCGATCCATAGCCATTGAAAACGTTGCACCCGTGTAAACACATAGGTGAAGAATCGCCTTTTAGTACATGCTTAAGCTCTCCTGTCATTGCGCTTTCATCACAATACATATCATATGAGGATAGGACCACTCCATCTACGCACATGGTTATTATACAGAAAAGACACTGGGCCACTTTACCAACAGGAATTTTATCACCTCCATTAAGAAGCAGAACATCTCCTACAAGAAGGCTTTCCTTGTCTATCAGTTTTTTGCTTCCACCTCGCATTACTGTGTATCGACTTGTGTTAAGACGTGTTGTTGGGATCTTCTGGCACTTTAAGGCGGTCATATAACGTGATATAGTATTCGCCAACAAGATAAGAATAGCTACAACAAACAGTTACCAAAGGTTCAAAAAAAACACAAAAACACAAAAAAAATCTCAAAAAATGGTACAAAAAAAATCACGTGCCAACAAATAAAATTACGGCACTTTCCATCCAATCTGTGCGTTTATCTTCACCGAATATTAACGCGACAATCTATTAGTGTGTCAGGTAATTTATTAAAAATGGCCATCTATCCGTACGCTTGAAGCGGCACAAACCAGAGCAAGAATTATCTAAACAGAATAAAACAGGGCGTCAATGAGGCTACAACGCACCAAACACACGTCAAAATGCGCTATACAAATAAACTTAATAAAAGAAGGCCTTGGAGGTGGTTTTGGAATGTTCTCACCGTATCTAGTGGAGTTACAGAAAACGTGTTATTAATAACAACAAAAAAATAAAAAGATACGTTTTACGCCTTTCGTCGTAATCAGGGCCTTCACTATCAGGTAAACCGTTTAATGGATCAGTTTTCAAAAGCTCCGCTAGTTTCTTAGCTCCACCTAGTTTCTCAAGCGTATTATTGCCTAAACAAGTTATAAAAACGTTCCGTTTTATTACAATAACGTACTGCTGTTGTTCATAACTAGATCGCATAACTGCTTCGCTGTTAATTCAAAACCCTTATTCAGGGTCACGAGAGGCTCCATGAAATCGTGATATAAACGAATAACCGACTAAGGTTAAGTCATTAGCCGTACTTACAGGTATTCTTTTTGAAGATTGTGTTTCGTGAAATTTTACGGGAATGGGTAAATCTGGAAGTCAGGAAAATCTGCAAGTGTTCTAGATTATATGCTGTTTAGTGTGAAGAGGAGCAATACACATCATTGTGCGTCAAGTGTCGTTTGCAGTTAAACTAGGAAACAAACTTTGAAAATCTCAAAATAATGATTGTTTTTTTGTTCGCGTGTCTTTGTGTAACCGTCTTTTGTCAATTCGCAAGTCGGTTTTCGGACGGTGTATTTTTTGCTGAACTTTTTTTATGGGTTGTGTTTACCCAGCGTTAGTTTTTATTATATCACGTGACTCAAGTTCACCATTTTACGCGAGGAAATGTTATGTTAGCTGACAAGCAAATAGTATAAAATAACTATTACTATATTCTTGGGAGTCAACTCCGCATTGGAGTGGGTGAAGTTCATGGATATAGTCTTCTTCTCAGTCACTGTTAGCGAAAAAACAATTAAAGTAGATCGGTTTTTTTGTGTATTTCCTTTCCATGAAAACTTAAAAACAACAAGTTTCAGTTGTACTACTTGGGTACAAGATTAAGGATTATTATTTTGTGTGGCCTCGGTGAATAGCACTCAGCTTTATTGTACTACCAATGATCAGAAATAACCCTTGTACAGATTACGAAACTGTGAATACATGTAAAAATCAACAATCTGTGGTAAGGCTAAAAGCTAATTTTATAGAACCAAATTAGTAGACTATTTGTGAAAGAAAAGTGTTTATTTAATTAGTCAACATTGAAACTAGAATTCAAGATCGACAATAAGTTCTGGTATGAAAAACTCTCCATTGGCAACGTTACATATTATATATTCCATTATTTCAGGTGGTAGATAAGGCTCAAGACGTTTGATACAGAGCATAAGGTAAAAAACTTGATCTCTAAAAAACTTTGGGAAATATTGATGTAATCTTGGATGCCATCTCTGATTTAATGCCAATTTCATCAATTCCTTTGTTTCTTTATCACCTTGCGAATTTGATTCCATGTAGTCATCAACAAGTTCTATACAAGTTGATGTTTGATCCCCAGAAGAGAAAGGTATTGTTACATCTGCATTGAACATACGAAGAATCAAAACTCTTCTAACATCTTCTGATTCAATAGCCGAATGCAAAGGTGTGCGTGAAGAAAATATTAAACCATGATTAAAATCGGAAGTTCCTCTCTTGTTAACGTCAGCTCCATAGTGAAGTAATAACAGCATTGAGAGTTCATTGAAATCTGTTTTTCGTTGAATCAAGCTATGTAATGTTGTATATTGTGTGTCAAAGGAACAATCTTTTGTAAAATTATAGGCATCAGGATCAGTGCCAGGTGTCTTGAGTAGCAGTTGAAGGATAACAGGATTATCGAGCGCCTTTTTAAGCAATGTATCTGTGAAATAGCCCCAACCGCTTGTCTGTAGAGTATTTACATCACCACCTTTTGATAGACCAAGCTTCAAAAGGTCATAGTACTCGGAAGGGTTTTCAAGCGCCAGCGACAAGATCTCTTGAAAAGCTGTTCCTTCATGGTCCCCTTTATCATAAACATAAAGGCCATTGACGTCTGCATTGTATTTGAGGAGCATCGAAATCATTTCTATGTTTGGTGTCGCTTTCTGGCATTTGACTCGTTCGTCTGTGCGTAACGGAACATGTATGAGCGTGTATCTGTAATTTTTAAATAAGTTAATTGTATGGTTATGAGAAGATGAGTGTTGTTGTACTTTAGTCCTTCAGAATAAATAATAGTTTCATTTGGGTTTGCGCCTTCTTGAAGTAATTGTTCAACATATTTAATTAAATTTGCCTGTACAGCTTGGTGTAGTTCTGATTTAAGCATAAACGTTATTGTTGTTTAGAAAGAAAGAAAATACGACGATAGTTAAGCCAGCGAACTTCTGAAAACCCACGTGACTGTGGAAAATTGTATTTGGCTTCTTACAAGCTTGTATTGACTTACTGCAGTGTTCACTATCAATAAATAGAACAACAATAAAAGGAAGTTCAACTGTTAAATGTTGTCAAGAGTGACGGTTTCTAACACCACATGTACTCGCCAAACCGCCAAATATCGATTCTAGCGGTTTCCGTTTAGTGATGGTAAAGATGTTTGGTACCAAACTTTATCACGTGTTTTCGAAGGTAAAAAAGACTTGCTGTACAGAGATAGCGAGACACTATTACAATGTTTTTGCACTCTCTTAGAGGTATTTGGGTTACCAGCTTTGCTGCAAGGGGGAAACCCAAATATGTAGAACTTTGCCAAAAAAAAGTCGAAAATTTTGGGGGCAGAGCCTAGCGGCGACTGAGCGCCATAACCCAGTTGTCTCCCTTTGTGGCGAACAGTTCAATTCACTTTGACATTTTTTCGACTTTTTTTTCGACATTTTAGAACACACCCTGCAAGGACATCATTTTGCAGAAAATTCCAACTCCTGTGCTCCCTGGTTGATGTATGCCACACCACTTAACACACGTTCTCGCCATTGAAGATCCCTTCAATTTATTTGTACAATACTGTATTCTTTACAAACTTAAGTTTTGTAAAATGCTTTTCAATGTGCTGTACGAAATCAGGTCTTACAACTTTACCTCTTGAGATGTTATACTTTTCGCCGTCAATACGGACATAAACGCCTTTTAAACAAGTTAGATATGTATTAATATTAGTGAATACACCCTAATCGTACCTTCTACAGGTCCTTCAGTACGATACTGTGAAGGTGTATCAAGCATTTTTATAATATCTTCTTTTGAAAATTGTCCACGGTTTATTGTCCTTACTGTAGAAATACCAGATCCCTCAAGCATCTTATTACGTTCATCAATACTATAAAACCTAAATAAAAATGTTTAGAGACAATACAAGAACCTACAAGAAGATATTTTGGCTTGAAAGCAAAAAAATTAAAACGGTTTTTCCCTGAAATGAATTAGCGCGTAGCGTACTTGTTTTCTTTTCTGTCAAATATGTCAAAGCATAGAAAGTAGTCTGGTAGCTTTGCGTATTCAATAGAGTGTTTCTGATAGCACCATTCTCCAAAGATGATTATGTCAGGTGATGTCAATACATTCCAGATTCCAGGGTGCTGTTCAAGCCAGTTATCTTAGTTTGAGCGTAAGCGAGGTGTTTAACAACGAAAACAGCGAATTGAGGTGTTTTGATTCAAAGCGTACCTAAAGGCTTCCATTGAGCTGCTGTAGCACTTGACACGTAGTGTGCTCTTCGTAACGGCGTTAGTATTGTATTTTTAAAAAAAATCGTACTAACCTGTTCTGATAGCATATTTGCCAGTCTTTGGTGACGTATATACCTATTAGTATGTTAATATTGCAGTCTTTCAACGGTTTTTATAGGTGTACCTAAATTAGCTCCGTCTACCTTCTCTTCTACTATAACGTCGTTTTTCAAGAACTCTATTGCCTCCTTTTTATCAAAAAGCTACAATTTGCGTTAGACGTCATTATTACGCCTGCAAGAGATGTTGTAAACGTAACGGCGACGTACTAAATCATCTCTAGTAACACCACTGCCACCTGCGTCTAAAATATGTCTTGTACGCGGAAACTTATGTATAAGAGGGTCTTGCTCTGCCATCGTTAATTAAACTGTGTTTTGATTATTGTAAGCGCAGAATAAGAGAAAAATCTGAACCAATTCAGAGATCATTGCGAAAACTCGCTAAAAAACACCTCCTTTATAATCTACGCAAACAAATACGAATCTGTACATCCTGAGGCTAAATTGTTTGCCCGAAACTTAAGCAGGCGAAGTCAATAAGTCACTATTTTTCAAAACTTTCGAATTTTCAACTGAAGAGACAACGAATGGATACTAACCCTAAATCTTCTGAGGTTGGCATACCATTTTCGTACCAGCTGATTGGATACATACTCTTGGCAGTTACAGCGCCTTTCTTCTTTTTATTCCAAGTGTGGGTTGCTTGTGGGATGGTCTTACCAAGCTTCATGCCATCTGTTGGTATTGACATGGGTTTTACAACGCTTGTGCCAAAAATTGCGTTTAACGCCGGAATATTTATCTCATGGGGTGTAATACACTCGTTACTGGCTACTCAGAAAGCTCAAGCCGGTATCAGTAATGTACGACGGTTGCTGTACAAACATTCTATTTTCGCACTTTGCAAGTTGACTCTGACGCGTTTTTTGTAGATGCTGCGCAAGCAATTAACACGAATAACGTATAGTCTCTTAGCCATATGGTCTCTTACCACTGTAATGGTACTGTGGCAAGACATTGGGACAGACATATGGCAGATTGGTCCTAGCCCTTACAGGTACACCTTAAGACCATTCGCATGACAAAAAACAGCGTTTAAGGGATTCTTCCTTAACTTCTGTTACAGGTATTATATTGCTGTTGCTGTTGCGTTTGTATTAGCCGGGACTCCTCAAGCATTCGGTGGATTCGACCAGAAGGTATAAGTCCGATTTCTGTTTTTTTTCGTTGACAATGTTAATCAATACTGCACTACAATTTTCTCACTTTGATTGTCTTCCAGAAATTTGTAGGCATCACACAACTTAGTATGACAAACAAAGAATACGATGAAGGTTGCTCTGATCGCGCTATAGGCTCATTACTCACAACAGGTACTGTTGTTTTACATTCCTCTTTCTGAGTTTTTTCTTGTTAATTCGGATTGCCTTCTAGGTTACTATGGTCTTGTTCGTCATCCACAATACTTTAGCCTTATTGCAAGTGCTCTTGTATCCCCTGTTATGACTGGTGATAAAGCATTGCTGATAATGTTGATTTTTATCTACCTATACTTTGCAGTTCCACATGAGGAAGAAAAACTCATTGCTGTATGGGGTGACGAGTACAAAGCTTACAGAAAAGAGGTGCCTGCTATAATACCTACTCCCTCTAGTATACATCGAGCTTTTTATGGAAAACCAAGCGAAAAGAAGATCATGTAAGGAGAACTGCAAAAACAAAGACCAAAAAACAAAATTCTATTTGTTTAATGCTGTATGTAGAATAAAAAACGTACTTCAGTGCTTCTTTTTGTAGGTTTTACATTGAGTATAAACATAACAAGAGAAATTTTTATCTACAGTCTTAAGCCACCTGTGTGTGAATAATCCAATCACGTTTTCAAAAATGTAAGCACACTTCTCTGTTACTCTTTTTGAATATTAGAACACAGCTAGCCGCTGTATTTTTTGAAATTGCTTGCTGCGTCTTACCACCAAAATCATGGACGTCCATTAAAATCAAGTCTGAAACAATAGTACTCACGGTGTTGCTGTAGCTTATTGTAATCATAAATAAGTTCTAGCACTTATAAAAGAAAAGCTATTTTCATGCTTATTCACAACGGTTTATTGTTCTTTTTTATAGAGGCAGTTTTACAGTGCAAGCACAAGTGCCATAAATCCAAGAAAAATCATTGCGCAAACTGAAGAACCTGAACTGGGAGGTTCTCTAGTTGGTGCAGAAGTTGTTGGAGCAACTGGAGCCACAGGTTGAACCGGTGCAATAGGTTGTACAGGCGCTACAGGTTGAACTGGTGCTATTGGTTGTACCGGCTGAGCAGGCGCTACTGGTTGTACGGGTGATGCAGGTTGTACTGGTGACGCTGGTTGCACAGGCATTACAGGCATTATAGGCATTGTGGGCATTACCGGCATTACAGGCATTACAGGCATTACAGGCTGCACTGGTTCTGATGGTTGTACTGGAGATGCGGGTTGTACTGGTGACGCTGGTTGTACTGGTGACACAGGTGATGCTGGTTGTACTGGTGCTACAGGTGATGCTGGTTGTACTGGTGAAGCAGGTTGTACTGGTGACGCTGGTTGTACTGGAGACACAGGTGATGCTGGTTGTACTGGAGATGCGGGTTGTACTGGTGAAGCAGGTTGTACTGGTGACACTGGTTGTACTGGTGCTACAGGCGATGCTGGTTGTACTGGAGATGCAGGCTGTACTGGTGACGCTGGTTGTACTGGTGTTACAGGTGATACTGGTTGCACTGGAGATGCAGGTTGTACCGGTGACGCTGGTTGTACAGGTGTTACAGGTGATACTGGTTGTACAGGCGCTACAGGTGATGCTGGTTGCACTGGTGATGCAGGTTGTACTGGTGTCGCTGGTTGTACAGGTGTTACAGGTGATACTGGTTGTACTGGAGATATAGGTTGTACAGGAGCTACTGGTTGAACTGGCGCCGATGGCTGTGTGGGAGCGTCAGGTGCGACTGGTTGACCTAGACCGTACAGTTAATCTTTAAAGACAATCCAAAAAAAAACCGTGAGTACCTTCAACAGCTAACAAAAAGACAATTAAGACTACCACAATTAGTTTCATATTGTTTATTTATACCTAAGCACGTGTTATAACAAGATCTAGCATGTAAAAAAAAAAGTGGAGAAAAACGGATTAACAAAGTTCGTTGTTTGTTACTTTGCATCAAACCACTTTGTTTGCTTGATGTTGCCTGCGGCGCCAAGTAAAAATGTCTTTTTGAAAGTAAAGAAATTGCCTTTAATTCGATGGTTCTATTGAGCAGGGCGTACTTGGAGTGCTATTAGTGCGTAGGGTGTTTGTTGTTGACGAGATGTGTGGCGTTCTCCAAAGTTATTTTGGTTTTAAAACCCAGCGATATTTGTGTACAAAAATAAAGTGTTCACCAAACAAAACTCTTCTTCCATAATCAGTGGATACAAGGAACTACAAATAAACAAATAACATAAATAGTAAAATCATATCACCATTTGGGACAACACAAAAACAGTCGCTATGTATATCGTAATACAAGAAAATAAAATCGTTTTTAAAATACTCTTACACTTATCACGTGATACTAAATTAGGTCGTAATTTCGATAAAGCGTAAAAATAATTACATGTGTAAGGTGTTGTCTAATAAAAATGACGTCATCTTTGAGGCCGGATAAAATGTTACGCTACGTTATAACACAAAGGACAGCGTGTCACAGTGATTTAAGTAAACGAAAAATTTGGAACACTTAGTTTGATATTTAGGATTTTGTAGTGTTATCCACTACCAATTGCCTGAATAAGACGGGGAAGAACTATTACGCGATATTAGTAGAGTTTAAACCCTTTCTACCATAGTGGTGAAGTGTTGATTGTGGGACACTTTTTTCATTGTTCATTCATAATTTGCCTGGGAAAAACGTTCATAAAGGTGTTAGAATATTCATTGGAGACCCGAATTGAAATAGCTTGAATGAAGTCGCTGACGGACATACATTGAAAAAACAGAAGAACCTATTTTACTGTTTCATCTTCTTTGTAAAATCAATTAGTTACAAAGGAGCTTTCTCACGACATTGTCTACCACTCAAAGATCTAATTTATAGCCATTAGACTATTGACTTTTTATTATGTAGTGCTACATCAATTGTAACTTGGACGAGTTGAAAGATGTTGATTTCAAGAAAAAATATAAAATAGAAAAACAAACTTCCAATAATCTTGTTTATGCCTTCACTGATGTAGGTAAATACGCTAGGCTCTATCATCCCTTTATCTGTTACATTTGTACCCGATAAATCAATTTCATGTACACCTGCCAATGCTTCGTCTGCACTTGCAACAACTTAGGTTAGCATGAACACCAGCTAGAGCTATCCGCTACTATTCACTATGGAGCTGATGTTAACAAAACAGGAATTTATTTAGCATGTGCTTTTTGGGTATGGCTCAATCTGTACTTAAAGAAGTGTGGGAATTGATGCTATTGGCGTTAAATCAGAGATGGCATCCAAGATTACATCAATATTTCCCAAAGTTTTTTAGAGATCAAGTTTTTTACCTTATGCTCTGTATTAAACGTCTTGAGCCTTATCTACCACCTGAAATAGTACAATGTATAATATGTAAGGTTGCCAATGGAGGGTTTTTTGTATCAGAACTTGTTGTTGACTTTGAATAGTGACATAAAAGTTGTACACAGAAACCTACACCGAGAAGTGCTTGCTCCATTAGAGATAAATAAAAGTATTAATATTTATTTTAGTTTGCTTACATGTATTTACACCTCACTCAATATGGTCAATACGCAGCATATGTTTCATGAAGGTATTGCCAGATGCAAGAATAATTGTTCAAAGTACACAAGTCTTGTCCAATATATGAAACACTGGCAACGAACTACAGCTATCTCAACTACAGTACCACCTGAGTAGTTATTCTCACTTTGTATTGGCAAGAATGTATATGACGCCTAGAAAGAATATGCCGGAAGTGATAAGTGTAGAAGTGTTGGTAATTGTGTTTTTACTAATACTTGTATTTTCAAGAAAGCGCAGATATTTAGAAAGCGTATGGTATAAGATAGTTTACCCAACTTTTTAGAATAATACTGCTTGGATGGATTTCGTGGTCTACAAAATTACACATATCATATGATAACAACGCTTAATGAATACACTGTAACGTTGTTTGAGAAAACAATTAAATGTGAAAACGACAGAAAACTCGCAAGAAAATCGCGAGACATAAACAAAAACCAAAACAAAGATCAACAACACGTGATCGGCTAAAAATGCAGTTAGCTTCAGGTATAGTTTTTACCCATCCATCAGTACTAATTATCGTATGACTCATTTGATAGTAACTCTACTGGTTTTATGCGTGTACATCGTGTATACTACAGCGCTTGAACAATACACTCCAAACCAAGCTGATTGGTCACTGATGAACAAAAAAGCGATGAAAGAAAACACTGGTAACGACCCTGACGGCGTCAGTTGGATAACACAAGCCACATGGAATAATTCAAAATGGAACGGTCGTCCTTATGACCCTTCTAAAATGTCGAAAGAGGACTTCTGGAAGGCTATTTGCCCTACAGTGGATACAATAAGAGGTATTCGAGAGGTTTTCTACAAACACAGGCCTTTTAGAAACAATAAGAGCCCAACAAAGGCAGAAGTAGATGAATGGCATCGTATAGCGATTAATCACGTGAGATCACTTGTAGGTAAGAAAGTCGTCGTTTTAAATCACGTTTTTTCTTAAGATTCACATTGTTTTGTTACTAGGATACACTAGCGCAGATAGACAAGTACAAAAGGATCATTGTATGTTCGCTCGTGCATTATGGGGTCAGCAACGTAAAATGACTACAATGTGGGATTCTAAATACCCCGGAAATCCAGGAAGTGCGTATGGTCCTTGTCAAGGTTCTTCAAACGCACATTGTGGGGCTACATTCGTTCCTTCTGCTTCAGACCAAGCACCATACCTACCAAGCGGTCACGCTGCTTGTACTACTGAAGATGGCGCAGAGGGTGTTTTCTCTGGCCCAAAGGCGGATATTCCTTGGTCTATAAAGTGGTCTCGGTCTTTGTGTAATACTTTAAAGAGTGAAGGATTCTGCGGAGGTCATATCGGTCCATTTTTTCATCGTCAAAAATTTGGATTTAGCTTCTGGGATAAGTCTCCTGACCAAAACAGTAACGCTGTAATGAGAGGTAAATGGACTGGTAAATTGATGCCAGATCTCTATTGTAGGAAATCTATATCTGTAGGTAATTAACAGTCAGAATCAACTAAAAAGGAATCCATTTTTTCATCATTTTGTATGTTAGTAAATAACTGGACTCAATACTATTTTCTATGTTATTTGTGAGGTACTATAAAAACCATCTATAGAAGTACATTCTTGAAAGAATAAAAGTAGTCAATAAGTTTATATCAACACTATGTCAGCTTAATAGCGTGCTTGCTTTTGGAAGGTACATGTCACCTGTGATTTAATAGATTGATTGAGGTGTTAGTGATAGATACAGATCATTGTAGTTTATAGTCTTTACATATGTTAGTTCGATAAGTAATGGTCATGTTCTTCATACACTCAGAAATGTTGTATGAGTGTAAGACCAAATTATACAAGCTCACATGAACGCCTCAACAAAAACTCAAACATTCTTGGCATGCTGTTCGTCAGGCAACAAACACTTGTTGCCTTGACCACAATCAAACTTTAAGGCCACTTAGAGTTGTTTCATGAAGTTAAAGGTGCTACAGCCTTTCTAAAGTTATAGAAAGTGCCAACGCCCAAAGAGTTACAGATGAAGGTTTGAAGCCGTCGGACCCGACTGTAAGTGAACCAGGCGCTTTCTAGTTTAGTGGACTGCCCTAGCTATGCATCTTTCTACGAATTCTATTTTTTTCGAATTTTTGTTTTCGGAAAATTCGGAAAAAACTATGGCACCGAAGCCGTTGGTAGGAGCACGCATCAGATGTCTACAAAGAGTCGACTGACCCTCCAATACAACCACTTTGTTCATCTTGTGTTTAGACAGAGGTTCTTGGTGAGTCATTTGTCACGTTTGTCAAGGGATATCAGTCATCAATAACTGTATTTACGGCACCTAGAGTGCCAAGATTGAAACAGAATTTAATCTCCCTTGCCTACTACCCAACTACTCCAAACACTATAACATGTTACCAGTGCTGGTTTATGCCCAAAAGGCTTTGAAATAGCGATCAATATCGAAATCAAAAATGTTTGTTTAAATCACGTGCGTTTGAACGGTTGGATTCTCCAATTATCAGTTTGCCTGTAACATGGATTACTTTGGAATAACAACATACAAATTAAGTTCCCTTAGCTTTCAATGGTAGTATTTATTTCTTTCCTTCTACATGTTTAAATCAGAACTACACCAAGCTGTACTGGCAAATGATATTGAAACAGTTAGAAAATTACTTCGTAAAGGCGTAAACCCAAATGAAACTATTAAATATAGACGATGGGGGTACAAATACACTCATCTTCTCATAACCATACAATTAACTGATTTAAAATTAGCAGATGCACGCTCATACATGTTCCTCTACACACAGACGAACGAATTACGGACAAGAAAGCGATAGCAAACATAGAAATGATTTCGATGCTCCTCGAATACAATGCGGACGTCAATGGTGAACTGAGTGTTTTAGCGTTTAAAAAACCAGCTTTGATAGAGATTGTGGCCCTTACTATTGAAAACCCTTCAAAAAAGTACTATGACCTTTTGAAACTCGGGCTGTCTAAAGGTGGTGACGCAAATGCTTCAGAAACAATAAATGCAACAAGGAGTCTTTTCACATACACAGTGCTTACAAAAGCGCTTGATAATCCTGTCACCCTTAAAATGCTACTTGAGACACCTGGGACTGATCCTGAAGTTTATAATTGTATAAGAGCTCATAAGGTTCATTCAATGACACATACACAATACTATACAGCATTACATCACGTGATTAAAAAAAAAGCAGATTTCAATGAACTCTCAATGCTGTTATTACTTCACTATGGAGCTGATGTTAACACGAAGAGAAATTCCAAGTTTGGGTATGACTCAATATGTGTTTCAGAGACACCTTTGCATTTGGCTATTGAATCAAAAGATGTTAGAAGAGTTTTGATTCTTCGTATGTTCAATGCAGATGTAACAATACCTTTCTCTTCTGGGGATCAAACATCAACTTGTATAGAACTGGTTGATGAGTACATGGAATCAAATTCGCAAGGTGATAAAGAAACAAAGGAATTGATGAAATTGGCGTTAAATCAGAGATGGCATCCAAGATTACATCAATATTTCCCAAAGTTTTTTAGAGATCAAGTTTTTTACCTTATGCTCTGTATCAAACGTCTTGAGCCTTATCTACCACCTGAAACAGTGGAATATATAATATGCAACGTTGCCAATGGAGAGTTTTTCGTACCAGAACTTATTGTCGATCTTGAATTCTAGTTTCAATGTTGACTAATTAAATAGACTTTTATTGTAAACATCAAAAGAAATAAAAAATTCAAAGTATCAATTCATTAAGCTGAACAATTTAATTACATTACAATACAACTTTTTTTATCTGGAGGTATTATCTGCCCTCTATTTGCCAACACCAGTATGGCTACTTCATCAAAAGCTACAATCAAACCATTAAAAATAATCTTTTGTTGTAATCAATCATTCAAAAGGGTGCAAATTGTAAACGTGATGATAAGACAAACATCAATGTGGTTTCTGTAAGCTCAACACTTTGCCTTCATTGACATTGCCTTTCATCGTGTTCACACTTAAACCTTGTCCTAGAGTATATGTTTGGATAATACTTACCACGTTTTACAGCTTCTCCTGTGAGAGCACTACATTCCACATACGAATGTGCCTGTTTTATACCTGTGTCAGCAACAAATTTTAAAGAAAACTGCAAAGACTTACACCTATTTTTATTGCCATCTGTTGAGCTTCTTCTTTGGTAATACAATCATATGGACTTCCATCAGGTTTAAGTGTTGTTCTCAAATCCATTTTGAGACCTGCAAGAACAATAGGTACATCATTACAATGATGCGCCAGTTCAGGTTTCCACTAAACTCAAAAATTTAGGTATTTTCACATGTTCAATTCTGTGGTACGTATTCCTCAACATTTTCGAAACTAGCTCTAGAAATGATGCTGAAACATACAAGAAAAACACTTGTTCCCTAAAATTCGCATGAGAGCGAGACTTTGACATGGATAGCAGAGTTGACGCAAATACTTGTTGAAGACTTTTCTGCTTTTCAAATACAGTTATAAAACCAACTAATTATAAGTCACGTGCAGGATAGCTCAAAGGTCTAATTCTTCCATAATCCTCGCCACCACCTGTATCCCATGTACCTTTTAACATGCAAGTCAATTCAAATCAGAAAGCAAAAAGGGGAGAACTCAACAAAGTCAAAGACGAACCTAAAGTCACATGCTTATCCAAAACAGTTATCGGATTGCTTATCACAAAAGTCAGTGCCATCAGCAAAAAAAATGCAAGAGTTCAATTGAATTACACTCAACAAGAACTCCATTACTTACCTGTAGTTATCAAAAACCGTTGGTGCTGTATTAATAAGCATTTAAAACGTTTAAACTTGAAAATAGATCGTACTGTAATCTGTTGGGAAAGAATCGTTTATAAAGCGTATCAGTAAGCATGTTTTGCCTTAAACCAAGCGAAATAAGCCTTTAACAAAGATAAATTAGCCTCTGTTACGACATACCAACTGCTCCGTCTCCGAGAACCACTACTTTAGCGTAATGAATCGGTGATAAACCATGTGCTTGACGTGCCATTTAGCCTAATGAGCTACTAAGACTGTAACTTAAGTCACAGTTTTATCAACTTTAAGTAGAGCTCCACGGACAAAACTGACTTTACCGCATTACAGATAGAATCAAATAGTAGTTATAAATCAACCGATTTCAAGCTTAAAAAATCCTCCTACTTGTTCACGTGTTACAATTAGACTCTTTTCCACTTACTATATGATTTGTACGATTTTATTTGCGCTATAGAGGTGTTAACAATTACATACAACTCCACTTCGGGTGCAAAGAGTTACATGGTATCTAATTGTTGTGTTGAGAACATCTTGAATGATTGAAAACATCCTTGATAGCGAAGTGCTTGTATCTTTTATTCCAACCAAGAAAGTTTTAAGAAACGAAAGTGCAAGAAAACACTTGTATAATCGCTTATTGTATACAGCTCAATTAAAACCCTTTGATTAAAAAAAGCAGACGTGTATCTTTTTTGGAGAACAATAGCATAGGGAACATAAAAGGGCTTATGCTGATTAAAACCAGGAAGTGTCAGACCTTGTTAAAAGTTTAGGACAATGTTTTTTTGTTTGAGAATAAACAGTGGTAATGTAAAAGCAGCTATGCCGGAATCTTTAGCCGGATAACCGAAGCCTCCAGGACTCAGCAACAAAATCTGTTATCGACTAAACCGTTTAAAAATGTGACATTTTGTTGGTGTTCTACGCAGTCAAGCCGAAGTCAAAATCTGAGTTCACATAATACCAACATACAGTATGAGCATTACGACTAGCTTTACATGGCTATTTAAGTTTTTAAGGCATCCAGGAGTTATTTTCACAAGTGCGTTTACTAAATTTAGTCACATCAAGCTAAAAGCACCTTCCGAGGCCTTGGAATCGCTTCTATTTTCGTATGCCGCAATTCTTTCTTTAGAGTTGAACCTGGTAAAGTAGCTGTTCTTAAAACAAGATCTGGTGCTGTTTTAAACACAGTATACTCGCCTGGAGTGCATTGGAAGCTACCGTATCTATATTCCACAGTCATGGTTAGCACAGGACCTCATCCTATAACAATTCATTGCCCTGGGAAGTCAAACGATTGTGAAGAATTATCGCTTTGGTTTCGGTTCTTATATGAACCACATAAGGATGAAATACCGTGGATTGTTAAAGAGTATGGTGGAGATTTTAAAGCAATTGCAGAGGTAGAAATTAAAAAAGCTGCAAAATATGCAGTTAGTGATGTTACGGCACGTGAATTTTGTATCTAAACTTAGTAACAAGTATTCTTTATTTTGGTGCCTGAGAACAGGGTTTTTGCACTACTTCATTCTGCAACCTTATTATGGATTCCTTGGTTGTAAGTGTGTATGTTGTGGTGCTATCTTAGTAAAACACATGGAAAGACCAACACATGCGCTGTTGCAACCAAGGAATTGTGATCACAATATCCTGGTATTTTCTTAGTTGTTATCTTATTTTTCTATGGTTTAGGCTCAGTTTGATATTTTTGAAATAGTATCTAAGAGAGATACCGTTAAGTCATTGATCACTGAACAGGTGTATATGAAAGCTCGTGAATCAAAGATTAATATAATTGACAGTGCTATTGTATGTGTTTTTTGCTTTTCCAACCTAAGTATTTTTATTGAATTTGCTTGTTGTTGTTCTCTGTTGTTCTTCTTTTACCGCCGTCACTTATTAATGTAGGTAAAATTGGATGTCAGCGATAGGTTGAAGAAGAAAATAGAAGACAAGCTCCGTGACCAGAGTCAGTAACGGTTGTTAACAGCAAATGTTGGAATTTCAGGGATTTTTTATGTTGGACAAAAAGCATGTTTCGCCTGAGGGTGATTTAGATCAAGAAATAAACACTTCATTAGCAATGTTTAATAAAGTATCATACTTGTAGTTTAAGAAGTAACAGTTTTGATAAGCACTAAGAAACAGGTACAAGTGTAAAAAAAGTGTTCCATTATTATTAAATAAAGGTATCTTCCAATTACTGTTTTGTTAGACTCTCCTTCTATTACCATTTACATAATTACCTTGCTCCCTCAATTGACCATAAAAAACCCTCTGGACCTCTCATTCTAGTTATGCTTACAGAATTGGCCATGCAAATCTTTACTAATAGACCGTTTTCATGTCTTCACCATTAATGTGATTACATACTCCTTGTATTTGACATTGGCGTACTTACGCTGCTTTTCTATTTGACCATTCTTACACTCTCCTTCTTGTTTACCATTTACATAATTAACTTGCTCCCTCAATTGACAAGTGAAATACCAAGCTTTCTGGTATACCATTGATATAAAAAAGTTCCTGTTCCACCTGACAATTTGGAAGTTCATACATTTCCTTTTATTTTAAGGTTCTACGTTGCTCCTATAGTTGACCATTGTCGTACCACTCCTGAAACTCCTCCTAATTTACCATTAACAATAATGGCATTGATAGACCATTTGAATGCCGCATCTCTTATTCACCTTCCTGTTTCCCTTGCATGTACTGAAAGTAGTTTACCATGTCTAACCATAATTTACTTTCTCCTTCAAATTTATCACGATTGTTTAATTGCTGAGTTTGTTATGACAAAGAAACAAAATAAAACGACAAACTAGTACAGAAATACAAGTTATCATTTGATTTATTTGGATCATAAAGTAGTACTGTTCATATTTATCACTGTTTCATACTTTTAGATAGAAACATTAGAGTGTTGAGGAGGTGTGTTTGAAGTATTAACATTCTACAAAGCTTTGAAAGAGAAGAGATGTTCCATTTCTTTCTTTTCATTTTCATCTTGTTTCTAAAAAAGGAAAAAAATTAGTTTTCTTTAATACCATAAACCAACACCCTAATTTTAACAAAGGGTATCCAAATACTATTTTTAAAAATATAACACAAGGTGTTCCAAAATAAAAATTAAAAAACAGGCACATGAGAGCCTGGTTAAACAAAACAAATTAAAACAGATACTATTTCGAGAAATATAAAATAAAAGAAAATAAGATATTACCCTCTCTCTCCACATGAGGTACAAAATAATCGCTCCAATACCGATCATTGCAAGAATAAGTGCCAATCCTATAAATATAAGAGACGCTGAAGGATCTATATACAACTCAAGCGTCCATCTATGAAAAAAGTTAAAAACATCTCTGAGAACACAACAAGTTGTATTTCAATTGCATTTAAGGTGTGGCTACACCCTTAAAAACAAAAATCTAAATAAATACAATATATCTCGAACAGAATAACACAATTCCATGCCATTGACAGGACAGTGAAAACTATTCAAAGCAAATTTGAAACAACAAAATAAAAAAAATTCAGAGAAAAACTTGCAAATCGATTATTAGCTTAGTACGTACTCTTTAGGCTTACTAGGTGCGTATGGGATAGTAACAACTTGAGAATTTGGTAGAACACCTGTCCAAGAACCCACTTGCTCACTTTGAGCAACAGGAATACCATAATACAAGTACTCAACATAAGATGAAACACGTCCAATCCCATTGAGAACATAAGGAGTCTGTAAAGCTAAGTAACCGCTTTGAGATAGCTGAGGTGCTAAATACGATAAAAACATATTAGTACTGAAGTTCAAACAAAAACAAAAGGCACAAGAAGAAGTATATGCAACAATAAGAATTAGATATCTTTTTTCAGGGTTGTGCTGTCATTATTTAATATACGTACCTACAATAGCATGCTGAGTACCACCCAAATCGTTCCAAGTTAATTTAAAAGTTGCACCGTACTTATTAACACCATAAGGCTACAAAAACGGTCAAGAACGATCCAACAAATAAACGTTAAAAATCAAGTAACACGTGCAAAAAAGAAAGTGTACACAAGGTAGCATTCTTTCTTTTTCGAAGATTAATAGTATTGTTAGTATACCTTTGGACTAGGAAACTTATCGCCAGAACTACACCAACCAGTGCAGACACCATTTAGTCCTGTAGTTTTTATAAATGAAGCATCAGCAAAGATGTTATTTAAGACAGCGCTAATCTTAACATTACTTAATGCTGTCTCTCTTGAAAGGACAAACATTGAATTAACAGCCTACATTTAATATTAACAAATAAAATACAACTATATTAAGCTTATAAAACTTTATAAAACTAACATACTTGTTCTTCAAGATCAAACCAAGCACCAATAAAGGCACCTTTAATGTCAGTCAAAGCGTTGACATTCTGAGCAATCTGGTTAAACCGACGGCGATCACTAGTCCCAGGACATGTGCCCTCACACTCTACGTTCCTCCATAATTGAACTTGACTTGTTTCTATAAATTCATAAGAACTAAAGCGCAACAAGAGGCCACAAGATGAAAAAAACAAAAAAAAAATACAAAAAAAAAAAGTATCATTACGCAGTTTCTCGTTAAAGAAAGGAATCAACAGATCAGGGTAGCTATCCAAATCATAATCGCCAACACGTAAAGTAACACCAGGGAATTCTTCATCTGCATAGAAGCTCAATCCAGCAGGAAAGTTATTAATGATAACATGTCCCTAAACATCACTTAAACCCAAAAGAAATCAAGAAATCCTTACAGCTCCAGCAGGTCCATTCCATGAAGGATAACGCCATGCGTTACCAGCTTGACAAAGCTTCGTTTGAGACTTACAACTGCTTGAATCGAATGCATTCTTACAGACACCTTCCTGTTGATTGTACACAATATGTAACTCCATACCTAAAGCAAGATATGGCGATTAATCTCAAGTGTTAAGTCACTGTTTTGCTTTAAAAAAAAAGTACCATCTTCGCATTTTGAGCCATTGCACACTGTAAACGCCACATCCATATTACCATCACCATCAAAATCAGCGAAACTAGCCAATCCAGCCGTTAACGGTGTTTTGTAGACTAGAGGAGAATTCGGTGCAGGAGGAGAGAATTTACCCTCCACGTTAAGGTAGAGGTGGTACTCAAGAGAATCGTCGTTTTGTAGAGTAAGCATCAAGTCGGCAGCACAATCACCGTTAATATCGACGATTGCATTTGAATGAGGTTCAGCAAAAGGTAAGGCACTACCAGGAAGGTCTATACTAACGAGAAAGTAAGAACAACAAAAAGAACAACAAACACTCTGTAAGCGAAAGATACCCCTAGACAAAGGAAGGTAGCGTGGCATAGCGAAGATATCAAACTTGATGAATTTGCTATCGCTCTAGCCGCGTTTAAAGAAAAGAAAAAAAGAAATATTTCAAATAACAAGGAATTTGATCGCACGTGGTAAAGTTCTTCCCGCTGTTTACCCATATGGTCTTTGATCCATTGACGTGTAAGGTACCGATAAGATCAGGTAGTAAATCACCATTCCAATCAATGATAGACACGTGACCGACAGTAGCATCATTACCAAGCTCAAGAACAGATGCTGAAAAAACACGCGTCAGAAATTAACGGGTATTCTTAAATAGTATTCGCGACGCGTAAGTCTAAGCTTTTGTAGTGTTTTAAGCGCTTGTAAGTACCGAATTTGTTATAATTGCCATAATGTAATGTTAAAGTAGAGCGAGTTGCGTCATCTGGATACTTCGCTTGTACTAGCATGTCCAAACTACCATCTAGGTTGAAATCCGCTGTTATAATGTTTAAAACATCTCCAGCGCTTAATACTGTAGCGGCGTCGTTAAGAAGGAACTTGGAGTCGCCTAATTGTACTTTAAATAGTTTCAAAACTAAAACAATTGAACCAGCCTAAAACATACCATCCCATAGATGAGCTGTTATATTTTGCTTGTTTGGACCAATTACGAACACATCGGTACTACAAACAGTCAAAAACCACGTCTACACCTTTAAAAACCAACACATACAATCTGTCGCTATCAAAATCGCCAAACGACGCAATGTGACCTTCCAACTGTCCAAGGTTTACATCAACAGGTTGTAATTCAGACGAGCCTCCACGATAACGCCCTGCAACGAAGCATGTCGTTGCAATTAGTGTTAAAATAATAAAACGCGCCACCATGTGGTTTTTAGAAGCGTTTTTGAAGAGGCAACTTACTGGGCGTGAGTCAAAAAAAGTACACTCAGTATAAACTGTAAAGTGATTGGCGTACTTTTATTGTTAAATGACGTGTATTTGGTACTTTGTAGAGTAGAATGAGACGTAAAGCAATTTCTGGCAATAAGAAAGCCCGTAAAGCTAGGCAACGGGGCAACAGCGGCTATGGTACGTTCCCTTGTCAGCTTTCGGAGTATTAATTCGTTATTAGCAACAAGTCCGGAGACAGCAAGCACAAGTATTGCAATGGTACCAACATTACTGGTAGAGTATTAACGCGTCTTAGGACCCAGGGAAGGATAAGCGAAATAAAGGCAAAAAATCCCGCAAGCCAAAGAAGCATTCACGCACTCTAAGTGTACGTGACGAACGATTTCGTAAAATATACAATCGAACAACACTACTTTTTTTGGTGTTTTTCTAACAAAGGCTACTAGACAGCTAACAAAGACACATACACACCAATATCTGGATTTCTTGATTCTAAAGGTAAGTGTACGAAATCAAAAACAAACCAAAAACACTCTACCACGTCGTACCTCTTTTACGGTAAATCGTTAATTGGTTAAAATTCACAAAGCAATAAACAGCATTTAAGATTCGGGTGTGAACATTAGCATTAAAACTGGGCCACAAAATCAAGATGTACATATTCGCTATATTTTTTGCTATACCTGAGTCATTAGGAAATATAGTGAGCAGTCTGCAACATTCAGGTTTTACACTCTGAGAATGTGATGTCACCAAAATTGTTGATCACATTTTTAGTTTTGTGGTTGTATTTGGAGTTGACTCCATAAGTTTGTATCCCATGATTCAAAATGTGTCCCAATTCAGTACAAATCATTTATGACAAGTGAGATAATGTGCAAGTTGACGTTTGCAATGAATATATCCAGGAAAGGCGTTAATACTGTGTTTATTACACTTGTGGCATCCTCATGTACAGCGTAAAAGGTGGTATATTTCTACGCTCAGAAGCGTTTGTGCTACAGCTGCATATCACCAGCACTACATGTATAATGAGGAAGGAAATCATAGTAGTAGAAGTGGTGCAATTTTTTTCGTGAGTGGTAAACGGAGACTATCCTTTCTCAAAAAAATTCACAATTTGCTTCTACATTTGAACATTCTCAGTCCCATCCCTATATTCCAAAGGCTACTTGATGTTTGTATACAAGCACCAACACTATGTTGTAGACGCTCATTATATAAGATTGCATTTAAATAATGGAGATGCTCATTTCACATCAATTCTTACTTGTTGTGTATGTTTGTGTGGCGATAGTTAGACTCAATATTGACATCATAATATGGTATGTAATTTTATATAAAGCTGTAGTTCAAGCAAACATATTAATACTCTAAAGTTGGACTGTTAATGTCACAATAGGTATACGCTGGTGTTGGCCTACAGAAAAATATAGATTGTGGAAAAAAACTGAAAAAACTGATGTTCCAACATGATTTGTCTGACCTGAAGTCATTGACAAAACATCGATGAAAGTATAAATGAGTTATAGTTAATATAACAAGCCTTTGATATTAAGCTGTATACCCATCTGCGTTTGGGTGACGGTGACTAAGTATGATGTTAATTCTATAAGTGCAAGAGTTTGATAAAGATCAAACATAGAAATAATTTTCAGTCTACCTGAGAAACAGCACTTGTTCTCAACTGGTAACAAAACCTGTGCATCCCAAATTTGCAAAAAAAAGTTACAATGGAAAGCTAGAAAAGCAAAATTAAAAACAACGTTACATAAAAAATACCAAATCAGCCCTCTGTAAACTCCAAACATGACTTGTACGTTTCTTATGAGAGGTACTATAAGTAAATATGTCTAGTAGATGGCGTGTAAGTAGTGCGAGATGAAAGCGTGCTCTAGTTCCCAAAGTGTTTTACAATATCAGAGGCAAAAATAGTGAGAAATGCGTGTAAGCTAACAAGTAACAGCATATCTGAGTACCTATACCGCGTGCCTAATATCGTGTATTCCTTATACTAGAATTCGGAATATCTTACTTATGTTTGAAGGGAGAAACTTATTGTTTTGTACTGAAATTTTTGATTTTTACCCGGAAAAAATAGGGCGGTCCGGAAAAAATAGGACGCTGACTAACTCAGTATAAACTGTAAAGTGATTGGCGTACTTTTATTGTTAAATGACGTGTATTTGGTACTTTGTAGAGTAGAATGAGACGTAAAGCAATTTCTGGCAATAAGAAAGCCCGTAAAGCTAGGCAAGGGGGCAACAGCGGCTATGGTACGTTACCTTGTCAGCTTTCGGAGTATTAATTCGTTATTAGCAACAAGTCCGGAGACAGCAAGCACAAGTATTGCAATGGTACCCTAAACATTACTGGTAGAGTATTAACGCGTCTTAGGACCCAGGGAAGGATAAGCGAAATAAAGGCAAAAAATCCCGCAAGCCAAAGAAGCATTCACGCACTCTAAGTGTACGTGACGAACGATTTCGTAAAATATACAATCGAACAACACTACTTTTTTGGTGTTTTTCTAACAAAGGCTACTAGACAGCTAACAAAGACACATACACACCAATATCTGGATTTCTTGATTCTAAAGGTAAGTGAAGACACAAAATCAAAAACAAACCAAAAACACTCTACCACGTCGTACCTCTTTTACGGTAAATCGTTAATTGGCAATATAACTAATAAAACACTAAATAGCAATAAACACTTCAGAAGATAGTTTTGATCACAAAGAATCAAGGAGTGAAGGCAGCGCCGTACGTTTTTCTTGATGTTTGGTTGAGGTGTTTCGTTAATTTTTTTCGACAATCACCAAATTCGGCCTTTTTTTGTTTGCTGCTGTAGATACGTCTATAAAATCCCTTTGATTTAGTCTACGCGTTCCTCGTATTTACTCAAAAATACAGCGTACTGGCAGACCTTCCGTACCAGTTTTTTTTTAACTTGTTACCTAGTACAATCTCTCTACGTTATCGACACCAAGATCATCTAAAGGTAAATTACAAGGCTTGCATGACTATTTTTCAAAACAAGATCAAATTCTTTTTAATTTTTTGGTCTTTTCTTGCGATTTAACTTCAAATTAGTAGGCTCTGAAGGTAGAAAATCGCCTAGAGATGTACAGAAAACAGAGTATGTAACGTTTAAGAATAATTTCAAAAAAATGGTCTTAAAAGCTTTCTTCGCTATCTGAATACTCTAAATGAGCTAGATTACTTATTTTCCTAGCCGTTTGAGTGATTTTCCGTCTCTTTCTATTTCAGACGATATAACTGTCCCTGCTCAAACTATAAGCGCTCGTAAACGCAAGGGTCGATCGAGATTAGGTTTTAAAAAGAAAGTACCATTAAAAGACGAAGAGTTTGATAAGGTTAAAGCAAGATCGAAGAGAAGGAGAGCAAAGAGTAGACACGAGCGTGTTAAAGTATCAAAACCAGAAATGGCACCTTTACTCAAATCAAAGTCTGCTGGAGGTGGAATTACTCGTGTTATTATGCTTGATAGGAAAAAAGACTTCGAGCCTCCACCTAACTCGTACAGATTGGTACGTAAAATCACAAAGAACCCAAAAAAAGCCAACTGCAAATGCAGACATGATGGCGTTATTCTTTTTTTTTTTTTGGTTTTAAGTTCCTTGTTTAGAAGCGTAAAGCAAAGAAACAGCGGGAGGATGTAAAAAAACAGAGATGTTGTCAGAAAAAAGAAGAAAAAACGGAACAAGTTTGATCGCTCGTAAGTGGCTTTTTTCTTGTGCTGTAACCTCTTTGTTTCTAATATACGTGTGGATGTAGTGCTAGTAGTAATGATGACGCAGTATCTAAACGTAGATCTGTTGTTCTATCGAACATACCTGTAGAGATAGTTGGTCCTTTTCGTAGCGCTAGTCATGACTCGTTTTATACTGCTTCTAATGCTGAAGAGCCAGAGGGTACTGAGATGAAAGTCAATATTGTTCAGACACAGGAAGGTCGAGTGTACGTAATTTTCCGCCTTTTTGCATTTATGTCAAAGAGATTCTTTTTTTTCGCTTGAAAGTAACTCATATGGCTTTTATTATAGTAGAAGACCTCGTTCTCTAAGTTTTGATACATCTGAGAATACAACAGAGCGTCAGCTTCTAAAACGTTGTTCATCAGTTAACGTAGTAATGGACGTTAACAAGGTATGTTCTAGAGTAATAAATGAACCTATTGACGGTTTTAGAATGTTACCAAACGGAAAATGCGCAAAATGCGTATTAAGGATAACACAAAAGGGGACCGTATAGTTGTAAGCAACATAGCGGAAGATAAGTACGTTTTTTTTTAAATTATTCTAAAACATGTCACAAACAATCAATATCGATTGGTAATTGTGTTTCTATGCGTTTACTGCGAATTAAAATTTGACGTTCGTAAACAGGAAGAAAAAACCGAAAAGGTTTAAACGGCAACGGTTGAGGCTTGAAAAACTAGAAGAGAAGCTTATACAAAGGGCTGAAGCACTTAGTGCTAGAGAGGCTATACTTAATAAGTACTCTAAGATGATACAAGATAAGGTTGCAGCCAAACCAGAGGTTACAGCGCTTGATTCTGATGTGTAAGCTTTTTTTTTTTCTTGCGTTTTTTTTGTCTTGATTTGTTTTTGGCCTCTATGACCTCTAATTTAAGATTTAGTGTTCTTGAAGAACGTAGTTATAACCTAGAAGATATGTTAGCATTTGCAAATACAATGATAGAGCAGTGTAATGATGTGAGGCTTTTTCAGTAAGTTCTTTTTTTTTTTTTTTTGTATTTTGTGTTTGTTTGTTAATGTGTTACTATTAGCGCTGTATATCGAGGTGATTATGAAGTTGTAGAGGATTTGTTAGATCTGGTTGATGACATCAACCAGGGCGATATTGTACATGGTATAAAATTACTTCACATCGCTGCTTATAGAGGTAAGTTCTTGGTTCCTTTTTTTCTTTCTTGTTTTTTTCCTCTTTTAATTATTGGCTGATATTCTTCTCGCAAGGTCACCTTGATATAGCTACATTGTTACTAGAACGAGGAGCTAATGTAAATGCAAGAAATCCAAATGTAAGAACGTAGAGCAAGAAAGCTTGCCTTTTATTTTAAGCATTTGTTTGGCTCACCCAAGATTTTTTTTTAGGGCGCTAAAGCGTTATGGTTTGCTTGTTTAAACAATAATATTGATGTTGCCAATATGTTACTTAAAAACAGAGCCGATATACACACAACGTGTATGGGATGGACACCAATATTGATAGCTTCAGCAAGAGGTTATTCAGAGCTTATGTTGTGCGTCTTTTCTTTCTTTTTTTTCCTTCTTTCTTTATGTTTCGACCTAATCTTCTATTCTTAGAGCTCTTCTTGCTCTATATGCAAGTGTTAATGATAAACAGACAAGTATGAGCAATTTTGTACCGCTCATGTTTGCCATTTCATCAATGATGCCGCTTGATGCTATTAAATTTTTGGTATGATTTCTTTTTTCTATTTGTCTTTGTTCTTCTCCTTCTTATACTTTCTTCTTTTCTTGTAGATTACCTCTGGTGCTGAATTAAATTATCAAAATGCTTCAGGGTCAACTGTATTACATATGGCTGTAGTTGCAAATCGATTGGATGTAGTTAAACTACTGGTAAGTGGTTTTTCTTCCTCAACCTTTTGAGATACCGTTTAATAATAACATGTTCTTTACAGACGTCCGAGGGAGCAGATACATCCGTAAGAGATAATAATGGTCAAGTACCATTGGACTTAGTCCCAGCAGATTCATTGTCTGATTACACAGACCTGTTGCGACCTAAGATTCCACCATTTTGTACGTACAACCTCAATCCTTTTTTCTTGTCTTTTTTGCTATTTCTTTTTTGAGTGTTGATGTTTATATTACTTTACTAGTAAAAGATACAGTACCATCTGATAGCAAGAAATCACTCACAACTGATCAGATGCTTGATATGATAGGAGGTAGAAAAATAACACTTTCATGAAGTAAAATAACAATAAACTTACTCTTTTTTATAAGGTCAAGAAGGTCCAAAAGATGATGACTCTGAAGGAGATTCTACAATAGGGTTATCTGATGCAATAGTATCATCTGCATCTCGAGAATCCTTTGCTGGTATGTTGATTTTTTAGAATTTGGGAAAGAAACAATTGGTTTTTTGTTATGTTACAAGAACAACTAACTTACTGATTTTCAAAGGCCTGGACTCAGCTAAAGCTGATAATATAGTCAATAAAGAACTACGTAATCGTGTAACTACAGTTACCACTGAAAATACACAGCTTAAACTGGAAGTACAACGTCTTGTTGTATTATTGCGTCAGGTACTTTTTTTTTGTTGTTGAGAAGCTTCCATCTAGTTTTTATTGTTTTGTCGGCTTTTGTGTAATGTTTTGTTTATAAAGGCTTCAGAAACCCCAAGGGATACTATACTTAGTCCTAAGGAGTATGAAATTGGATCTATCCCTGAAAAAGAGGGTCCTCAAGAGAATGAAGAGTTACAGTTTTCTACTTTGTTAGGAAAGTGGAAATCTCGTCTAACAGTTTTGGAACAAATGAAACAAAACAACAAGAAGGGATCAAATACTTCTTTCAAAGCAAAGAAAGTGAAGGAAATATTACTAGAGACAACACCAGAGCGTAGTCGCTCTAGGTCTCTTGTTAGTCCAAAAGAACCTGTTCCTCCAATGGTGCGTTTGAGCTTTATTTTTTGCTGTTGCACTGAAAAGCACGTGAAAAAAAACCTGGAGTGTTTTTTGACTTTTGTCTTGCTTGATGCCCCTAATGTTGATGCTTATACTTCTATTAAAGGCTCCACCTCCTGTTCTACCAAAGGATATGCTTGTCCGTAAGAGATCTGCACCACCTTATGTAAAGTCTAAGTTGGCTTCAAGTCAGTCAACAGAGTCTTTTATCAAAATTTTTAATTACAGGAATGATTATTCTGCTGAAGGAGGACATCCTAGACGTTCGGAAGAGCCTTCATATCGTTCAACTAAACAACAAAGGCCTCCACGTAGTATTTCGACTGATTCTATATCAGCTTCTGTCCAGAAACAGAACGGTATTGAAAAACTTCATAAAAAAGTTGATCATTGGTTGGCTCGTTGTGAACTAATTACACATCATCTTCGTGCTCTTCATGGTCTTACTGAAGATTATGGTGATGGTGATGGAGAAGAGAGGGATATGCAACGTTCTCAAGCGAGAGATGGTGATATTCGACGACATATGAAGCATTTTCATACTTTAGCCAAAAAGCAGATAAAAAGCGCAAACTCTGTTTCTGCTGTTTTAAATGCCGCTTCTGCTGTACCTGCTACTCCTAAGCTATTAAGGCAATTGAATAGAGTACATAAGAAGCGACGAACACTCATGGATAAACAAAAAGAGCTTGCTAAAAGGCTCACTTCATTACGGTTCGTTTTTTCTTTTTTTTTTTTTTTGATTGATTTTTTTGATTGATTTCTGACTTTCTTTGCGTTTTAGGGTTAAGAATGCTAACCTTGGGGCTGAGAATAAGGCATTAATGTATAAGTTAGAAGGACTACTTTCTGAAGAGGAACAACAGGAGTTCACTTTTAGTTAAAGTGGTTGAAGTTAAGTATTAGAAAAAAAATTAAATAAAAGTAAACAGTAAATTTAGAAACACCAAAAAAAAACCTAACTTCGAGTTTATTTTATGCCTTTGAACAACATCCACATTTACTACATGTTGCCCAGAATCTCCATGTATTACCTCCCCAGCCGAATACTTTCTTTGCGCAGCTTAGGTTTGAGCTTAGAGAGCATGGTGCTGATCCTCCGTTGCATTCTTTCCAGTTTAATGAGTTTATTTGCCATAATCCAACATCTAGGCTTCCGTTTGTGTTTTCATTCATCGCATTCGCATTCCCTGCGCTCTCTGCTTTTGCTATACATTCACAGCATGCTTGAGACCATCCAGAGTACTTCCTACACTCTCTGGAAAATGTCAGAGGAAAAGTTTTGGACATTAAAACCAAAACCGTACGAGGCAATATTTGCGCTTGAAGAGGATCTACCGCATGGACAAGAGGTACACGTGTTGCTTGGGCAATTACCCTAAAACCGGTAAAAAAGTCTGTATAATAGTACTTACGCCGCATGTATCTCCTAGGATGATAAGTGGGAGAGTTAAAGCGATGAGAAATAAAGTGTATGACATTTGTTGAGTCTTCTTTTTGTGACTGTTAAGAATAACGTGACTTGTGGCTTATTTACTTAAGTTGTAATATGGTCACGTGTTCATTAACCATTCATAAGTTTTTACTTATTTCTTATTATCACTTATATGGTTCTTAAAGGCGTATGCACAGTTCCCACTTCTTTTTTTTTTGAAGTTTTTGTGGTTGTTTTAACAAAATTGTCGTCACTCATTTACTGCAAGACCTTTTGGATACTTGCTCAGGAGTGCTCAAATGTCGATTTTGGTGTGATAGCTAGCAACGGTGTACCGCCCACTACAAGAGAAAATAATAATAATAAAAAGGACTCTTTGTTGCAGCAGCTTCGTTCTACGTTAAGAGATATCTATCCTTGGTGATTACTAGGGCGTTGCATCCACTCCGACTCAATCACTCATTTTTAATGACCTAACACAGTAAAAACGATGGTACACTGCATGTTCTTTGAGTTCATTCAAGTCACTACGCGCGTAGAGAAAGTTCATATTTTGTGACTTTTTTTTGCTACTGTGTGAGGTCATTGTTATGCACTTCGTTCACCTTACGGTGCTAGATAGAAAATACATACATTCAATAGTGTTTCAGAAGATTTTTAGAAGTGAGGTCATAAACTGTGACGTCTGTATTTAGATCACCTGCAAAAACTGTTTTGTCAGTAAATTACGCTGTAATTGCTCATTGTACTATGCATTCTTGAACTTGTCTGTACCAGACTTGATTAGAAAACTAGAATTTCACAAAATACATATTATGGTAGTATATTAAGCTTCTTGTACTTAGTACGTCTTATTTGTTGGATATCCACAAATTCGGGACATACTTCTGGAGTTACTAAACTTGGAACTTGTTTTTGTTTTCGAAAAATACCAAGTTTGCTCACCATGCGCAGTCAGTTTTTTTAGAATAATAACAAGCAAACATCACATGCAACACACATTCATAATATCGCCAAGACCTTATCATAAACAACAGCTTAAAAGCTTACAATCTGACTTTTCTTTCAACAAATCAGTTCGTTTGCCTTCACATTTAAGCGTTGAGCATGATGGTATAGAATGGATAAACATTGGTAGACGTTTACCAAAGAATCACAAATACAAGAGATTCTATTATAAATGCTCTTTTCCACGCTGTCAAGCGAGGAAACAAGTGCAATTGGATTCAAATGATCCACAGTATTTGTAAGTGAACAGCAAACTTTTGTTTTTTGCTTTCGCTTAAAACACGTTCAGCGCTATATCAGCGCATACAAGAATGTCATTCTTGTATTTCCGACGCGATTTAAAGATGTTTTTTTAGTCTTCCTTTTTTTTCTAGTTTTGGTTTTTAACGGCGTTATTCGTTTCTTTTCGGATTAATAATGTTATAAACAGTATCCATAATAACTATAATATAGAAAAAATAGAGCGCTAGCTCCTAATTTGATTCTACAGAGTTTTTATTTTACAGTTTTGTGAACTTTTTTTGTTTTTTTTTTGATTTCGTATGCTAACCTTCTTGCTTTTAGAAACGTTGTGTATACACATAAACACGATCACAGACCTCACCATTTACAAGCCTATGATAAAAAGAAACGTTTTAAACAACGTACAAATCTGGAAATGTACGCTTTCTAAAACTCCATCCATTTTATTCCGGAATAACAAAATTATATCCACAAAAATCTTTCACCAACATCGCACTTCACCACTAACTTTTTTTCTCAAGAACACAATGCCATTTTGTACTAAAGAATAATCGTCTTGTACCTGCATCAACAAAACCATTGAGAGCTTTTGGAGGGTACATAGAAGCCAACAAGTCGTCTTTCAAGACATTTACACCGATTGTTTTGTTTAAACAAGTCTGATAAAGGGACTCTAAATCGCTTTCAAAAGAAATCACAAATGTACATAATAAACCCACACATACTTAAAGACATATTCAACAGGTTTTCTAGCGAATACAGATTATTTTCTGTTGGTCTTTAAACACTCTTTCTTTTTTGGTCACAACTTTCGGGTCAATTTATGTAAACAACCGCTTTTGTTATCAACATTCTTAGTCCGGACAGAGATATTAAATACAGTGTAAGGGTGATAAAGAGTCTCAAAAAAGTAGCAACTACACTCACTTATAGTAGTTTCGCTATTGTCTGTTTTTTGCAACCTTCTCTGTCGTGCTTTTTGGTTTGTGTTTAACAGGAAAACTGTTTTTTCCACTTACAGAATATGCTTGATAGAGGTGCTACTTTGTACTACTCCACTTTGTCCACCAGTTGCATGGTATTTGCAATTTGAAACTGAGCATGGACGCGTGCTTTTTTTGCTTGAAATCGTTTGTCTACCAGCCCTAGTATTC